>CM077235.1:554601-709601 GCA_039654775.1 Spinibarbus caldwelli | reverse complement strand
GTTCCTTGCCACTGTTGCCTTTGGTTTGATCAGCTGGAGTTTAAAAGACACTTAATATTCAGTAATATTATTTGGCAGCACTGACACTATCAGATGAGAACAAACCCTGAACTGAACTGATCTGAATGATGACTCTATTGTCTTCTGCAGAGCTGCTTTACAGCTTAAACTAAGTTTGCTTCATAACTGATGAAGTGTGCATCATTTATTCAGTTATTTTACTGTTTAAGCTGATTTGAAATGATTTCTGTTGTTTAAATAGCTTTAGAAATAAATGTGAGTTGATTTGACATACACAGGGTTTGTTCAGATGGATGTAATCTCTCTGTCAGCTCGCTCTCACTTACACCTTCAGCTCTCGCTCACCTGTGAAGAACAGGCTGCTAATGGAAGGACTGATATAACTGCTGTTTGTGGGCATCAGAAAAACAAGTCTGTCTGCTAAATGACAGTATTAGATGAGCAAACGTCAGGTGCATAAACAAATCAAACACATTTAAGTGTATATGGCTGAAGATCAAAGAGAGAATTAGAACTGCTGATTATGCAAGAAATAAACAGCAACACCAAACTACAGATTTAAATGTCTTCGATTTTAATTATGCTGATAGATGATATATTTAGGAACAGTGCTTGTAGAATAATTTGCTCTCATCACACAGGAGTTATGAGTGAAAACAGCAAGCTTGCAACAAGCCAGGGTTATTATAGTTAATCTAAGATTAAAATCATTAAAAACATTTTTTTGTTACATGAAAGATATCAACGTTAACTGAAATAAAATTGTTACAAAAGTATAAAAATTATTTCAGCTAGTTGCCAAAGCAACATTTCTAATTTCAATTTAGTTTAACTTGATGTACTACAAAAAACTAAAACCAAAACTGAAATAAAAATTAGTAAAATCTATTACTCTATGAAACAAAATTTTTTATTAAAATAATATATAAAATTACCAATACTTTAAAATTAAAATTAAAAATGAGAAAATAAAAACTAAAAATAAATAATAAAATATTAATAAAAACTATAACAGTATCTCATTGATACAAAACTAAGAGTGACTTCAGAACAAACAGCTGTTTGATTTTACTGTCAATTTTAAGTCTCACTGACCTGGGCCTGTATTCACAAAACATTTTATCTTACCACTAAGAGTTCTCCTAAAGAGCAGTAAAAGTTTTTAGCTAAGAGTTTTCTCTTAAAACCTATCCACAAAGCTGCTGAGACAAACTTTTACTGATGAATAGAGAGAAGTCTTAAACTCAGAGTAAGGGGGCGGGGCTGACCCCGTTGCTATGGAGATGTCAGCATGCTCATTAACTATGCTCACAGTGATTGGCCGATAGTCTCTGTCAGAGATTTATTCATAGAAATATTGTAGAGCATGATATCAGTGGGGATTTCTTTAAGACTGCAAGGGAAGCTCGGCTTCCCCTATAATGTCAAAAAATTAATGGTCAAATATGTACTATTGTGTTAACATTTTATTGACTAAAAATGCATTAGAACACGTTCATCTCGAAGACGAGTTCGTTCAGAATCAGCTACATACAGCAGGTCGGCTGACTCGATTTCCTTCTCATACATCCCTATAGTGTCACAGTGTATTTCCCTGTTGAAGCCTAGTGTCCATTGACTTCAATGGGGCTGCTTTGAACAGTTTTTTTCAGTGCTTCAAAACTAAATGCTGTGATTATGTCCCGCCCACGAACGCTCCGCGTCTCTGGGGTGAATGGAGGAGTGGGCTGGCCTGGACTCCGGGCTTCTGCGTGATGATTGGAGGGTCTGTCGAAAGACTGCATCTCCTTTTGATTGACAGTGATTTTGTACTATAAAAAGTCGCTGACGCTGAAGCTATTCGAGCTCAGTCCCATAGCGGATTTTGCAAGTGTAGTCGAAAGACAAACTGCTGCAACCTATTTCTTGGTATTAGCTTGGCGAAATTGCTAGCCAATTTTCATCATACATTTCACACAATTATACACCACATTCCTTGTTTCAGTTTACCCTAATTCCCACATTTCCTCCATCGAGCTTAATATCTTTTTTTTTAGATCATTTGTTCATTCATTCATTCATACAGTAGGCTAGGCTAGCGTCGTAGGGGTGAACTAGCCAGCTAGCAAACTGCACACGATGGCAGACAGTGCTAATATCGTTGACCTGATTTTGGCGAAGCCATTTGAAAGTCTTCCTTACAAGGAGAAACTTAGAATTAAACAGCAGCGCAGATCAACACCTAAGACTGATTTAAGATAGGGAAAAGTAACAGGTCTTTTAAAAGTAACAGTAACAGGTCACAGAGCATTTTCTTGAAAAGGAACGTAGGGCAAAATTTATATATAAATAAATGGACAATTTTTATGATGTAGGCCGAAAATGAGCTTCCCCTCTTTGAAAGACCAGCAGCCGCCGCTGCATGATATTATGTTGCCATATTCAAATAAAGGGTTAAAAATAATGCTAATTGCCACATTCAAACAAAGATTTTAAAATGCAGGCTAAGTGTCTAATTAAACAAGTATATGTTCAGCTAATTGTCAGCCTCTTACATGTATGCTTCTCGTAGTGGATATGCATATAAACATCCTTTTAATTAACATAGTAGAATAATCAAGGCTTAGAGTAAGACATGCAAATATAAAAGAAAACCAAACTGGACGCAAGAACAGCTGTTACGTCTTGCCCAACTGGTTAATGAAAAGGATATAATCAAAGGAAAATTTGGGTTTGGGATAACCTCAAAACCCTAAAACTGATACCTTTTTAAAGCTCATTATCGTCAAATGTTTCTAAAATGTTTATATTCTGAGGCAGATTGCTGGAAACAGCTATTTTAGGATAGTTGTGAGTTGGTCTTAGTGACTTAGGAGTCCTCTTCACTACTCCTAATGTTTCACAGATTTAGGAGCTAGTTTTAGCGCTAAAACGCTTTGTGAAATACTCTTAGAGCAAAAATTTAGGAGTCCTAAATTTATGACTGACATGCTCACTATTTTTAAAGAATTTCTCCTAAATCGGCAAGTTAGGAGCTACTTTTAGCCTTAAGATGTTTTGTGAATAAGGGCCCAGATTTCATTTAAAGATTTAAAGCAAAAATTGAAGCCAATAATGAATATGAAGGTGTATATACATATATATATATATTTTTTTTTCATCACAAAAATCACTGGGCACTACAGTCTGGTCTGTTTCACTGACTCGTCTGTCGTTTCATTATTAAATCACAGTGGACAGACAGATACGGGACAGACCCTCTGAGGCTGAACCTTCACACTGACCTGAGCTGATGTTTCCTGACAGTTCACATCTTAAATTAAACAATTTAATGAAATCAATAAAACTGTGACACCCAGATTAAAGTAAAGCAGCACATATACAGTATAATACAGTATAAATCTGATATAGAGTATAAATCTCCTTTAGCTTGAGCTCTTGATGGACAAACAGCAGATTCTAAGGGCAAATGTCTTCTTAAGAGAACAAATACATGTCTTCATTTTCCCTGTGCCCTTCAACTGTAAAGTGTTAGGATGCATCTAATGATTTTCCGTGTTTTTTTTCCTCCAGTATCCTGTTTGCGGATATCGTGGGCTTCACGAGTCTGGCGTCGCAGTGCACAGCGCAGGAGCTCGTCAAACTCCTAAACGAGCTCTTCGGCAAGTTTGACGAGCTCGCAACGGTGAGTCGCTGTCATTGGTTCACGCCTGTTGCTATGGTGACTTTACACCCCGGCAACAGCAACAGGAGGACAGGTGTGAGCGCAGGGGAAGTTATGCATAATCAGAGAGTTATATGTGATAAAAGTGAAATGATGACAGCGCTGATCATGTGAGGCTGATCCCTCAGGAGCTCCATCAAACCTGAGAGCTGAAATGTGTGAAAGAGCTTCACAAACATCTTGTCAAGCACACCGTATCTCTATTTCTATCTAAATTCACAGTAATGCGAGAATAAAAGTGCACATCTGAGAACTGACGTCTACAGCAGACACAACAAACTAATTAATTCAAAACTAATTCACTTTTCCAAACTTAGGAATTTTTATAGTTTTAATAATTTGCAATGTTATAATTTTGTTGTGTTTTTGTCATTGTTATTAGTTTATTTAGTCATTCATTCATTCATTTTTAAATATGTCTTTATAATTATTATTATTTTTATTTTTTTACTAAGGTCTAGTTTTTAGTTTTAGTTAACATTAGTTATTTGGTACATAAACTAAAATTTTAGTTTATATTTTAGCAACTAACTATTTATTTTTTAAAAAGAAGCATTATTAGTGTCACATGCTCTCTTTCAGTAAACTTTTTTTGTTTTTGACCCAATAGAATTCAGACGACTTCTGCATATACACTGTTTATTACAAACACACTGAAATAAGTTTTTTTTTTCTTCAATATATTAGAGATTATTGGAATTACTGATGTTTTTGTTGTTGTTTGTTTTTGTTTTTCTGAATATTTAGTGATGTTTTAGGTATATGTTTGACACATTTGTCATTGTGTGAGTATTTTCAGCTTGCCCATGAAAAAGTTCAGTCAGAGTAGTTTCTCTTGCATGCTCACACTGGTTAAATCTCTCCTGTCTGTCTTCATTAGGGTTTGTGAAGGTAAAGTTAATATTAGGCCATGTGTCTGTGCAGATAAACATGTAGATGTATCTCAGTGTAATCTAGACATTAGAATTGCTTACATTCACATGTGCCTATGAAATCCTTTAATCCATGGATTACACAGACATGTTTCTGTCAGCGTCAGAAGGTCTTTCAGCAGGTCTGTGCTCAGTGTTTCAGTGTGATCTGTGGTGTGAGTTTGTTTCGTTGCAGAGTCCGTTTGTTCACACATTTCGTTTGATCCACTCATACTCCTTCTGTTTGGACTGTCTGCTGGATCTCATTCATACTTGTCCATATAATCACTCTAGACTCAGCCTCCATACTTAAGATGTGTCTGAAGTATGTGTATTGGGTTTGTTGTAAAATTTTTGTGTGCTATCATTGTACATATTTATTGAGCCTTTAGTAAATGAATTACATGGAGTTAAACTGTGTAAAGACTTCATATTTGTCTAGAGGGTCATTCCCTTGATTTTGATTTTTTTTTTTTTTTTTCTGATGAAAGAAACACATAAATGAAGAAAAAGCCATTTAATGCCACGAAAGTGTTTAAAATTTAACAATTTATTCTTGGAGCTACACTGAGATCCAGACTGATCCAGACTCCAAATGAAAATTGTCATTTTTACCCCCTCTACAAAATACTGGATTACTCATTTAATATACATCTGAGAAATTTTATATTTTGGCTTTCATCACTTTTTATGTTTAATCTTCTTTAGCCAGGAAAGTTTCTGAAATATTGTTGATTTGACACGGAATGACTCTGTAGTGCTATAGGGCTGTCAAAATGGCTGAAAAACTAAATTCGAATTTTGTACTTAAATATTATCAAAATTCTAATTATATTCGATTTTAAAAGGAATAATTTCAGTTAGAGGAGAAAAAGCTTTTGGCTTTCTCTTCTGATGCCACAAGAGGCCGCATAGAGCAAAATATCACTAATCCATGGTTCTTCAAAGCAATAAAATAACACGACTATCTTTGAAAAAAGTGCATAATGTTTAAAATAATGTTCAGTCATATATAATTTATTAAGTTGCTTAAACAATTAGAAACAAAACAGCATCATGTATACACAGTTTAATACAAAGCATGGAAAACCAATCACAAAGAGTAACGTTTAGAGTAACTTTTTTTCATTTAAAAACATGAGATGCAGTGGAATGGGGAAAGACCCATCCTGCCATAAATTTTTGAGACATGTTTTTTTCAAAGTTGAACTTACAATACTTTTAAATGGCTTTCTAAATATCCGACTCTCTTTTGCGAGACGCAAGTGCAACGGTGATAGATGTCCCTCTAGAAAATGCGCAAAATATGCATTCTGTGTGAACAGCTTGGTTTCAGTTTTGATGTAAACAACATCATCTCCGAATTGATGTTCTCTTTTTCTGCAGTATTTTGAATGAACAATGTATCCAGTGGGTTCAACCAGATAGGCTAAAAAAAAAAGCATTAAAATGCAATGACACCTACCTACATCGTCATTGCATCTCGTGCTGCCTGGCGCACACCTAAAATTCGAATGCAACGTTTTGCATTCGAATGTGGATTTTTATTTTAAATTCAACAAATATTCGAAATTCAATTTTTTTTGACAGCCCTATAGTGCTATTTGCTTAAGTATAAAGCTTTTTTTGAATGAAGAAAAATGCAACTTAAAAAGATGCTTTTATCCAAAGTGAAAAAAGCTCACACACACACACACACACACACACACACACACACACACACACACACGCACACACACACGCACACACACACACACACACACTTATGAATAAGGAAAAACAGAAGCAATTTATCATAAAGGTGTCAAGAACAAAACCCAAGTATTGTATTTCCATGACAAACCAGAACTAAAGCATAAGTGAATAGAACAGGAATGACAAAACAGGTTATTTTGGAAATATGAACATGAGCAGTGCCTGTATTTTTGCTGGTTGTGTGTGAATTAAGTGTGGAAGAGGTGTATCTTCAGATAATCCTTGAAAGTTGTGATGGTCTAAGCAGATCTGGTCGAGGTTTGCAGGAACAGAGAGGGTTAATGTTGCAGTAGGCGCCTTTTTGACCTGGTTATAATGGTAAGACCAGGTATGTTCATTCACTCAGGTCTAGATCTCTGAAAGTCACACAGAGATGAAATGATGGGGTTACCATATAGGAATGACAGGTAGAGCTGTGAATCATCTGTATAGCAGCAGAAAGGGTTGCGTATATGGAAAATAGGAGGGGACCAAGCACTGAACCCTGCAGCACCCCAGTCTTTACCCTCCTCCTCAGCAAACCTCAAAGGATCTGTTTGTGCCAATGAAGTGCAGTTCCTCTGATTATCAGGAGAATCTGATGATTCCCTCTGTTGAAGGCAGTGGACAGGTCTAGTATGATGATTTGAAGTGAACTAATGCCAGCCACAGAGTTTCAGCTACAGACAGATCTTGTGAATGTCTTGTAAAAGAAAAGAGACTAAATACAGTTTTGACAGGAGAAGGACTGGTCTATAGGTTTCTATTACTGTAGGGTTAAGTATTGTTTTTTCGAGCGTCGGGTTAACCGAGTGGTGGGAAAGATGTCAGTAATAAGACGTAAGAGAATTGTGAAGTGGAACGCTCTTCATTGGACAAAACCACTTCAGGAGGTTCAGTTTGGTCCAATTAAGTGTTTATATGGTGTGACGTGGAGACTCACTGCTTGGCATTGTGGGAAAGTAGTTGTGATTGTAGCAGGCCTGGGTTCAGTTGTGCTTTCATGGTTATGCTGCTTTGGGATTACAGTGATAATGTGTTTCATTATATTCGTTTAGTAAGTGTTAACAAGACGTGTGAGTAAACTCTTTATGAAGATGTAAGTGTTTAGTTGAGCAGCCATATGTTATGCCAATAACTGGAGTCCACATGGGTTTACAATACTGTAGGTTTAATCATACATGATTTTGTTACATCTCACTTGTAAAAATAGGCTTCACTCCATTCCGCTGAGGTTTATTGTGGAGGTCAGGTTTTACCGATCCAGTGCTTCTAGGAGGTTCACAGAAAACATTTTTTTTGTAACTATAATAATCCTGGACTAAAGACAGAGATCTTAAGGATGACAAATATAAATGGCTCAATATTTATCTGTGCATTAAATTACCAAAAACTAATGATGTCAACTAGACATCATTATCAGACAGAGTATGATATGAAAACCTTATCCCTGTTAAAGTTTCTGTTGTGGGATCTGTTAAAGTCACGGCTTCTGTTCAGATTTTCTTTACTTCTTGATAGAAACACATTGCACAATGTGAATATTATCCCCCATTTATGTGCAGATCTCGCATAGGTTGTTTGTTGCCTATTGGGTGGATAAAAGATGTAACCGGTCTGAAGTGGAGCACCATCCCTGTCAAAATTCACTTTTGTCATATCTATCATGTTACATATTGCATTCATGCCATATTGGTGTTGCATTACACTGGTTTTACCATGGATATGTGTATTTTAGGCACTCATGTAGAGCTCTTTAGTGATGATCTACAGGGCAACCCAGAAGAGTAACTGGGGCACTTGAGAGCAACTGAGAGCACTTGTCTGATTCATCCAGCTCATAAACTCATGTCTGCCTGCTGTTTAGCAGCTTACTGTATGTTTCTAAAAACAGCAGCAGCAAAATTCAATTTTAAGGTTTGAATGGGTGTAAATAATGTAGCACAGACATCAGGGACAAAACATGAATTTAACTGAAGTTAACTAAAAAGCTTATTTTACTCCTAAATAGAAACCCTCCATTGTGAAATCCTTGGGTCTGGGTCTTCTGGGTTTAGGGCTATAGTGTATTCTGAGCAGCTCTGTTCATATTCACTGTCTCAGATGGCTTACTGCTTTATTTTGCCCTCATTTCTCCTCATTTAGATTTAAATTAAGAGGCTAAATTGGCACAGATTTGTCCGTGTGTCTCGTTCCTGAAGGCTGAAGAACAGATGTTGTGGCTCCTGAAGTGCTCTTGGCTAAATGATGCAAATGTATGCAGTGTTTGTGATGATGCTGATATACTTTAATCTTACTGTGCTTTTTATGCTCCTCTGTTTCCATGGTAGACACATGCTTGTATTTCACCTGCACACTTAAACACTCACAATACTTTAGTGTTTGACTCGCTCCACTTTCCCTCTGAGACCTAAGAAACCATACATCAATGGAAAGTATATACATGTATAAATCTCATGTATAAAAGATGTATAAATCTCAGTTTCAAAAAACTGACCCTTATGACTGGTTTTGTGATCCAGGGTCACAAATATGATTGCATTTTGTCTATGAAGAACAAAGTATGTTTATTTGACAGCAGCTCAATTTTAGTTGCGAGACCGCTCTTGAGATCATTTTTAAGGTCTCAGGCCTTAACCCAGGATTTTATTTCCAGACTGATCAAGACCACAACTGCTGATTTCACTAAATTGCTGGTGCATTGTCTGATTTATTTGTTAACACCATTACTGTGACTAGATGTAAAACTTACTGCTTCAAATGCAATCGATAACTTATTTTTAATTTGATTTCTTTTTGTCCCTGGTCAGAAATTAATGGGGGATTATGTCAAAAATGTCACCAAAATTAATACAAATGGTCACAAAACTCAAGATATTATTGGAAAAAAGTAGGTATTAGATCTTGTTTTTTGTTATAAATTATGATATAATTAAGAAATATCACAAGAGCAAGAGAGCTGTTTTCATGAATATGAGCACGATTGCAAATGTTGTATTGATTTTAAACAAACGTTCATTAAGCAAGAAGTTAGTTGTTATTGATTTACATTTTAGACACATTTTAAACAATTAAACACTCAATTTGCTCAATTTCACCAGTGTAAATAGAACTGTTGTGCGTTTCTGAGTGACACAGTGGTGGTTCATTACAGAATGAATCAACTCCTTTGAACCAATCAGTTAAATAAGTGATTTGCCACCATCTACTGCTGTTTTAGTTCCATATTTAAAAGTATCATTATATATTTTCATCATATTTTTATATTCAAAATTTTATATTGAACAATTTCATCTCATAATGTTATTTATGCCGTTGTAATTGTAGTGTAAATGGCTATTTATTATTTCATCAAGACGTTTCTCAGGCAGTAAATGTGGATCTTTCAGATGAATTTGAGGAGTGCTGGTCTGTTGGTCTTGGTCTTGTCCTGGTTTCAGCACATTCTGGTCTTAGTCTTGTCTTAGTCTCGACACACTTTGGTCTTGGTCTGGTTTTAGGTGGTCTTGACTGTGACACTAGTGTGATTTGAGAGATGTAGGTCAGGAGTCTGTCAGAAATACTCAGTTTGACAGATGCACATGATGAACACGCATGTGTAGCACAGACAGAGCGGCTCAAGGCTTGAGTCTATCAGGAAATCATTCAGTCTAGTACACTGTCCTCATCCGTTACACCTGACACGTATTGATCTGTGACTTTGCATTTATATGCTGTGTTACTGTATACTGGAGACACAGAGATATTCAGTGTGTGAACCTTAGACTGTGTTCAGCGAGTGTCATTCATCACGTGCACCTCATGTATGTATAATTAACATGATTCATCAGCATTTATTACTAAATATGTGTTTGTTTCAACATCAAACTTAACATCACTCTATGCATAAGCTAAATATTTAAAGAAGTCTCTGACCAGGTGTAATGACTGGAATAAAACAACTAACTGATTAAATTGCATCAATAAGCTTTTGTTTTATCTGACAGACTTCAACAGACAGATATGATGATGTTCACATTTACACTCATTTAGATTTTGTCAGCAGCTCTTGAACATGAACCTGCATAAACTTGTGCACAGTAAGATCAAGAACATGCATTTATTAAGGAGATAAATGGTGAATTTGTATTTCATGATTATGTGCAGATTTGGACAATACTCTTAAACTATCATTTGCCTCTGATTTCTAATCAATAACTATTCAAAATAACTGGGCATGAAAATAATTGACAATGCATTTCATAATTGGTGAAAACATCCATCAGTCATATCACTTTACAATAGTGTAGAGAGCTGCTGCAGGACAGTGCATGAGAATTCTTTATATCAGTCTCTTCAAACAAACGCATAAGCGTGTCCTGCCCTGTCAGCCGCTTCGACAGATGCGTGTTAATGCATTTTAGACATGTTTTCCCATGTGCACAGCTCACATTTTTTAAAAAGTGAAAGCCAGGCATTTATTTCTATTTTGCAAGTGAGTCTCTGTTAAATTTGACAGGCGGCACTGAAGAAGCACCGTCAGACAGGCAGAGCACAATAATTATGACTAAATCTTCATTTTCTTCTCATACTGTATTTGTTGGTTGTAAAATATACCATTAAAATTTGACATGACATAAATATCTGTATGAGAAGTAACTGTAAACAGATTACAACATGCAATGAGATATAAATGTAAGGCGTCTCTGACTGGTACATCATCCTCATCCTCACAGAAAGAGAGTAAAAGATCTTAAAGATTTGATTTTTTCCTGCTGTAATGCATGTGCATTTTCCTGGAGTAATGATGTAATGTTGATCTAGGACACTAAGGATCTACTTTCTGCTTGACAAACTCTGTCACTCTACACACACACTGTTTCTTTGCAGAGCCGTGAGGTTTGTGTGTGTTTCTGAGTGAGTGTGTGTGTGTGTGTGTGTGTATGTGTGTGTGCGTGCGTGCGTGCGTGTGTGTGTGTGCGCGTGCGTGCGTGCGTGTGTGTGTGTGTGCGTGCGCGCGCGCGTGCGTGCGTGTGTGTGTGTGCGCGTGCGCGTGCGTGCGTGCGTGTGTGTGTGTGTGTGTGTGTGTGTGTGTGTAGTTGAGTGGCAGATGTAGGTCTGTGTCCTCAGAGACGTGTGTGTCTGCCACAGCTGATATCACATCAGTCACAGCAGATATGAGATGGATTCTGGGGTGTTGCTATGCGGTTGCTAGGGTGTTTCTAGGTGTTTTCTTCCTGTCTGGTGTGAATAGAGTCTCTTCTGGTTGCTAGATGTGTGATTTTTCAGCTGTTTTATGGTCCAGCAGCACACTCTCCTCATTAACAACACATTTTGATTTGATAAATACACATCTGGTGTTGTACTGTGCTGAGCTCATTTCCATGTGTGTGTGACACTTGAGTTATGTACAAATAGTATAATTAATGATTACACTCATATAAAATGGTTTATGTGCATTTGATTGACATTAAACGTTGTTATTATTATTGTTTAAATTAGCACTGAAACTAAATTTGCTTCAATATCTAATAACTGAGAGCTTCTACAAACAGTTTGTTGCTGCTGCTGGTTTAAAAAAAAATGCATTTTCTGCATTTCTTCTCTTCTCAAGCTTGCTTTCTAATCTAGTTGTCTAATAAACCTGCCTCTGTGTATTATGAGTATTGTTGACTCTTTGAATTGCTTTGTTCCTCTTTTGTAAGTCACTTTGGATAAAAGCATCTACTAAATGCATAAATGTAAACGTGATAAAGAATTTAGTATTAATGTGAATATGGACAATAAAGTGCTATTAATGTAAACCAGTGAAACTGCAGAATCTACATGTTCAACACATCAAACCAGTCTCAGATATAAAGAGAAAACACTGGAGAAAAGCAGCGGATGCAGAATTCAACAAATCAGTCTATAGCATTTTTAGAAATGACCTGATGAGACTGAAAATGACTATTTCAGCTGCAGAAACCAAGTGAAAAGTGCTGGGTTTATTTTGGACTGGATTGTAATGTAGATGGTGTAACACCTAATAAACACTTGAAGTGAAAGAACAGAGCTAGATCTCTTCCGTTATAATCAACAAGTCCCAGACACGGTGTGAATGAGAGATGTACTGTTCTTCACTGATTTAGATGTGATTGAGAGTCTGTGAGACTACAGGAGCATTGTCAAAAATATTGATTTTTAGATACAAATCAATACTGACATATTAGAAATGGTTCAATACCGCTTTTCCACAGTATCGATAAACCAATACCAGCAATATTCTTTTTTTTTATTTTATTTTAAAGTGCAGCTGTATTACAATATTAAATATTTCTGTCTTAAAGATAATAGTAATGACAATATAAGATGATTTATTATTATATTTGGTAACACTTCACATTAAGGTGTCCTTGTTACACGTTACATGTACTTACTATTATAATAACAATGAATTATGCATAATTACATGCAAGTAATCCTAAGACAAACCCTAACCATATAGTAAGTACATGTAGTTAATATTATGTAGTACTTAAATGTATAATTACACTGTAACAAGGACACCTTAAAATAAAGTGTAACCTTATATTTATTATTGTATTTAAATTATTTGGCTTCCTAAAATCACTAATGTGAATGTGATGTGGACTGAGAGACTAAGATCACATCAGGTTGCACCAGGTTGGCCTGCATTTAACTTTAAAATGCACAGAAATGTCTTACTTTTTATGCCGTTATTGTTGAATATCGATATTTTTCAAGGTGTCCCAGTTAGAAATTTCAGTTTCATGACAGCACTAGATTGTGTTAAACTTGTGCAGCAGGACTCAAACCAAAACTAGACTCATATGAACCCTGTACAAGAAACTCAAGACTTAATCATCAATAGTTGCAACAGACTGAGAGTCCACAGGCTCGAAAAACACAGACATATGCAGAAAGCCATGACAATCCTTATATTCTCTGACACTCGTGGTCAGCGTTGGGGAAAGTTACTTTTAAAAATAATGTATTATAATATTGTGTTACTCCCTTAAAAAAGTAACTAATTGCAGTTACTTTTTATGGAAAGTAATGTGTTACTTTGCTTTTGCGTTACTTTTTCTCATCTGGTCTGGGATTGCTTGTTTGTATTTAATATGTTTAAAAATGTTCTATTTTTGGCAAATGTTAAAAGCCCTTTCATTCCCTTAAGCTGAAGGAAATGTAAATTCACACACAAACAAACCTTTCAGCCGTGCTGCCATTCTAGACTGCATGAAGAATAGGACACAGGAGAATAAAGTTCCTCACTCTTTAGCAATAATAAAATGGTATCAAATACTTAAAGGATAATTGTGTGATTTAAGGTATTTAATTTTTGCAGGTTTGCATCATATTCTGAGTTTGCATTTCACTGTTTCTGTTTGAGTAAATGCATGTTCACATTCAGACTAGAGCTACATGTTTACATGGTGCACATGACAAACAATAAATAGGGAAACAAAGTAACTTGCGTTACTTATTTGAAAAAGTAACTTAATTAAAAATTAACGAATTACTTTCCTAGTTACATGGGAAAAGTAATCTGATCACGTAACTCACATTACTTGTAATGCGTTACCCCCAACACTGTGTGAAACAGACGTTATACTTCATGTTGAGATGTGGTTGTGAAGGATTTTCTCCTCTCTTGTGTTCATCTGCAGGAGAATCACTGCCGGCGGATCAAGATTCTGGGCGACTGCTACTACTGTGTTTCTGGCCTGACGCAGCCCAAGACGGATCACGCTCACTGCTGCGTGGAGATGGGTCTGGACATGATCGACACCATCACGTGAGTCTGACTCCTTCTCAAGGGCAGCCGGATGATGAGATTCCTCTGGAAATCTAGAGTTCAATCACACACTCTTCACTGCAGTATATGTGTACTATAGTCAGTATCGCTCATCCAGTCACTCCTGTGAGGACAGGTGCTGAATCTTCAGTGCTCTCCAGAGTCTTCTGGCTTGTTTCAGTTTATCTGAATTATGATTATGAATATTATGGAAGGTGATCATTGAATCTTCACCAAATCATCATCAGACCCATGTGGGAAAAAAAGCTGTTGAAAGATTTCTCATATATCAAACTGTCTTTATGCATTTGGTCTGATCTTAGCTGATCTTTTGAAATAAAACCTCATCAACATAGTCATGTACATCAAGGGAACAGTGACATCTAAACTTAAAACTGATTTGTTTTGCCCGTAACTTCTTAAAGGGATCGTTCAGCCAAAAATGATCCTTCTGTCATCATGTATTCTCCCTCATGTGACTCCAAACATGAATAAAGCTCTTTCTTCTGTGAAACACAAAAGAACATTTGAAGAATCTTCCATCTGCTGTTGTCTGTACTGTATTAGTCATTGGGTTTCAGAGTTTCAACAGTTTTAGTGTTTTTGTCGAACTCAGCAACAAATCCGATGGCAAAGCAACAGAAAAGGGTTTGAATCTGAAGTATCTCCTGAAGTATCACACAAAACATTTTATGTGCTTTAGTAGCATCTGGTGACAGCACCACATCAGTTTGAAGACAGCATCACCTACTGGTTACACTCAGTTAGACACAAAGACTATACACTACTGGTCAAAAGTCTGGAATAATTAAGATTTTTTAAAAGTCTCTTCTGCTCACAAACGCTGCATTTATCTGATTAAAAATACAGTAAACATAATAATATTGTGAAAGTAGCTGTTTTCTGTGTGAATATCTGTTAAACTGTAATGTATTTCTGTGATGCACAGCTGAATTTTCAGCATCATTACTCCAGTCTTCAGTGTCACATGATCCTTCAGAAATCATTCTAATATACTGATTTGCTGCTCAAGAAACATTTCTGATTATTATCAATGTTGAAAACAGTTGTGCTGCACAATATTTTTGTGGAAACCTTCATACATTTTATTTTTCAGGATTCACAGATGAACAGAAAGTTCAAAAGAAAAGCATTTATTTGAAATAGAAATTTTTGCAACATTATAAATGTCTTGACTGTCACTTTTTTATCAATTTAATGCGTCCTTGATGAATAAGAATATGAATTTCTTAGTTACACAAAACATTTAAATAGTAGTTTATCACGGTTTCCACAAAAATATTGTGCAGCACAACTGTTTTCAACATTGATAATAATCAGAAATGTTTCTTTAGCAGCAAATCAGCATATTAGAATAATTTCTGAAGGATCAATTCTGGAGTAATGATGCTGAAAATTCAGCTTTGATCACAGAAATAAATTACAGTTTAACAGATATTCACATGGAAAACAGCTACTTTAAATTGTAATAATATTTCACAATATTACTGCTTTTTTACTGTATTTTTGAACAAATAAATCCAGCCTTGGTGAGCAAAAGAGACTTCTTTCAAAAACATGTAAAAAAAAAAAAAAAAAAAAAAATCTGAATTATTCCAGACTTTTGACTGTTAGTGTAAATAGTTTGACTTATCATTTTAACTTGCTGATCAAGCGAGTGATTATGGGTGACAGAGACAGAAGATCTGAGCTGCTGACTGTGATTGTGTCCTTCAGGTCGGTGGCTGAAGCTACAGAGGTGAATCTGAACATGCGTGTGGGTCTGCACACGGGACGCGTGCTCTGTGGCGTGCTGGGCCTCAGGAAGTGGCAGTATGACGTGTGGTCCAATGACGTGACGCTGGCTAATGTGATGGAGGCTGGAGGTCTGCCTGGGTGAGGATCTAGACTAGTGAAGACACACTCCTCTCCAGAGTCTCGAACCGTTTGAGAGATGTTTCTCCTCTCGTCTGGTTATTCTACAGGAAGGTGCACATCACTCGCTCCACGCTGGAGAGTCTGAACGGAGATTATGAGGTGGAGCCGGGAAACGGCCGCGAGAGACACTCCTTCCTCCTCAAACACGACATCGAGACCTTCTTCATAGTGCCATCTCACCGCAGGAAGGTGTGTGTGCGTGTGTGTGTGTGTGTGTGTGTGTGTGTGTGTGTGTGCAGACAACAGGGAACAGTCCCACAACATTTAAAAAGTTAGGACAAAACATTTGTTAGTAATGTTCATGGAATATTCTTTAATGTTTGATGTACATTCTCATAACTTTGAGAGAAAATGTTATCAGAAAAACATCTTTGAACGGAAGTTCTAAGAGGCCATGCATTATGCATTATTTTTCTATCTTGTTTTGTCGTTATCACGACTTAATTTTCTCGTGATATCGACATAACGAAAGTTTTTTCTTTTGTTAGGTTTTTTTTTTTTAATACAGTGATTGATTTTTAAAACAATGCATCGTGAGTCTACTGTTGCTATAGTAACGAACGCAACTCTGAGGCGCATCTGATCAACAGATAACCGTGAGCTCTTTTATACTGTGTATGTTATGGATATTTCAGCAACTTTCACTTCACGTAGTACTAATAAAGTCTACAATAAACAAATATAGGCTAATCAATCACTGTGGATTTTTTCCAGAGTATGCTAAACATTTTATTTGTGTAATTAACATGTTTAAATGGTCTAACATCAGAGCATTCAACACCGAAAGCGCAGGTGCGCCTTCAGAAGAATGCAGAGAATTGTTCTAAAGTAGAGCTGCTTGGATTCAACTCACTTTGTATTCCTCATTCGTTTTTGATTTTTATTAGATATGTAGGATATGTTGTGACTGATATGTGCGTTACAAGCTTGAGATGCTGTTTGAAAAGAGTGTTTATGTGTGTGTGTGTGTGTGTGTGTGTGGTTTCCTACAAAGAAATGTAGATAATGTTACAACACTGTATAACATCGCTTAACTAAATTAGCTTATACACATTTTTATATATATAAATCACATTTCTTATCAATACATATTTATTAACAATAAAGATTAAAAATAAGGACAAAGATGCACATTACAAATTGTAGCGCATTCTACATAAACACAACATTATCCCCGCTTAACTAACAACTGTGTACTTCACAGATGCACAAATAAAGATAGCCTATAGGTTGCAAACAGAAAACTATACAGTGACCTCAACATTGGTTTTAATAAGCAATAAGTTCACTGAATGTTATTGTGGTAGTGAAACAATCATGCAGCAGTAAGAACGTAACGATAACAGATACACTTTCAAGCAAAAATAATCATTTCTATTCAAGCATTTAACATTTATAAGTTAATTAAATGTCAGTAATGAACTGCACAAATCATAGCAATCACGGAGAGGTCCTTACTCTGTCCCGAACATGTACAGTAAGGCTACAGTATACAGATCCCAATCAGTTATTTTTAGTTCTACACTGCCACCTGTTGGCGCAGTTGTGTAACTTAGAGAACAACTCCTGTTATGTCGTGATAACGAGAAAAATAAGTTGTGATAACGAGAAAACAACTTTCCTTATGTCGAGATCACGAGAAAATTAAGTCGTGATAACGAGAAAACAACTTTCCTTATGTCGAGATCACGAGAAAATTAAGTCGTGATAACAAGAAAACAACTTTTGTTATGTGGAGATCACGAGAAAATTAAGTCGTGATAACGAGAAAACAACTTTCCTTATGTCGAGATCACGAGAAAATTAAGTCGTGATAACGAGAAAACAACTTTTGTTATGTGGAGATCACGAGAAAATTAAGTCGTGATAACGAGAAAACAGCTTTTTTTATGTCGAGATCACGAGAAAATTAAGTCGTGATAACGAGAAAACAACTTTTGTTATGTCAAGATCACGAGAAAATTAAGTCGTGATAACGAGAAAACAACTTTCCTTATGTCGAGATCACGAGAAATTTAAATCGTGATAACGAGAAAAGAACTTTTGTTATGTGGAGATCACGAGAAAATTAAGTCGTGATAACGAGAAAACAACTTTTGTTATGTGGAGATCACGAGAAAATTAAGTCGTGATAACGAGAAAACAGCTTTTGTTATGTGGAGATCACGAGAAAATTAAGTCGTGATAACGAGAAAACAGCTTTTTTTATGTCGAGATCACGAGAAAATTAAGTCGTGATAACGAGAAAACAACTTTTGTTATGTCAAGATCACAAGAAAATTAAGTCGTGATAACGAGAAAACAACTTTTGTTATGTGGAGATCACGAGAAAATGAAGTCATGATAACGAGAAAACAACTTTTTTTATGTCGAGATCACGAGAAAATTAAGTCGTGATAACGAGAAAACAACTTTTGTTATGTGGAGATCACGAGAAAATTAAGTCATGATAACGAGAAAACAACTTTTGTTATGTCGAGATCACGAGAAAATTAAGTTGTGATAATGATAAAACAATTCGTTATGTCGAGATCACGAAAAAATTAAGTCGTGATAACGAGAAAACAACTCGTTATGTCGAGATCACGAGAAAATTAAGTCGCGATAACGAGAAAACAACTCGTTATGTCGAGATCACGAGAAAATTAAGTCGTGATAATGAGAGAACAAGACGAAAAAACAAAAAAACAAAACAATGCATGGCCTTTTAGAACTTCCATGTCTTTGAACGCCTTCATGGCATTATTTTTACTTGATGAATGTTCTTATGATGTTGAGAGAAAACGTTCTGATTCCCAAAAGTGCTTATGTTATTAATGAACATTTTCAAAGCTGAGAGAAAAAATTCTTAGAATATTAAAAAATTTTTTTTAAATAACGTTATGTTTTGGGTAAAAATTATGTTAGCAGAATATTGTAAGAATATTTTGAATAACATTATAATCACAACAGTAAACTGGATATTTTAATGTTTTAGTAATTTTGGTAACACTTTATTTTAGGAACCAGTTATCACTGTTAACTAGCATGTATATTACTAGTAGATTAGCTGTTTATTAGTACTTATAAAGCACATATTAATGCCTTATTCTGCATGAACACTTTATTTTCACATTCGTATAATATTCAACAGTTGCATTTAGCTGGATTTGTAATGAGAAGTGTCTGTATTCCTGTTGTCACAGAAAAGGTTTTCTTGCAGTTTTCTGCCACATTTGAAGGATTTAACTTTTGCAGATAAAGAAATTAAGACATAAGTATTGCAATTTTTGTACCGTAAGTTAAAATATTCATTTTTTATTTTAAAGTGCAGCTGTATTACAATATAAAATATTTATGTCTTAGAGATAATAATAGTTATAACAACATAATATTATTTATTCATTCATATTTAAACATTCTTAGAATATTAAAAATAAATGTACAAATAACGTTATGTTTTGGGTAAAAATTATGTTAGCAGAATATTGTATGAATATTTTAAATAACATTGTAATCACAACAGGAAACTGGAAATTTTAATGTTTTAGTAATTTTGGTAACACTTTATTTTAGGGATCAGTTATCACTGTTAACTAGCATGTATATTACTAGAATATTGGCTGGTTATTAGTACTTATAAAGCACATTTTAATGCCTTATTCTGCATGAGCATATTTTCCTACCCAGTACCTAAACTTAACTACTACATTACTAACTAACTATTAATAAGCAGCAAATTTACTTTTTTTTTTTACTGAGGCAAAATTCATAGTTAATAAGCCATAAACTAGAAGTGTGACTCTAATTTTTAAAAACAATGTTCCCATGCTTTGCTTTTATTTTATTTTATTTTATTTTATTTTATTTTATTTTATTTTATTTTATTTTATTTTATTTTATTTTATTTTATTTTATCAATAAAAAAAACTTCAGGGGAAGTCGTGGCCTAATGGTTAGGGAGTTGGGCTAGTAACCTGAAGGTTGCCAGTTCGATTCTCACACCGGCAGGAATTGAAGGTGGGGATTGTGAATGAACAGCACTCTCTCTGCCTTCGATACCATGACTGAGGTGCCCTTGAGCAAGGCACCGAACCCCCAATTGCTCCCCGGGCGCTGGAGCAATGGCTGCCCACTGCTCCGGGTGTGTGTTCACGGTGTGTGTGTGTGCGTTTGTTCACTATTCACTGCTGTGTGTGCACTTGGATGGGTTAAATGCAGAGCACCAATTTCGAGTATGGGTCACCATACTTGACAATACGTCACGACTTTCACTTTATTTTATTTTAGTTTAGTTTACATTATTCATGCCTGTCACAGTCCACTACTGTGCTGGAGCGAGGAGACGCGGAGACGTAGGAGATTCAATACAACAATAGTCATTTATTAATCCATATCCAAGGGAACACACAGGGAAGCCAGGGTACACACACGTAGCACACAAACGACGATCAATACCGGAACCCAGATAAACGGACAGACAGGAACTAATATACACATGATAAATAAACACAGCTGGACACAAATTAACCAATAATTAACTAATAAGAACAGGAACTACCAAATAAGGACATAACAGGAACACAACGGGAACACACATTTGACAATGCCATACTATATAATCAACAAATCATCAACCAACTACAAAAATAACAACAATGGTTATACTATACTTAATGTACAAAAATGTCAGTGAATTACCTTTGTTAAATGAACAGTGTTCAGTGTACAGTAGAACATTTAGCTTTATTTGTTACTATAAATTCTCCCCAAAAAGTAACTTAGTGTCAGAATACAGCACGAATTTACAAATGATAGCAGTGCTTTACAGTCTGTTTTTATTGTGAATATGCCGTTGGTCAACATGACTGACGTGATTTGAGCAGTTTGTGTGTGTTTTCCCAGATTTTTCCTGGTCTGATTCTGTCAGACATCAAACCTGCCAAAAAGATGAAGTTTAAGACGGTGTGTTACTTACTGGTGCAGCTCATGCACTGCCGCAAGATGTTCAAGGCCGAGATTCCCTTCTCCAACGTCATGAACTGTGAGGATGGGGACAAGGTATGATGCTCCACACCACAGACACTGAGAAAATATGTGACCCTGGAGCACAAAACCAGTCTTAAGTAGCACAGGTATATTTGTAGCAATAGTCAAAAATACATTGTATGGATCAAAATGATTGATTTTTCTTTTATGCCAAAAATTATTAGGATATTAAGTAAAGATCATGTTCCATGAAGTTATTTGATTGCATTATATTTTACATTACATGCACTTACATGTGAAGAGTTCAGATGCAAAAGCCTTTAAGTACCATTTGAATTTTTTTTCTAAAATGAGCATTTTTATCAGGCTCCAATGTGTAGGTTGAGTAATTTCACTTTAATGGCAATGAATAGGTTCTTTTCATTGCCATTAAAGTGAAATAACTGAACATAAACATAGGAGCCTGAGAATAATTATAATTTGAGAAGAAAATTTCAAATGGTACTTAGAGGATTTTGCATCTGAACTCTTCATGTACTTGCAGTGTACTTACCTAAGAAAGTACCGGTAATACAAGGTAACTACATGGGTAGGGTTAGATTTAGGGGTAGGTTCAGGGTTAGTACCTAGTTATTGTAATTACTATAATAAGTACATAGTATGTACATGAGTAACAGGACTGTAAAATAAAGTGCTTCCAGATATTTTATAAATTTTATATCGTAAATATATCAAAACTTAATTTTTGATTAGTAATATGCATTGCTAAGAACTTCATTTGGACAACTTTAAAGGTGATTTTCTCAATATTTAGATTTTTTTTGCTCCCTCAGATTCCAGATTTTCAAATAATTGTATCTCAGCCAAATATTGTCCTATCCTAACAAACCATACATCAATGGAAAGCTTATTTATTCAGTTGATATGTAAATCTCAATTTCAAAAAACTGACCCTTAAGACTGGTTTCGTGGTCCAGGGTCACATTTGTGCTGAATGAATCCCTGTGTCTGATGTTCCTGGTGTGTCTGAGATCTGCTGTTAGCTGTCGCTCTCTCAGCCTGATCATGTGATGGTGTGTGGTGTCTGTGATTGGCAGAGGAGGGTTCTACGCTCAGCGCCGGAGAAGCTCAGGAACCGCACCTCCACGACGGTTAATGCGGCTCAGAGCAGCCCAGCAACACGCGTCAACCGCTACATCACCCGCCTGATCGAGGCCCGACAGACAGAGTCTGACACGGCCGACCTGCACTACCTCACGCTCATGTACAGAGACTCAGAGCGAGAGCGCAGGGTGAGAGCCTCAAGCCTGCTGCAAACACACGAGTGGATGCTTGTGTCTGAGTTACTGTGGGAAACAGGACTGGATTTGACCCCAGTTTTTGATGCAGTGCTGATATTTAGGCCACTGTAAGCATTTGCATTTAGTTATTTAGCAGATGCTTTTATCCAAAGCGACTTACAAATGAGAACAATAGAAGCAATCAAAACCAACAAAAGAGCAATAATATGTAAGTGCTATGACAAGTCTCGATTTCTTAAAGAAAACAAGTGAATAGAATAGAAAAAGAACAGAGAAAGCTAGTGTTAGAGGCCCTTTTTTAAAGAAAACAAGCAGTTAGAAAACGAATAGAGTGCAAGTGTTAGGGGTCAAGTTTTTAAAATAAAAAAAGGAACAAACACTGGTTTTACAGACTCGTAATCTCAAGACCCTGTGATTCAAACACCATAACACTGTGTCCTATCCAGAATAAGATTTACCATTTTACCATTATTAAACGAAACCATTTTAACATTATTAACAAATACTTACTGAGTGACTAATACAATATTTGTCACTGAATACACTTATTTGTTTACACTGAGATGGAATGTATTTGTTTCCCCTAGATTATTTTCAAGATTTGAGTTCAGAATGGCTATAAAGATTACACAAAATGATATTCAAACTCTATTATACTCGTTTAACACGAAATAAAGCACATAATCAGTACATGAAATTATCGTTATCATGTTGTTGTAACAGCTGCAATGTTGCAGAAAAAAAAAAGAAAAAAGTTTTTTAAAGTAGAATCTGCTGTCGCTCGTCACAAATCACCACTGCAGCTGATTAGAACAAAATCTCTGATTAATATGGAAAAGATTTTATCACGTGTCATTGTGTCACGTAATGTTTGGTTAGGACACAGTGTAAACATCAGTCATACCAACTAAATGTTTTGGTTCAGAACATTTGGTCAGAACAGAATGTTGAACTTTCTGTATAGGTTCCTGAAAAAAAAAAAAAAAAAAAAATCCTCCCTGCAATACAGGTGCATCTCAATAAATTAGAATGTCGTGGAAAAGTTCATTTATTTCAGTAACTCAACTCAAATTGTGAAACTCGTGTATTAAATAAATTCAATGCACACAGACTGAAGTAGTTTAAGTCTTTGGTTTTTTTAATTGTGATGATTTTGGCTCACATTTAACAAAACCCACCAATTCACTATCTCAACAAATTAGAATATGGTGACATGCCAATCAGCTAATCAACTCAAAACACCTGCAAAGGTTTCCTGAACCTTCAAAATGGTTACACAATAGCCTATACAATCATGGGGAAGACTGCTGATCTGACAGTTGTCCAGAAGACAATCATTGACGCCCTCCACAAAGAGGGTAAGTCACAGAAGGTCATTACTGAATGGTTGGCTGTTCACAGAGTGCTGTATCAAAGCATATTAAGTGAAAAGTTGACTGGAAGGAAGAAATGGGGTAGGAAAAGGTGCACGAGCAACAGGGATGACCACAAGCTTGAGAATACTGTCAAACAAAGCTGATTCAAACACTTGGGAGAACTTCACAAGGAGTGGACTGAAGCTGGAGTCAGTGATCAAGAGTCACCACGCTCAGACGTCTTCAGGAAAAGGGCTACCAAGCCACTTCTGAAGCAGAAACAATGTCAGAAGCATCTTACCTGGGCTAAAGAGAAAAAAAAACTGGACTGTTGCTCAGTGGTTCTAAAGTCCTCTTTTCAGGTAAAAGTAAATTTTGCATTTCATTTGGAAATCAAGGTCCCAGAGTCTGGAGGAAGACTGGAGAGGCACAGAATCCAAGCTGCTTGAAGCCCAGTGTGAAGTTTCCACAGTCAGTGATGAATTGGGCTGCCATTCCATCTGCTGGTGTTGGTCCATTGTGTTTTCTGAAGTAGAGCACTTCATGCTTCCTTCTGCTGACAAGCTTTATGGAGATGCTGATTTCATTTTCCAGCAGGACTTGGCACCTGCCCACACTGCCAAAAACACCAAAAGTTGGTTAAATGACCATGGTGTTGGTGTGCTTGACTGGCCAACAAACTCACCAGACCTGAACCTCATAGAGAATCTATGGGGTATTGTCAAGAGGAAGATGAGAGACACCAGACCCAACAATGCAGATGAGCTGAAGGCCACTGTCAAAGAAACCTGGGCTTCCATACCACCTCAGCAGTGCCACAAACTGATCACCTCCATGCCACGCCGAATTGAGGCAGTAATTAAAGCAAAAGGAGCCCCTACCAAGTATTGAGTACATATACAGTAAATGAACATACTTTCCAGAAGGCCAACAATTCACTAAAAATGTTTTTTTTTTTTTTTTATTGGTCTTATGAAGTATTCTAATTTTTTGAGATTGGTGGGTTTTTGTTAATTGTGAGCCAAAATCATCACAATTAAAAGAACCAAAGACTTAAACTTCTTCAGTCTGTGTGCATTGAATTTATTTAATACACAAGTTTCACAATTTGAGTTGAGTTACTGAAATAAATGAACTTTTCCACGACATTCTAATTTATTGAGATGCACCTGCATTCTGGAAAGGTTGGTTTTAGAGAGTGTTCCCAGAACGTTCCTATTTGCTTCCCAAAAAATAACCATATGGAAATGTTGGGGACCGTTCTGAGTTTGCTGGGATGAGCGTGTGGATTTCAGCTGAATGATGTGTACGTCGTGAGTGTTTTTCAGCATGTGTAAGCTGTGGATATTGAATGTTTGAGCGTGATGTGTGCTGTGTTCCTCCAGTATCATCAGCTGAATGACGAGTACTTCACCGGCGCTGTGGTTCTGTCTCTTGTCCTCACAGCTCTAATCGGCATCCTCTACCTGCTCATCATGCCACAGTACGTACAGCAGAGCTTCACTCCATCACTCCAGATCCTGATCTGACACACAAATACACTGCATGGCCAAGAGTCTGTGCACACTTCATTCAAATCACAACAAACACATCGTTACCTTGGAATTATAGGGTTCTATCTGTATTCTGAGCAGTTTTGAGATATTTAGCTTCAAAGTTTTTGCATTCCATATATGATATGGGGAACAAGTCTCTTTCATACATCAGTCCCAAAATGTACACAACTGCATAACACAGTTTGTTGAGGCTCCTTTTCTGTTCTAGCATGATTATTCTGAGAAGTCCAAATTGTGAGATATAAACTTGCAATTGTGAGCGAAAAAAAAAATCTTAAGTATGAGATAAAAAGTCACAATTGCCTTTTTTATTTGGTGGAGAAAAAAAAGAATTGCATGACGTACACTCAAAGTCAGAGAAAAAAAAAGTCAGAATTTCGTCAACTCAGACTTAGGAGAAAAATGTCAGAATTGTAAGATAGAAAGTTGCAATTACCTTTTTAATTTTTTATTCTGTTGCAGGAAAAAAAAAAAAAAAAAAAACGGGTTGCATGATAAAAAGTTGCAGTTACTTTTTTTTTTCTGTGTCAGAAACAAGCTTCCATACCTTACAACTGGCACTCTGAAGTAAAAAAAAAAATACTAAAATGCATAAAAATAATCAAGTCAGATAGTGAAACTAAAGCACTTCTCCTCATCTAAGCAGATGAAGAAAATGTGTTTATGCTGACGTGTGAAAGCAGCTATTGAGTTTGACAGAAAGTGACTGTAGATTTTGACTGAAATGTGGGGTCAGAGCTGTACGTGAGAAGCAGGTGTCCTCAGATGTACAGTGTTCACTCTTCTGTGCGATTACTGTTATTTTTCTTGTCTTGTGTTGTTGATCTCAGAGGGACGGTCGTGTTGGTGTTGCTGGTTTTCTGCATCTGTTTTCTGGTCGTGTGTATCATGTACCTGCACATCACTAAAGTTCAGGTAAAAACTCACCTAACACCGCCTTTACTGGTCCAGCTGAACTGTTATAGTGTCATCTTCAGTTTCAAATCATTTTTAACAATTTATGAGCCAGATTTACTAAACAGAGCAAATGAATGTGAGAGCGCTATAATAAAGAAATACACAGATGGGAGTGGAAAGTTCTGCTGATCTACTGAGCAAATTAAAGAACACTGATGCAGATCATTTCCATAATGACCAACACAATCTACCAAGAGCGGCAAATTAGCGTCACAAATGAGCAGAGCTGATGAAAATCAGTTGTGTGTGAACGACTAACAACACAGAGCGAAATGAGTTAAAACTTGCTTTATTGGGTGTCAAATAATGACACAAACACCAATAAACTGACAAGAGCAAACCTTAGTACATCAGCTTGATCAAGATTGATTTAACTCCTCTCCTCTGATAAATGTTGTGTCTGAAAGGGAAACTCTTATAAATGCATATGTGACCCGTACTGGCAAAATGAGTGTGAATGTGCACGGTCTAATTTTGAGCTTCAGGCAAAAGAAGTGAAAAATGTCAGTTTGGTCGAATTTCAGGTTTTCACAAAAATGAATTTATTAAGCCCTCTTCTAGCAATCCCAATGCTCCAAATAGTAATTAAACTTCTGAAATGATCTTTATTTGTACGTTTTCTGAGAGGAGTACCTTTTTTTTCTGCTCACTTCTGGGCGACTGCTGCTGCTTCTCAACACACGTTGTAGGTCTATTGTTGCAAAGCTCAGCATTCCAGCTTTGTGAATTTATGCAATGGGTCACATATGCAATAAGATCAGCCACAAAAATAACTGTTTACATCTTTTCATCACTGATGTTTCCCTGCATGTCTTTAGTGAATGCTGACAGTAGATTTTTAACACCAAAAGGAGATTTGTGCTGTAGCAAGCTGTTAGTAAATCTGGCCATAAATATGTTAATATTTGTAAATATTAAGATTTTCTTAGCACGTACTGTGGTAAAAGTTGTTGTTTTTTTATTTCATTTTTTTATTTTTTCAGAAGCTGACTAGTTCATATCCGTAAGCTGATCTTCCACCATGTGAGTCTTCATTAATCTCTGTCTCTCTGTGTGTCTCAGTGTTTTCCAGGGTGCCTCACCATACAGATCCGGACCATCCTGTGTGTGTTCATAGTGCTCTTAATATACGCCGTGGCCCAGGCCTGTGTGGTAAATCACTCTAACATCACATTACTGCAACTGAACTTACCGCTCATCTCACAATAGTGCTCAGGTTCAGTCAATCCAGACTGAAGAATCACAGAGATCCACAACACATGCACATGAAATATGACCCTGGACCACAAAACTAGTCATAAGGTTCAATTTTTCGAAATTGAGATTTGTACATCATCTGAATAAATAATCTTTCCATTGATGTATGGTTTGTTAGGATAGGACAATATTTGGCTGAGATACAACTATTTGAAAATCTGGAATCTGAGGGTGCAAAAAAATCTAAATATTGAGAAAATCACCTTTAAAGTTGTCCAAATGAAGTTCTTAGCAATGCATATTACTAATCTAATACTAATCATATTACTACTAAGTTTTGATATTTACGCTAGTAAATTTACAAAATATCTTCATGAAACATGATCTTTACTGAATATCCTAATATGGAGTATCTAAAGCTGGTATGTTCAGGTTTTATATTGTCATAGAAAGTGTGCTGACTTTTTCAATAATAGTGTGGTTTGGCAGCTCCACAGTTCAACAAAAAAGTCAGATTCGTAATATAGGCGGACTGCCTCAAATATTATAGGCTGTGATCTGCCCACCATTGATGACATTTATGTCTCACGTTTGCAGAAAAACAGCTTATCAATTCTTAGAGACTCCACGCATCCGGCCAGACATTTTTTTTTATTCCTTTACCCTTAGGCAGATGACTTAAAGCGATTAAAACTAAGTCTGCATGCTTTTTGAACAGTACTTATTGTAGAATGGTCCATGTTTTAAACTGTTCTGGCACTTATGCATCTGTATTTCATTCTTTATAATGGTTGGAAAAATGTATATATGTATGTACGAATGTGTTTGTGTTTGAGATCACCAAGAAATTCCAGACAATTATGTTGTTTGGCAATAAATAAATGAAATAATAAAATTATGATTCTTGGCATAAAAGAAAAATCTATAATTTTGGCTCATACAATGTATTTTTTGGCAATTGCTACAAATATACCTGTGGTACTAAAGATTGGCTTTGTTGTCCAGGGTCACAAATAGCTAGAAGAACACAGTTTTCTTTCGTTCTTCGTGCATTAAACTCTTCTCTATGTGTCAGGTGGGCTGCATGCCGTGGCTCTGGCCGACTAACTCCACTCGCTCCATCGTGATCATCGACGCAGGCCTGAACCGCACCATGGCAGAGCTGCCCTGTGAAGGAGCGCAGTATGCCTTTCTGTGCTGCATGCTGAGCACACTGACCGTGGCTCTGTTCCTGCGAGTGTCCTGGCTGTCCAAACTCCTGCTGCTGCTGCTGCTGCTGGTGCTCTACATCACTGTGCTGGAGCTCAGCGGATTCAGACGCTCCTCAGGGTGAGAGATGACCTACAACCCATCAGAACTACTGAACTATACTCAGAATGTACACTACCGGTCATACGTTTTTGAACAGTAAGATTTTTAATTTTTTTAAAGAATTCTCTTCTGCTCACCAAGCCTGCATTTATTTGATCCAAAATACAGCAAAAATACAGCAAAAAAATTACTATTTAAAATAACCGTTTTGTATTTGAATATATTTTAAAATGTAATTGATTCCTGTGATTTCACAGCAAATTCAAATTATACTGACTCCAACCTTTCGGATGGTATAGTATATGTTACAAAAGCTTTTTATTTCAGAGAAATGCTGATCTTTGGATCTTTCTATTCATCAAAGAATCCTGGAAGAAAAAAAAAATACTCAACTGTTTTGATAATAATAATAATAATAATAATAATAATAATAATAATAATAATAATAATAATAAATGTTTTTTGAACATCGAATCAGAATATTAGAATGATTTCTGAAGGATCATGTGACACTGAAGACTGGAGTACTTATGCTGAAAATTCAGATTTGATCACAGGAACTGTCACACCACATGGACCTGTTTTGTTGTGTCTTCTCCCTCGTGTGCCCATATTTGGTTATATTCCTGTTCCTGTTCTCATTGTATCATTATAAGTTGATCCTCCTCACCTGTCTGTCCCTTAGTTAACAGCCCTTCTTATAGTCTAGTCTGTTCATTCTTCCCTTGTCCAGTATTGTGAATGTTCCCTACGTGTGTCCCCTGCCTGCCTGTTGTGAATAACCCTTCTGTGGATTATTAAAGTGTTATTGGAAATTCTTCATTGTCTTCTTTGTCTTTATCTCACCGTAGCGTGACAGAATACCGGACCAAAAAGTGATAGTGTGTGGCGTGTGTTTCCGCATTTTTTTGCCAGTTTTTCTTTTGTGTTATTATTGTCGACCCAGAGCCCAGCCTACCATCACCCTGCTTCGCGGAGCTGCAGTATGAGCCCACTGCTGATGGAGAGCCAGAGCCCACTGCGACCGACGAGCCATCGCCGAGGATCGCCCCGGAGCCAGAGCCTCAATTCAACGTCAGTCCAGGTGCGCGAGCCGACCGTTAGACACGCGACGGTGGATGTGTCAGTAGGAAGTGAGGGTTGCCCCACCCACCGTACCACCGCAAGGGGTGAGCTGAGGCTGCACTCAAAGGATATGCCTTGTCTTCTCCCGCCATCATCATCTGTCTGTCCCGTCACGACCACGGAGGTTGTGACTGAATCTTCTGTCTGTCCTGAATCGACCACGGAGGTCGTATTTGAACTGTCTGTCTGCCTTGAACTCTCTGTCAGTCTGGAAATATTTGTCTGCCCTGAACTATCTGCCTGTACTATAATGACCACGTGGTCGTTCCCCTGTCGCTGGTGCTCACGGTGCTGGAAGTGGCCTTGTGGTGTGTGTGGGCAGTACACACCATGTCAAAGCCCCCTGAACATTCTGAAATCGTCTCCCACCTCTCTATATCAGTCCTCACCATTGCCATTGCTGTCTCCTGGGAGCCCCTCTGCTCACCCTCAGCTCATCATCTGTGCAGTGGGATCACCCGAACTCCGCCTCAGCCCTTCAACCCAGTGGCTCCACCATGGCTCCTAGCTCCCTCCTCTCCACCGTGGCCCATCATTCCACCGGCTCCGCTGGGCTCCCTCGTCCCTCCAGCTCTGCCTTGGTCAGTCATCGACCATCCGCCACCTCAGGACTCCACTCCTCCAGCTACACCTCATCCCTCCGGCTCTGTCAGGCTCCTCCTTCCCTCCAGCTCCACCTCAGTTCTCTCATTCCGGCTCCACTGTGGCCTTCAGGATTTCCGCCTCTGCCTCGGTCGCCTGAGCCATCTGTTCTGCCTTGGCCCTCCGGATCCTCGGTGTCGCCCTGGCTCGTCGGCTCTCCATCTCCGCCTTGGGCTCCACCTCCACCTGCTCCACTGCCATCAGTCGGCCCCCTGGAGTCATCAGCCCTTCCTCCTCCATGACTCCTCCCTCCGTCGGCTCCACCGTGGGCCGCCATCATGGCTGTGGCCTGGGTCCCGCCTGGCTCCTCCTGCTCCATGTCCCTACTGTTTCCTCCCTGGCTCCTCCCTCCGTCATCTCCACCCTGGACTCTGTTAGTCGTCCTCCTCCCGGGAGTCTGTCCTCCACCCAAACCTCCACCTGTGCTGTCTGCCTGCCTGCCTTCCTGCCATCTCTTGTCACCATCCCTTCTCCACTCCTTGTGTCCTCCTCCTAAGTCCCCCTACATCCCTCCCTTTGTGTCAATGGCGCAAGGTCGCGCCTTCCGGGAGGGGGGCGAACTGTCACAACACATGGACCAGTTTTGTTGTGTCTTCTCCCTCGTGTGCCCATATTTGGTTATGTTCCTGTTCCTGTTCTCGTTTTATCATTATTAGTTGATCCTCCTCACCTGTCTGTCCCTTGTTAGCACCCCTTCTTATAGTCTAGTCTGTTCATTCTTCCCTTGTCCGGTGTTGTGAATGTTCCCTATGTGTGTCCCCTGCCTGCCTGTTGTGAATTACCCTTCTGTGGATTATTAAAGTGTTATTGGAAATTCTTCATCGTCTTCATGCGTTTATCTCACCGTAGCGTGACAGTAATAAATTACATTTTAAAACATATTCAAATAGAAAGCAGTTACTTTATTAGTAATAATATTTCAAAATTTGGCTGTTTTTGCTGTACTTTGGATCAAATAAATGCAGGATTGGTGAGCAGAAGAGACTACTTTACAAAACATTAAAAATCTTACTGTTCAAAAACTTTTGACTAGTAGTGTATGACCTGAGTCTCTGCAGCTTCTGTCCATTAAAAGCTTGTGTTCTGCTGAGCTGAATCTCTGATTGTGTGTGTTTGGAGTGCAGGACGGTGTTGTTGAGTGCTCGCGGTCTGGAGCCTATCCTCTCTCTGCTGCTGTTCTTCACCGCTCTCGCCCTTCACTCCAGACAGATGGACCTCAAACTGCGCCTGGACTTCCTCTGGGCCACTCAGGTACAGGAAAACATCACAGACTGGGGTCAAACCTACTGATACTGCAGTCACAAAAACAAAACTACAACAAAAACCTCCCACCGCTGCCTTAACCTGACTCATATTTTTCCATCCACCCATTCTCAGCACTGCTCATCCTCTGAAGAGTCACTGGGATTTTTGAGTTTATACTAGTGGTCAAAAAACTGGAGTTGTTAAAATGTAACACTTTATTTTGATGGTCCCTTTTGAACGTTCTGTTGACAATAGGTAACTTTGCAAGTACATGTCAGCTAACTCTCATTAGAGCATTAGTAGACTGTCTGATTAATATCTGCTAACTCTTTTTTGTGATGCTTTTTTTCCCAACAGACATTCTACTGACTATAAGTATCTTTGCATGTACGTCGACATTCTAACCCAAACCATACCAGTCCACTAATACTCTAAAAACACTCTAATGAGAGTTAACAGATATGAAGGTGCAACGTTACTTATAGTCAACAGAATGTGTTAAAAGGACCAAAATAAAGTGAAACCAAATGTTTGAATGTTTTTGAAAGAAATCTCTTCTGCTTATTGAGGTGGCATTGATTTGATCGAAAATGCAGTAAAAACCAGGGTATTATAGTTAAAATTAAAATGAACCTTAAAAAAATAACATTTTAAAAAATTGTTATTTGAAATAGCATAAATGTTAACTGAATTTTTTTATTTTTTTTTATTTTATTTTTTACTTTTTTATTTCAGATACTTTCCAATGCAATATTTCTCATTTTAATTTAGTTTAACTTGATGTACTAAAATAGCTAAAACTAAAACTTAAATAAAAATTAATAATAACTAAGACATATAAAAAAAAATAAAACTACTAATCTGACAAAATACACAAAAAATGTATTAAAACTTTAAAGTTAAAATAAAAACAGAAAATACATAAATAAAAACTGATTTAAAATATTAATTTTAGTACTGTTAAATATTATTACAATTTCAAACAGATGTTTTTGTGAATATCTGTTAAAATGTAATTTATTTCTGTGATCAAAGCTGAATTTTCAGCATCATTACTCCAGTCTTCAGTGTCACATGATCCTTCAGAAATCATCTGCATACAGTATAACATTAATATGTCCACGTGTTCACACAGTGCTGAGATGAAAGAATTACATGATGATGTAAAATTAGGTGATGAACCAGTTTTTGATGATTAAACCAATTCACTGAAAATAACTTCCTGAAAGAACATTAATCATTATTAACCTGCAATACGAGGTGTTTTAAGTTTTCTCTCATTCAGGCCGTGTTTTCTTGCTTTGACTAAACACTTTGGGTCTTACATTCATCTATCAAAAGCCATTTATGACACAGTCAGTAACGCATTTGAGACACAAGATGGAACTGGTTACTTATTCTTAGTTCCAGCTGGAAAAGGGAGAGAAAGACTGATATGAGAGGCATATATGAGAGGCATGAGCACTGATGCTGACAATGGTTCATTTTACACTTGACTTATATAAAACTATTTGACTGCTCAATGCTGCAACTGACTAACAATAATCAAGTTTTCCAGAGGGCTGATAATGTGTATATATCCTGCTGTATTGTGACAGTATGCCTTCATGAGTGTGTGTGTGTGTGTGTGTGTGTGTGTGTGTGTGTGTGTGTGTGTGACCAAATGTCCCCAAAAGGATAGTACAACCTGAAATTGTTGACATTGTGGGGCCGGCCTGCGGTCCCCATGAGGGGAAAAAAATATTAAAAATAGTAAATGATGTTTATCTGAAAGTGTAACAATGCAAACAGGTTTTCTGTAAGGGGTAGGTTTAGGGTTAGGATTGGGTTAGGGGATAGAAAATATTGTTTGGTCAGTATGAAAACAATAGAAGTCTATGGAAAGTCCCCACAATTCACAGAAACAAACGTGTGTGTGTGTGTGTGTGTGTGTGTGTTCAGGCGGAGGAGGAGAGAGACGGCATGGAGAAAGTCAAACTGGACAACAAGAGGATCCTCTTCAACCTGCTCCCAGTTCACGTGGCTCAGCACTTTCTGCTGTCCAACCCCAGAAACATGGTGAGAGTTTAGGAGAGTTTGACTGTGATGCTGTGTCATAAACACAGAGCTGACGGTGAGCTTCTGCTGTGGCAGGATCTGTATTACCAGTCCTACGCTCAGGTCGGGGTGCTGTTCGCTTCCATTCCCAACTTTAACGACTTCTACATCGAGCTGGACGGAAACAACATGGGCGTCGAGTGTCTGCGGCTGCTTAACGAGATCATCGCCGACTTCGACGAGGTCATTTCCTGTACTGTTACTTTAATATTGAGATGCTTTATTTGCTTATTTTATATTTTCATTTATGTCGCCATTAAGTATTATCCTCATTTGTAAGTCGCTTTGGATAAAAGCATCTGCTAAATGACTAAATTATTATTATTATTATTATTATTATAAGTTAAACTTGTCGTAATTTTGTTGTGTTTTGTAGATTTTCAATGAAGTTTTAGTTATTTTCGAACATTAAGTTAAACTAAATGAAAATGAGAAATGTTGCCTTGGGCCACTATATTTTGTTTTATTTCAGTTTAGTGTAATTATAGTAAACTAAAACTATGAAAACATTCCCTGACTTGAAATAAAATAAATGTTAAATGAAAAAAAAAATATATATATATTTTTTATTACAGCTAGTTAACAAGGCAACATTTCTCAGTTTCATTTACTTTAACTTCCCTAGTGAAAAATAAATATACTAAAATGTATTTTAAATACATTTAGTTCATGCTAACTATACTACAAATACATATTTATGTACTTATTAAAAATACCCTGCAATTGTGTTTTTGGTATAATAAACTGGTATACTTAAAGTCTGCTAAATTGGAACAAATAATTTTGTACTTGTAATGCATTTTAATTGTGTGGACGTAGTGCTGAAGTCCAACTAAAGATATATTGAAGTATATTTGATCGTGGTAAAGTGGAACTATTGCAAGTATACTTCAGGTACACTTTAAATATCTTGCATTCAAAGACTGATGTTATACAAAGATCATGAAATCCTCATCAGTTGTGACATTAAAACACATTATAGGTTCAGTATTAAGAAATGTGCATTGTACACAAGTAGTAATACAGATAAAGTTTAATTATAATTTTCATATCAGTAAGCCTCGAGCGACATCTCAGTAAATATATTAATAAATTTGAACTATACTTAGTATGAAATAAATGTATTTTAAATATATTACTTTTTACTAGGGTTGATATACTAAAATAACTGGAATAACTGGAACAAAAATTAATTAATTAAAAAAAAAAAAAAAATATATATATATATATATATATATAAATTAACATGAAAGCAGAAAATGTAAAAAATAAAATCCAATTCAACATATTAACCAAAATATATGAGTATCTCAAAGATACTAAAATAACATTTATCTCCAGCAGTAGTTTTAGTTTCAGTTTGTTGGTTGTAGTTAACTATAATAACCCTGCTCTGAATCCATTTCATCTCGTGTTTCCACCATTCTGCAGCTAATGGACAAAGAGTGTTATAAAGACATTGAGAAGATCAAGACCATCGGCAGCACATACATGGCAGCGGTGGGTTTGGTGCCCACCATTGGAACAAAGGTCACTAAACCAGCTACACATGAAATAAAGTAGTGATAGTAGTAAAGTAGTAAGAGTAATACTTACAGAGCATTATTGAACATGATTAGTTTACTCCTTTACAGGTCAAGAAATCCACAGCAGAGCACCTGAGCACCATAGCAGACTTCGCCATCGAGATGTTTGACGTTCTGGATGAAATCAACTATCAGTCGTATAATGATTTCGTCTTGAGAGTGGGTAAGTTTACTGCAGTGTTTGGCTCAGATCCTTTAGCCAATCTTTCAAGCAATTTTACTACCATTTGTAAAGGGAAATCATTCTAGAACATTTTTTTTTTAACTATTTGAGAAAGGTTTTCACAAACTCTTTTCTAGCTCTGCATTCTCACGTCTTCATTCTCAGTTAATGCAGAAGTGGTTGTGGATGTTTTCTGATGTTTATTTGTGAATGTTCAGGTATTAATGTGGGTCCGGTGGTGGCTGGGGTCATCGGGGCCCGCCGGCCGCAGTATGATATCTGGGGAAACACAGTGAACGTGGCCAGCCGCATGGACAGCACCGGAGTGCCTGGAAAGATACAGGTACTCATACATTCACTCTAAAGATAATTCTGTGACTGTGTAATTATCCCAATAACACATACATTCTCTGAATATCACAGAAGTGCTTGTTTGAGCTGGACATACCAAAATAAATACCTAAAAAACTGATCATTTTTCTAAAATTTACACCTTTTTACAAGTAATTTTTTTTTAACTAAAAAAATAGTATTTGACTAAAAAATATATATTTTTAAAGATATACTTCATATTTTTGTGAAATATCAATCAAAATATTTGAGAAATTATACTGATCAGAATTCTAATTATTCCATATCAATATTCTTTAGGTTTAACAACAGCTTAAGAAATTAAGTAAATCAGACACAATTAACACTCTGAAGTCTGATTTCCCAGCATGCTTTGATACAGACTATAAGGAGAGTTAATGTTGAAATTGTAATTTTGTATGTTTTTGCACAAAATAAATGTAGCAAGAGATGTGTTAGAGTTTAATGTTAATAATTAATGGCTATTTTAGCAGATTCAAATAAAATAAGGTCACATTAATTATAAATATGGGTTTTAAATATATGTTATATTTTAATTGATTTAACACCTTTAAAATTCACTCAGTATTTAAATAGGGATTCACGATATATCAGCCACCATATCGGTATCAGCTGATAAATGTTAATTTTTACTGTTAATGTTATCAACCCGATAAGCAAATTTGGTCGATATATTAAAGCCGAAAAATAATGCATTATTTCATAATAGTTCATAGAGGCGGTTCAGTTTACCGGTGATCTTTAGCTCAGTGCACACAGCTCAAACAGCTGCACACAACATTAATAACTATGATTATGTTTTTATATAGGAAGCTGGTAATAGGAGTGTAAAATTAATTTAAAAATTTACACTGGCTCAAAGGCTGCTGTATGCTTGATTTATGTTTAAGTGTTTGGGACATGGCTCTTAATGGTGAGACTTTTTAGTTTCAGGCTCTTAAAAATTATAGAACATTTGGATTTAGATTTATTGGCCAACATATCGGTTATTGGCTTTTAACTATAAAGAATTATCGGTATAGCCAATAATTTCATAATTGTGCATCCTTAATTTTAAGTGTAAAAATGTATTACCAAAAATTTGTTTTTAGAGTGCATATGATGCATGTCTATATGAGCGAATTTCACAAAAAAACATACCAAAACCAAAAGAAAAAATACATTTTGCATGAAGAATATGAAGCCTGTTTTTAGGACTATTTACATTTTTATTGTGGGACGTTGTTTTCATAACAATAAAGTATTTCCCCCTAAAATGGTCATTATTGTAATGCAAAACATGTTTTATCAAATTTATTTTTAATTAAATGTATATATCATGTAGCATTTGTTGTACCTTCTTTCATTTGTAATGATTAAGCCATCAATAATAACAGGAATTACTAACATGCATTACAGTAGTGCGAATTTGTTCTAATTATGTCATGATAAAACATCTTCATGATTCTGAATTGGTTTTATTTCTTTATGCTAAATAACTGTGTATAACTCACAGTGCAAGCTGTGGAATATGCCTACATAATTCCACATGCATGCACAAATAAATGTGTATGTACAGTGTATTGATCAGAGCATGAATGATCTTCCAGGTGACAGAAGAAGTGAACCGTCTGCTTCAGAGCAACTATGATCTGGTGTGTCGAGGCAATGTGAGCGTGAAGGGCAAAGGTCAGATGCTGACGTATTTCCTGGAGGGTAAAGCGCAGGACGCGGGGAACAGAGCGCCGCATCGCACCGGCGGCCTGGAGCGCAGGGTTCACGCTATCGCCCGCTCCAGCAGCATGCACACCAAAGCCAGCAGCAGCGCGTCTGTGGCCTCAGGACTGGCCGCTCGCGTCGGCCTGAGCAGCAGCGCTCATGCTAACGTGCCTACGTTAGGAGAGGAGCATGAGGACATGTAGGACCCATCGCACTACAGCATCACGCTTTCACCTCTGAAGACACGAGTGTGACGTCTGCAGGTGGAAAGAATGAACCGTCTTCCCTTTATTCACCTTCTCAAAACACCTTCACATCTCCACGGCACGCTCTTTTAAGTTTTAACCCTCTGGTATTGTTCATTTAGGAGTCATACTTGTGTTGTTTGCGGTCAAAACTGACTGGAGGCCATAATCATGTAATAATTTTATTTTTGTGAAATTAATATACTATATATAATTTCAATCATTATTTTTCTTTAATATTTTGCATTTTGAGTACATTGCATGTTACTAATTAATATTCATATCTAAATTATTGACTATTTTTGTATGAAATGTAAAAAAAAAAAAAAAAAAAAGATTATATAAATAATTTTTCAACTAATGCAGTATTTAAGTTAAAAATAGAGCAAAAATCCATTCAAATCCATTGAATTGGGGCAGATTTGTTCCACCTTGTAGAAAAAAAAGAAGAAAAAAAAAAGAAAAGAAAATCATCTTTAATACCATGCTGTAGCCTGTATAGCCATATATATTCAGTGCTGTGTACTGAGCAGTGTTTTCAGGCAAAATTTTGTCACCCTTTCATTGCTTTGCGCTTTTTTCTGCATTGTGGCTGACTTGTAGATTGTACACACAAAACACATCTTTGTATTTTTTCCATTTCCCATTTTTTCCTATGTCCCCGGGCGCCGCAGCATTGGCTGCCCACTGCTCCAGGTGTATGTTCACTACTGTGTGTATGCACTTGGATGGGTTAAATGCAGAGCACAAATTCCAAGTATGGGTTACCATACTTGGCCACACACCACTTCCCTTTCCCCCCTTCCCTTTCCCTTAATTTCCTATGGCATTCATTTTTGACCGCGAACAGCTAAAGTGTGACTATTTTTTTCATGACTATTTAGCTTATTCGAATCAAATCCATGATTTTTTTGGGGGGTCACATAGTGACTGCAATAAAATTCACAGGCTTTCGTACCATTCTGATGAAGTAGTGATTTTTAAAATTTCAAAACTTTTTTTTTTTTTTTTTGGTCTAAAATGACTGAACAACACCAGGTTTTTACCATCAAATCAGTTCCTCCTGGATACATTCAGGTTCTGTCCTGCGTTTCTTTCCCTCATGAATCATGAAATTAGTGGGGCTGTGGATGCTGTTTTAAGTTGACATGCATGGATTCACAAAAACGCAAATGATCTTTGAAACACAAAGGATTCTATCGCACTGCAGGAATCTTCAGAGCCTCGAATGACCTTCTGCAATGCGTCATTTTTAAATTTTTATGCCAACTTCTTATATGAGCTGTACAGAGTAGATGTTCTTACGATCAGAGTTTGTGTATTTTTTGTATTAAACTCTCCAGTGCATTTGAATGAAGATGATGCATTTATAATACAGAGCAGCAATAGAAGCAGTATATGCTCTGCATCAGTGCACTAGATTGTGATTTCTGATTCCTTCATTCTCACGCACTCCTTCATCTTCATCATGTGACAGAGTCCCGCTCAAATCAAAGATCTCCAATGTTTCTATCTTGATGACACATTTACAGTTGCAATCAATAATAATATCATAAAAATCAAGTTATGTGACACTTCCAAAGCCTTACATCAGGACACAGAATGATTATATATCAGCACATGCTGTTTCAAAGCAGCATATAGAACAAGAGAAATCAGGGAGTTTGCTAACAGCTTCATCATCATCATCATCCTCGGCTGCAGTCACACTGACAGACTGTTCTGACACTATAAACTACAATCTGATGTTTATATTCATACATACAGTGGAGACCAAAACAGCTGACACTGCACTGAAAAAGCTTCAGTTCTTGTCATTTAATTTAGTTTTTCATCACAAATTCTATTAGCAGAATCAAATAGAGTGAGGTGTAGTTAGATTGGAGTGGAAAAATGAATGTGAAAATGTCACAAGATCAGTGACATTTACTTATGTTAATAAAACGTTTGTTATTTGTTGTTTACTTTAGTAGTTATCTGGTGTTTACTAATGCTCTTACATTAGCACAAAAACATTATTTATACATAATTCATGGAATGTTTTATTTCTGAACTGTTTTAATTGGAAGTTCATCTAACGTTTTTTTAAATGTTACCACTAAAGGCTACTACTCAAAACATCCAAATGTTTTTAAAACATTTAAAAAAAAAAAAAAAAAAAAAATTGAACATTCATCGAACATTCAGAAATAACGTTTTTATCATTTAATGGGAAAGTTAGCAAAACATTTGCAGAGCATATTTTTGTCTGCTGGCTATTTATTAAATGTCATAACTTAATTTAAATGATGTTTCATTCCAGATTTAAATTATATTTTGTATCTAGTGTACTGTCAGGTGTTTGGAGCCCACTGTGTGTGTATGTAGTGATAAAGTGTGTGATTAGCATGGACAAACCACATGCTGAATATGTGCCAATTATATGAAATCTCAGTCTGAAGTGTAATGAGTGGACACGATTCTGTCATCAGCATTCACTGTAATAATATCAGCATGACTTTCACAGGACGGGACAAAGGCTGAAACTATCAAATACTATGTTTTATACAGTAAGAGAACTATGTGCATAAGAAGTTTTCACTCATGCATGTGTGATGTTACCTGAGTGAGGCAGATGGTTTGATGTTAAAGAAGTCATTAAAATGCGAACACAAGGGTACAGTGACCATCTACTGACACAGAGTTCAACGACCCATCCATGAGGAACGCTGTGTCACACACACACACACGCACACACACACACACACACACACACACAGCGTATAGATCTCTGTAGACTGGTGCGTGTTTACAAGCACAAAACTCATTCTGATTCTGTACATTTTTGAGATTGTTTGTGTGGAGAAACAATGAGTCTTTCTATATTTCTATGGCAAATGTTTATTTTCATGCTGATGTTTTGAATCATGATGCTTTTCTTCTTCAGGGTTTGAATTGATCTCTCAGTCGCTCTCTGTACTGTCGATACAGTATTCTTGCCTTATTTCACATGCTTGCGGTGGTTGAAGTCATTTGCCTTTTAGCTCTTTGATATACAGAAGTGTATTTTGTAAATACAGCGATGTATGATATACTGTCCTTTGTACAGTGCAAACCTGAGCAATACAAGATTTTGTAATAAAGAGCGTATTGAAGTACAACGGTTTAGTGTTTCCCTGTTTGATGGCAGTGTGACACTTAAGTCATAAATGTGTCATGTATTTCCTGTTTGTGTTCCGCGTGTATTTGTTTTGTAGTCTTAATGGACTTAATGGATCTGTGAAGATCCCACTGGACTGTGTTGAGCTGAGTCTGGAGGAGTGTAACGCAGCGTAAATGCAGGTATATATTCATAGTAAATTGATTATTAGATTGTTTAACTAGGGTTTATACACAATTTCCATGACAGAGTTCAAGATAAATCCTTTAATCGTACTACTGGAGCTGCCAGTTTCAAATGATTATTAAACAGCAAGCACAAACCATGCAAAAGCAGCAGTCCTTCCGGTGCACTCAGTGTCCAAATTCACTCACTCGTTTTCATTTACTCCAAGTAAATTGAATTAGTGATCTAATATAGGAAATAAATGGTACAGTCACTCAGTTCAGTTCATGGAGCTCTCTCCTAACGAGCTGATGATCTGAATCAGGTGCGTTAAATAAGGGAGACATGCAAAATGTGCAGAGCGGTGGGTCCCTAGGAACAGCATTAAGAAACACTGCACTAAATGGATTCAGTAATGAATCATTCTGTGATGTTGCAGATAATTTAATGAGATTCTACATACATTATTAAATTTGAAATAAATGCAGAAGAAAAGGCTATTTTTAAATGTAGCTTGTATCAGTCATCAAAAACATACACAATACTGATTCACACCAGTCAATTGTGTTTTCATTCATCCAGTCCAGTGGGTGCAGTGTTTCTTCTTCTGTCTGCATCTGATGATGTCCACAGGTGACCACAATCATCAGGTGCTGTCAGGACAGATCTGTGTGTTTGTAGCATGTGAGATGGGTAACCTACAGGACGTGTGATACGGCTACACTGAGGATCTGTGCAGCCTGTTGGAAAAGTCAAGTCAAGTCAAGTCACCTTTATTTATATAGCACTTTTAACAATACAGATTGTGTCAAAGCAACTTTCCAATATCAAAATAGTAAATAGTGTATCAATAATGTAAAATGACAAGATTAAACACTCAATTTTCAGTTAAAGGCATTTCATTATTGAATTCAGTGATGTCACCGTCCAGCTCAGTTCAGTTTAAATAGTATCTGTGCAATCAAGTCGACGATATCGCTGGAAATGAAGTGTCCCCAACTAAGCATGCCAGAGGCGACAGCGGCAAGGAACCAAAACTCCATCGGTGACAGAAGGGAAAAAAAAAAACCTTGGGAGAAACCAGGCTCAGTCGGGGGGCCAGTTCTCCTCTGGCCAGACGAAACAGCAGTTCAATTCCAACTGCGGCAAAGTCAGATTGTGCAGAGGACTCATCTGGTTCCCGTGGTCTTGTACCGATGGCTGTCTAGGTGACAAGGTCTTCACTGGGGATCTGTCTCTGGGTCTCATCTAGTTGTCCTGGGGGCGTATTACAGAAAGATCCTAACTTTAAAATCTTTAAAAACTAAGATGTTTAATGGTAGAAAGGCTCTTGGAGGACCCTGAAGATGTGTTACATTTTGATGACAAAACACTTATAAGTACAGACTGCTGCGCAACATATTACAGTTAGTACATGCTGCAACCAGCAATACAGAGAGCAACGAAAGTGTCACGGAGCATTACTGGTTGTAGTGCAAGTGACTAAAGGCCCATTCACACAAAGCACGATAACTTTAAAGATAACGACAAAGACATAGTTCTAAAAATCGTTCTCAATATGAAAGAATAGCAGAGTCCACACCACAACTATATCGATAAAGGCACAGAGAAACGATATCGTTGGAATCACTTTCAGAACGATTTTTTCCAGCTGATAAATGATAAAAACACTGACGCCCAATCAGAATCCATACTGCTGTCATGAACTGGAGAATTTAAAGCGGCAGACACGCGTGTGCTGAGAATAAACAGACGATATCATCCGCTGGTGTGAACGCTGGTGTGAACGCTAATATCTTTATAGTTATCGTCCTTGGTGTGAATGGGCCTTAATGCCTTAAGGTTTTTTATTTTATTTATTTATTTTTTTGCAAAAGGTGATTTTCAAAGTGAAGTATCCTCTATTATTTTGTTTACCTCATCAGCAGCTGCGCAGTGTTGGTTGCTTGGTAACAGACCTGAGAGTGGATTGTCGAACTAGATGATGCAATTTAAGATTTCCTAACTAGAGATAAGATACGATTTTGTAAGACAGGATAAGAATCCCAAATCAAGTTAAGATTTGCTTCTGTAATATGAATTTGTGAAAAATCCTAATTTATCATATCTTAAATTAAGACCTAAGATAAAAAACTTTCTGTAATACACCCCCTGGTCTCCGCTGAATGAATGAATGAATGATGCATTTATATAGTGCTTTATTGTGTATTGCCATACACCCAAAGTGCTTTTTTACAATCATATGGGGGGTCTCTCCTCAACCACCACCAGTGTGCAGCATTCACTTGGATGATGCGATGGCAGCCACAGGACAATGGCACCAGTGCGCTCACCACACACCAGCTACAGGTGGAGAGGAGAGAGATAGAGCCAATCAAGTGGATGGGGATTATTAGGAGGCCATGACTGATAAGGGCCAGTGGAGGGAATTTGGCCAGGACACCGGGGTACCCCTACTCTTTACAAGAAGTGCCATGGATTTTTAGTGACCACAGAGAGTCAGGACATCGGTTTAATGTCTCATCCGAAAGACAGTGCTTTTTGACAGTATAGTGTCCCCGTCACTATACTGGGGCGTTAGGACCCACACAGACTGCAGGGTGAGCACCCCCTGCTGGCCTCACTAACACCTCTCCCAACAGCAACCTAGTTTTCCCAGGAGGTCTCCCATCCAGGTACTGACCAGGCAGTGACCTCGGAATAAGAACGAAACAGACTAATATTAGCATAGATGCCATTCTTCTTACGATGTAACAAGTATATTGGGTGTTATGTGAAGTGTGCCCGGTTCCGGTTGACCTAATTAATGCAGCCTAACAATCCTTTAACGGATTTGAATATTAGAAGTGTATTAGTGTGTTATGTGTACGCCAGGTTAAAGAGATGGGTCTTTAATATAGATTTAAACTGACAGAGTGTGTCTGCCTCCAGAACTGTGTTAGGTAGATTGTTCCAGAGTTTGGGCGCTAAATAGGAAAAGGATCTGCCTCCCACAGTTGATTTTGATATTCTAGGTATTATCAAATGGCCAGAGTTTTGAGATCGCAGCGGACATGAAGGACTATAATGTGATAAGAACTCACTCAAGTACTGAGGAGCTAAACCATTCAGAGCTTTATAAGCAATTAACAAGATAATAAAATCTACACGATGTTTGATAGGGAGCCAGTGCAGTGTTGACAGAACCGGGCTAATATGGTCATACTTCCTGGTTCTAGTAAAAACTTTGCTGCTGCATTTTGAACCAGCTGGAGTTTGTTTATCAACCGTGCAGAACAACCACCCAGTAAAGCATTACAATAGTCTAACCTTGAGGTCATAAGCGCATGAATTAACATTTCTGCATTTGACATTGGGAGCATAGGTCTCAATTTAGATATGTTTTTAAGATGAAAAAATGCAGTTTTACAAATGATAGAAACGTGACTCTCAAAAGAGAGATTGCTATCAAATAGCACACCTAAGTTCCTGACTGATGACGAAGAATTGACAGGGCAGCTATCAAGTGTTAGACGGTGTTCTAGGTTATTACATGTGGGGGTTTTATGTCTGATAATTAACACCTCTGTTTTTTCAGAATTTAGCAGTAAGAAATTACTCGTCATCCAGTTTTTTATATTGACTATGCATTCCATTAGTTTCTCAATTTGGTTTGTTTCACCGGGCCGCGAAGAAATATAGAGCTGAGTATCATCAGCATAACAGTGAAAGCTAACCCCATGTTTCCTGATGATATTTCCCAAGGGTAACATGTAAAGCGTGAAAAGTAATGGCCTTAGTACTAAGCCTTGAGGTACTCCATACTGCACTTGTGATCGATATGATACCTCTTCATTCAATGCTACGAATTGATGGCGGTCAGATAAGTACGATTTGAACCATGCTAATGCACTTCCACTAATGCCAACAAAGTTTTCTAGTCTATTCAAAAGAATGTTGTGATCGATAGTGTCGAATGCAGTGCTAAGATCCAATAGCACTAATAGAGAGATACAACCACGATCAGATGATAAGAGCAGGTCCTTTGTAACTCTAATGAGAGCAGTCTCAGTACTATGAAACGGTCTAAATCCTGACTGGAAATCCTCACAGATCTCATTTTTTCTCTAAGAAGGAATATAATTGTGAGGATACTACCTTTTCTAGTATCTTTAACAGAAAAGGGAGATTCGAGATCGGTCTGTAATTGACTAGATCTTTGGGGTAAAACTGTGTTTTTTTAATGAGAGGCTTAATAACAGCCAATTTGAAGGTATTGGGGACATATCCTAATGACAATGACGAATTAATAATAGCCAAAAGAGGATCTATGACTTCTGGAAGCACCTCTTTTAGTAGTTTAGATGGAAAGGGTCTAACATACATGTTGTTGGTTTAGATGATTTAACAAGTTTATACAATTCTTCCTTTCCTATAGTTGAGAATGAGTGGAATTGTTCCTCAGGGGATCTATAGTACACTATTTGATGCGATACTGGAGCTGACGGCTGCATGGTTACAATTTGATCTCTAATAGTATCGATCTTGGAAATAAAATAGTTCATAAAGTCATTACTGCTGTGCTGTTGGGAAATGTCAACACCTGTTGATGGTTTATTTTTGTTAATTTAGCCACTGTATTGAATAAATACCGGGGGTTATGTTTGTTTTCTTCTAAAAGAGATGAAAAGTGATCAGATCTTGCAGTTTTTAATGCTTTTCTGTAGGATAGAGTACTTTCCTGCCAAGCAATACAAAATACCTCTAATTTGGTTTTCCTCCAGCTGCGCTCCATTTTCCGGGCTGCTCTCTTTAGGGCGTGAGTGTGCTCATTATACTAATCTATTATATCTATTATTATACTAATATATTAATCTTCCTTAAGCATAAAGGAGCAACCGTATCTAAAGTGCTAGAAAAGAGAGAGTCCATAGTTTCTCTTGCATCATCAAGTTTTTCTGCGCTGTTGGATATGCTGAGGAATTGAAATAAATCAGGAAGATAACTTACAAAACAGTCTTTTGTGGTAGAAGTGATGGTTCTACCATACTTGTAACAATGAGTAGAATTTACAGTTTTAGCTATATGGTGTTTACACAAGACTAGATAATGATCTGAGATATCATTGCTTTGCTGCAGAATTTCAACATCATTAACATCAATTCCATGTGACAGTTTTAAATCTAGAGTATGATTTCGACAATGAGTAGGTCCTGACACGTGTTGTCTAACCCTGATAGAGTTCATAATGTCTATGAATGCTGATCCTAATGCATCTTTTTCATTATCAACGTGGATATTAAAATCACCAACAATTAAGATTTTATCTGCAGCCAGCACTAACTCTGATAGAAAATCAGCAAATTATTTAAAAACACTGTATGGTGCCCTGGTGGCCTGTATGCAGTAGCCAGTACAAACATCACAGGGGATTTATCATTGACACTTGTTTCTCTAGATAATGTTATATGAAGCATCATTACTTCAAAGGAGTTATACTTAAAACCTGCCCTCTGAGAAATACTGATAATATTGCTATAAATTGTAGCAACACCTCCCCCTTTGCCTTTTGGACGCAGCTCACAGTAATCTTGGGGGGTAGCCTCGTTTAAAATAATGTATTCATCTGGTTTTAGCCAGGTTTCTGTCAAACAGAGCACATCTAAGGTATGATCAGTGATCATATCATTTACAAAAAGCGCTTTTGTAGAAAGGGACCTGATATTCAGTAAGCCAAGCTTTATAATTTTTTCTCTGTGTTATATGCATTTTTTATTTGTTGAACATCAATTAAATTGTTACTCATTAATTGGTTTGGACATTTTTTGTATTTTCTAGTTCGGGGAACAGACACAGTCTCTATAGTGTGATATGTAGGTGAAGGAGTCTCTATGTGCTGAGAACGAACTGACTACTGTGACATGAGGCGGCTAGCAGACGGTCGGTTTAGCCAGTCTGTCTGCTTCCTGACCTGTGCCCCAATTAGTCAAGTACAAACTCTAAGACTATGTGCCACATTTCTAGAGAGAAGAACGGCACCACCCCAGGAGGGATGAAGACCATCTCTTTTCAACAGGTCAGGTCTGCCCCAAAAACTCGTCCAATTGTCTATAAAACCTATGTTATTCTGCGGGCACCACTTAGACATCCAGCCACTGAGTGACGACAGTCTGCTATGAATGTCATCACCCCAGTAAGCAGGGAGTGGGCCAGAGCATATTACAGTGTCTGACATCGTATTTGCAAGTTCACACACCTCTTTAACATTATTTTTAGTGATCTCCGACTGGCAATGTCGAACATCATTAGCGCTGACATGGATAACAATCTTACTGAATTTACGTTTAGCATTAGCCAGCACTTTTAAATTTGCCAAGATGTCAGGCGCTCTGGCTCCCGGTAAACAATGGACTATGGTGGCTGGTGTCTCTATTTTCACGTTCCGCACAATAGAATCACCAATAACTAGAGCACTTTCATCAGGTTTCTCAGTGGGTGCGTCACCGAGTGGGGAGAACCTGTTTGAGGTTTTGATTGGAACGGAAGAGCGATGTTTTGACTCACGACTATGCCGCCTCACAGTCACCCAGTTGCCCTGCTGCGAGAGCTCTGTAACCAGAACCGAACAATGTACAGGACTCCCTGAGCTAGTCGCATCCAAAGCAGTATCTACAGCCCTCACATTCTTACTATCCTCAACTAAAGTTTGGATGCGTGTCTCTAGTTCTAAAATCTTCTCTGTCAGCCTAACTATTTCCCTGTATTTATCACATGTGAATCCCTTGTCGCCGACAGAGAGAGATAAACTGTACATGTGGCAAGCGGTGCAAACAACAATAGCAGGAGAAGAAGCCATTACTCACCGTGATTGATAACTGATTCTGACTTACCACTTACCACTGTTGTTTGATGAACTTGTGATAAACTGAGCGAGAGAGAAATGAAACCGAGCAAAAAAATGAAAACAGTAATAGATGCGAATAGAAATGCGAATGGAAACGCGAATGACAAGCTAACCGGCTAACAAATGCTAACGCGTGGCACTCGCAGTTTTAGATTAAAAGCAAACGATCAAATTAGTCAGATTAGATTGATAGATAATGTCAGAAATAAGGTGGGAATTAAGTTATATTTTATCACTTTAAACAACAGAGAGTGAAAGTAAGATAGAGATTCAACAGAAAAGTGAAGATACACAGAGCTACAATCGCAAACCTCTCAGCAACACGGCAGACAGGAGATATGCCACAAAGGTACGCCACATGAAAGTCTCTCTGGATTCTCTCAACTATTTCTCCTAGACAGAAGAAAGATAAAACAAAGAGCAATCAGGTCAGTGACTTATGAGAGCCTTAATGTTAAAGAAAAGAACAATTTTTTATTTGCCAAATTCTTAGAAATGCACTTTTTGTTTTCATGCGGTTTTGAAACGTTTTTATACAATTTTTAAGAGAATGTTGCACTTGAGCAGTTGCACAAGAATCTAAACTGAGCTAACTTTTCCCAGTCATAAAAGGTCAAATGATCAGATATTTGAAGAGACAATCTCGAGGATCAGCATGGCTCCTCTCTTTCAAATCGCTTTCTGTGCATGCTTTGTCTTATGCATCTTTAAGTAGTCGCAGCAAATGACTTTGAGTCTGCAACAATTTTTTGAAAATTAATAAGCAGTGAAGCAGTTTTGATAAAAATATTTTTCCAAGAAATAAAAATAAACAATTATGCCAACTACTTACTTTTCAGGAATTTCATCTTTATTTCTTTCTTTTTTTTTTTCTTTATGATTTCTGGACAGTCATATCACCCTGACATTTCTGACTTTATCCAAATGTTCTTTTCGAACAAAGCATCCATTCAGAAGCTGAAGGACGTTCTTGTTGAAGAACAGACTCACTGTGTTCTTCATGAGTTCCCTGCACACCATCTCAGAGCTCGTGGAGCCTGACGAGTCTCTGGAGCTCATCTCTGGAACTAAGAGCATCCATTGGACCAACAAGAACTGGAGTTTAACTCTCAAAGAGCTTCGGGCACCTGCTAAACATCATGATAGATGGACAACTAAACGGAAAAGCAAGTCATCATCTCATAAGGTGCTTGAGTTTCCAACCAGTTGCAATCATACAGAAACACACTTAACCCAACGGTTGACCCAGCATTCACATCTCAGGATTAAACTGCTAAGTTAACGTGTAGACTGTACAGAGAAATGTCTAGGTGGCTTCCCAGGTAAAAAAAAAAAAAAAAAAAAAAAAAAAAAAATGGTTATCAAAATGTTGTTGGAATATTCTTTTGAAATGTTTCTAAAACATTGAAATGTCCAGTTTTCTTGTTGTGATTATAAACACAATTTAAAGGTTATAAAAACATTTGAAAAACATAGATGTTATATTAATTTTATTTATTTTATTTTATTTTTTCACCAATTTACTTATATTTTACATCTAAACGCAAAAATAATGTAAAAAAAAAAAATTAAACAAAAATGGAAATTAGAAATGAAAACGTTTCAATTACCTTTTTTTTTTTCTTCTGCTCTTGTGATATTATGGCATTGTTATTACGGGCCCTGGTTTGAGCATCACAGGTTTAATCTGTGTTTCAGCAGGTGAATCTGCCACAGTGGCTGGTGAATCTGATGTGAGACATAGAGGAGGCCACGACGCATGAGCTGACCGTTGAATGAAGATCCCTGAGACTCAGCTTTACAGAGGGACGTGGACACAGCAAACCCATCTTCTGCTGAGCATTTCACTTCTCTTGACACCTGAGGTCATTTGTATTTGTAGTTTTTTTTTTTTTTTTTTTGTACAGGTGCATCTCAATAAATTAGAATGTCGTGGAAAAGTTCATTTATTTCAGTAATTCAACTCAAATTGTGAAACTCGTGTATTAAATAAATTCAGTGCACACAGACTGAAGTAGTTTAAGTCTTTGGTTCTTTTAATTGTGATGATTTTGGCTCACATTTAACAAAAACCCACCAATTCACTATCTCAACAAATTAGAATACTTCATAAGACCAGTAAAAAAAAACATTTTTAGTGAATTGTTGGCCTTCTGGAAAGTATGTTCATTTACTGTATATGTACTCAATACTTGGTAGGGGCTCCTTTTGCTTTAATTACTGCATCAATTCGGCGTGGCATGGAGGTGATCAGTTTGTGGCACTGCTGAGGTGGTATGGAAGCCCAGGTTTCTTTGACAGTGGCCTTCAGCTCATCTGCATTTTTTGGTCTCTTGTTTCTCATTTTCCTCTTGACAATACCCCAGAGATTCTCTATGGGGTTCAGGTCTGGTGAGTTTGCTGGCCAGTCAAGCACACCAACACCATGGTCATTTAACCAACTTTTGGTGCTTTTGGCAGTGTGGGCAGGTGCCAAATCCTGCTGGAAAATGAAATCAGCATCTTTAAAAAGCTGGTCAGCAGAAGGAAGCATGAAGTGCTCCAAAATTTCTTGGTAAACGGGTGCAGTGACTTTGGTTTTCAAAAAACACAATGGACCAACACCAGCAGATGACATTGCACCCCAAATCATCACAGACTGTGGAAACTTAACACTGGACTTCAAGCAACTTGGGCTATGAGCTTCTCCACCCTTCCTCCAGACTCTAGGACCTTGGTTTCCAAATGAAATACAAAACTTGCTCTCGTCTGAAAAGAGGACTTTGGACCACTGGGCAACAGTCCAGTTCTTCTTCTCCTTAGCCCAGGTAAGACGCCTCTGACGTTGTCTGTGGTTCAGGAGTGGCTTAACAAGAGGAATACGACAACTCTAGCCAAATTCCTTGACACGTCTGTGTGTGGCGGCTCTTGATGCCTTGACCCCAGCCTCAGTCCATACCTTGTGAAGTTCACCCGAATTCTTGAATCGATTTTGCTTGACAATCCTCATAAGGCTGCGGTTCTCTCGGTTGGTTGTGCATCTTTTTCTTCCACACTTTTTCCTTCCACTCAACTTTCTGTTAACATGCTTGGATACAGCACTCTGTGAACAGCCAGCTTCTTTGGCAATGAATGTTTGTGGTTTACCCTCCTTGTGAAGGGTGTCAATGATTGTCTTCTGGACAACTGTCAGATCATCAGTCTTCCCCATGATTGTGTAGCCTAGTGAACCAAACTGAGAGACCATTTTGAAGGCTCAAGAAACCTTTGCAGGTGTTTTGAGTTGATTAGCTGATTGGCATGTCACCGTATTCTAATTTGTTGAGAAGTGAATTGGTTAACATTTTTGTTAAATGTGAGCCAAAATCATCACAATTATAAGAACCAAAGACTTAAACTACTTCAGTCTGTGTGCATTGAATTTATTTAATACACGAGTTTCACAATTTGAGTTGAATTACTGAAATAAATGAACTTTTCCACAACATTCTAATTTATTGAGATGCACTTGTATTTCTTCTGAAGTTTATTTCTCCATATCCAGTGCCCTGTTTTCGTTCTTCTTGCCCAATCTGTGGCTGAACTTGTGTGGGCGAGATGTAAATGATTTGCTCGTGGCGTGTGTGCGTATAGGCACTGATGGACCTAAAGCGATCCTGAAGAACATCAGCCGTGTTTGTTCGAGCAGACAAACAAAGCTTGAACTCATAAGATTTGCTCACCATTAAAGCTTGATTCAGTTATGAATGCTTCTGGAATCTCAAATCTGTTCTGTCTTCAAACTGACTTGAAGTATTGGTTGACCTCATGCAAGAGATCTTGGTGTCCAAAGTTGGACTAATACTACACCAGGAACTCTTAATTACTGTGCAGCACTTCATGACAAACATGTTATGATGGCTGAAGACCTCAGATTAACCCATCCTGTTATGCAATGACCACATGACCTTGTTTTTGTGACCCAACTCAAAGTGTGGTCAAAAACACATTATTGAGATATGCTCACATAACTCCTGTTGTGTGACAGGCAAATAAGTGTTTTAGTCTCCAATTATATGCTACGTTATTGTTATACACATTCAGAAATAAGCCTACAAAAGCTGTCACTGGGATGGTACCTTTTCAAAAGATACACCTTTGTACCTTATTTACCCCTAAAGGTGCATATTAGTATCTTATAGGTACATTTTAGCATCTGAAGTGAACATGTGACCCTGGAGCACAAAAGCAGTCATAAGTAGCACAGGTATATTTTTAGCAATAGCCAACAATACACTGAATGGGTCAAAATTATTGATTTTTCTTTTATGCCAAAAATCATTAGGATATTAAGTAAAGATCATTTTCCATGAAGATATTTTGTAAATTTCCTACCTTAAATATATCAAAACTTAATTTTTGTTTAGCAATATGCATTGCTAAGAACTTCATTTGGACAACTTTAAAGGTGATTTTCTCAATTTTTTTGCACCCTCAGATTCCAGATTTTCAAATAGTTGTATCTCAGCCATATATTGTCCTATCCTGACAAAACATACATCAATGGAAAGATTATTTATTCAGCTTTCAGATGATGTCTAAATGTCAATTTCAATTTCAATAAATTGACCCTTATGACTGGTTTTGTGGTCCAGGGTCACATATTAGTAAGTAAATGATGCATATTAGTACCTTTTGAAAAGGTGCGGTCCCAGTGACCGCTTTTGTATGTTTTTTTCTGAGAGTGCAGATGATAAACAGCAGCATCATGAACCTGTTGTTGGTGAAACGGGTCACAGATGTTGCATCGTCCCATATTGCACACTTCGTTCTAGAGTAAATATTGACATCTGCGCAACCTGTGTGCTGAAAACAGTACAATTAATGCAGGCAAGCGGTGTGTCAATGATTAACTCTTCTGAGGTCATCATGTCACAGTATAAAGCACAGCACACATGCACAGAGAGCAGATATTGGCTTCAGCACATCTCTTGTTCTGCTATGAGAAGGCCGTGTGTGATTGTGTTTTTGGTGAGCGTCCTCATCTATCCGGCGGATCTTTCTCCGGTGATCGGGCCTGAACCCATCCGCTGCGCTCCATGCTCTCAGGAACAGCTTGATGCATGTCCTCCTGTGTCCTCAGACTGTCCAGAGCTCCTGCGAGAGCCGGGCTGCGGATGCTGCATGTCCTGCGCGCTGAAGAAAGGAGATTCCTGCGGTGTTTATACGGCTCCCTGCGGCTCAGGCCTGCGCTGTGTCCCCAAACCTGATGACCCACGGCCGCTCCACGCTCTGACCCGTGGACACGCCGTCTGCACTGAGGACGACCAGACTGAAGGTGCGTTTCTTTTGTTTATTATTTTTTTTTCAATGCACAAAAAAAGACATACAGTAAAATACAGATGCACAAAATACATGATGCTAGTTTCGCAATTTACATAATTAATGATACAGTTGCATAGATGTTACATTGTTACATAGACGAAGCAATATAAAATCCTGCTTTCAACAAATTTTTCAGTCCCACTTTGTATTAGGTGGCCTTAACTACTATGTACTTACATTTAAATTAATAATTTGGTACAATGCACTTATTGTGTGCATACATGTTTTTACATTGTACTTATATTTTTAAAAATACCTATATGTTATTACATCTGTAATTAATTTCTGTAATTACATTTATAATTACACTGAAACCCATCCCTTACACCTTAACCCACCCTTAAACCTACCCATACCACCAAACCTGTCCCTAACCTTACCCGTATCCCACCTCAATAGCAGCAAGTGTTTTGCAATACAATATGAACACAATAAGTACATTGTACTTATTTTTTGATGCAAGTACATAGTAGTTAAGGCCACCTGATATAAAGTGTGACCGATTTTTCTAAATACCTAATACCTATATTATTGGTCACCAATGTTGGGGAAAGTTACTTTTAAAAGTAAATGCATTACAATATTGTGTTACTTCCTTAAAAAAGTAACTAATTACATCACTTAGTTACTTTTTATGGAAAGTAATGCGTTATGTTACTTTTGTGTTACATTTTTTTAAATCTGCTTGTTTGTTTTTTTACATAAAAAAGTTATATTTTTGGCAAACGTAAAGGTCTTTTCACACCAAAAGTGAAATGAATAAGCCTCAGGCTAAAGGGAAAGTAAATTCATGTCTTTACAGTAGAAAGCAGAACAAGAAAGTTCAACACACTTCAGCAATAAAAAAAAAAGACGCACAAATGTTTATCTAGGGTTCTTTTTGGTTATTAGTCTGGTTGAACTGAATCATCGAAGGTCAGCAGCAAAGACATTGGTTAATAAAATGGGATTAAATATATAAAGGATATTTGAGCTACTTAACATTTAATTATTGCAGGTTTGCATCATATTCTGAGTTGCGTTTCATTGCTTTTATTCAATTTGGGGAATACTTTTTTTTTTTTTTAGATGAATTAATACATATTCATACTTATTCTAGAACTACAGTAGCATCTTACTCCCGATTTCTCTCAACATGGGGACAGGAGAGCTGTCAATCAGTAAATGAGAAAAAAAGTAACTGGTGTTACTTATTTGAAAAAGTACCATATATTTTCTTGTAAATTAAAAAGTAACACGTTACTTTACTATTTACTTGAAAAAAAGTAATCTGATTACATACTTGTAATGCGTTACCCCAACACTGTTGGTCACATGACTCATGTTTGTCTCTGAATGTGTTTCTAGATGACACGGATGTCATGTCTGACCAGGGATCTCTGCATTACCTGCTGGGACTCAACAGGCCGCTGGACCCGCAGGACGCAGCAGAGGCTCAGGAGAGCATCAAGGCCAAAGTCAACGCCATCCAGAAGAAACTGATCCAACAGGTACTGAACCCTGTAATGCTCTAGGAAAGAGCCTCATATTTACTGGCTGAAGCTCTTGAGTTTTTACACTTTTAACACTCTGGCGCTCTTCAGTCACTTTTGACCGAAAAATTTTCTGTTTTGAATTTTTAAAAATCACAGCTTCATCGGAATGGTACGAAACTTGGTGACTTTTATGGCATTTTGAATGTGAACAAACAAAAAAATTGAGGGCATAATTCGAGCAGACTAAGTGGTCGTAAAAAAAATAGTCACACTTCTTGTCTTCGGTCAAAAATGACCGACCATAGGAAATTAATGGGAAATCAACAAAAACACAAAAATTCTGAGAATTTTTTTGTGTACAGTCTACAAATCTGACACAATGCAGAAAAAAGTACACAGTAATGACAGGGTGAAACTCTAAAATATCAAGAGTGCAAAACCAACATCTCAACTCACACACGCGTACACACACACACACACACTCACAGATGAACTGGTATGACTGTAACACAGCAAATATGTAAAATAAAAGCAATAATTCAACTACAATGCAGTAAAAAAGTGGACAGAAAGGAAGGGGTTACACTCTAAAACATCAAGAGTGCAAAACAGACACACTCACTCAAACACACACACAAACATACACAGTTATACAAACTCAAATGAATTGGTATGGCTATAACCATATAACCAAAACGAGTCAGAAAACTGAAATAAGAGGTTGAAATCAGATCAAACCCGTAAGGATTATGCTCTGATAAAGCATTTCTGTTCATTTTTGTTACATTTTTATAGAATTTTAATGTTTTGTGTAACAAAATGCTTTCTCTGTGTTCAGGTTTGACTGTAGTAATAATAATTAAAAAACTGATGCTTCAAATCAACATTTCAAACCAAAAAAAAAAAAAAAAAAAAAAAATCTAAACCTTTACAAAAAGTCTTTGAGAATGTCTAAATATATATCCAAACCCACAACTTAATAAAAATAAGTATTTATGTCTAAAAATAATTAGGCCTTTTATATAGAGCTATATAGAAATTTATTGGCTAAACCATGGAATTGCAGATGATTTTTCTTATTTTACTCCCACCAGATGGCACTAATCTGCCTTCAAAAATGAGATTTTAAAGGCATTGACTCTATTTTAACATGAAATACGGCATTCATTGATATATATATATATATATATAACGTAGCATATAATTGGAGACTATATTTATCATTTTCAATGGGCAGAAATTCATCATAATTATTGCATAAATATTAATTAGTACCATGAAATTATTAAAAAAAGAAAAAATATTATTGAACAAAAATATATTACATTGATTTTAGTTAAATTTCAGGTGTCCGGTCACTTTTGACCATGAAGATCACAAGTGTCACTCCCAAATGAGGAGCACCAGTTAAAGCAGTTTGTTTTGTATTTGTGAAAGGAATAGTTCAACCAAAATTTATCACTCAACAAAAAATAGATTTTTGTGTTTAAATTGCATATAAAATGTCCATCCATTTGGATTACACATTTTAACATAAACTACCTTAAATGTTACGCATATTTGCCACAGGGTTATTAAAGTTAAGCTACAACTATATGTATAAAAAATGTTACTTTAAATAAAATTTTAACTGAAATAAAATAAAATGATTAAACTTATTTTATTTCATGTAGTTGCCAAAGCAACATTTCTCAGTAGTTTAGTAAAATAAACTTAAATTGAAATAAAAATGAATAGAAAATATATAGACATATTAAAAACAACAACAACAACAACAAAGAAAATTATTACTAAAACTTTTACTTAAAATTAACATGAATTATTTTATAAAACAATCTTAGATAGAGATAGATAGATAGATAGACAGATAGATAGATAGATAGATAGATAGATAGATTTTGTTTTTAAAAATAAAATTCACATTAATCTCAATAATACTAACATATGATACTAACATAACCATGTTTTACTGTTTTGTCAGTCATACATAAATTAAACCAGCGATCATATTTCTGCATTAAAAAAAAAAAAAGTATGAGATTGAAACAAATTGGGTTTATTGATGATAAATAGATAAATGTGTTTATTGTGGATTTAAAACACATTCAGTTCATTAGTATTATTATGCAAATCTGTGAAATACATACATACATACATTTGTGTAATCCAAATGGATGGGTATGTAATTCAAACACACAAATCTTAAGTTTTGGCCTGATATTTTAAAATTGTACTCGCCATTTGTGCTCCACCAATTGTCGTTCCCAGGTTTGTATTTTTGTTTGACCCATCATGTGTTTCTGTGATTCGGCCATCTAGGGTCCGTGTCACACTGAGCTGCACGCGTCTCTGGACGTCATCGTTGAATCACAGCAGACGTTAGGACAGAAGTTCACCAGCTTTTACCTGCCCAACTGTGACAAGCACGGATTCTACAAGGCCAAACAGGTGCGTGTCCATCCCAGCCAACCCAACCTTAACCTAAAGCAGCACAGTAACTCTTCTCTGTCTTCTCTGTCAGTGTGAGACGTCTCTGGTGGGCCAGCCTCCACACTGCTGGTGTGTGTCGTCCTGGAACGGGAAGAGAATCGGGGATGATCTCGCGTCTGATTCCCAGTGTCATCAGGAGCTCACGCACTGAACCATCACACACAACTACAGCTTCAGCTCACTTCACTTATGTACCATATTTATTCTTATGTGTATGGCTCTTATGTGGTTAATATTTATGAACTAGTTTCTGACAGAATTCTTCCAGAATGGATGAAACAAACACTAGAAAACATGGTGTTTTTTAAACTCCATCTCACTGAGATCCAGATCTGGGTCTTCAAACTCAAAGATGAAATCTTTACGCTCCACAACGATGTTCGTTCAACAGTATGATGTTATGACAAGTCTGTGATTCTGCCTCAGTCTTTGTTGACTTTGGTTTTATCTGATCACTTTAATTTAAACCATTTTTTGCACGGCAAATGTCCAAGGTGAACCTGTTTGGATGTTGATATTATTCCGTAAACCATTTCATTTGTTTGTTTTCTGTAAGGTCAGATTTAATTGCTTTGTTATTTGACTATGTATTTAAACCAAATGTCTACCTCACATTAGACATGACGTCTTTATGGACTCCCTGAATGCATTTAACATATTTAAGCGTGCTGCTGTATTTATTCTGAAACTATTATTTTATTGGATATAAATGTAATGTATATAACCTCGTGAATTTATTTCAATAAAGTGTTAGAGATTGTACAGATTATTGAACAATTTTTAACTCTGGAATTCATATTAGATGATCTAAATAGATATGCAGTGTTCATAACACAACATAGACTATTGTACAACTGAAATTATCCTCAAAAGTACAACATCACATTATCACTCACCCCAAATTCACCTGTTCTCAGTCCTTAAATCAATGTTTATTTAACTAAAGAAAAGCAGAAATATGCACACTGTATGCATGTATGTATCTAATCTTAAAATGTCTTACTACTGTGTCACACAGAAGAAAGAGATTTATTTTAAAAATATACATCTTTTCAATAGGTTTTAACTCGTCAATACCATTAGATATGAATGAAAATATTTCATTTTCACCCACGGTGAGTTCAGCAATCACACAGTCGTCTCATAGTTTTGATCATAGTTTTTTGAAGTCATTGCGCAGGATACTTCATAAGACAGAAAACACAAAGATCACTGGATGAGGTGATATTACCTACAATTCAGTCTATAAAACAAAACTTGCAAATGTTTTCTATCATTTGTCAAAGATGAAGCAGCTCTTCATTGCTTGTGTAGCATGTGAACAACTCTGTACCACAGGTAAAGATGATTTATATCCACTTACATCCAAAACAGTATCAGAAAAAATATCAAAGTATGGGTCCTTTTTGATATTGCATAGACCCGAACCATCAATCACTTATTTGACCGTCGCATTGAGTTTCTCAATGAGGCTAAAATTTACAGGTGCATCTCAATGAATTAGAATGTCATGGAAAAGTTCATTTATTTCAGTAATTCAACTCAAATTGTGAAACTCGTGTATTAAATAAATTCAGTGCACACAGACTGAAGTAGTTTAAGTCTTTGGTTCTTTTAATTGTGATGATTTTGGCTCACATTTAACAAAAACCCACCAATTCTCTCAAATCTCAACAAATTAGAATACTTCATAAGACCAATAAAAAAATAAAAAAAACATTTTTAGTGAATTGTTGGCCTTCTGGAAAGTATGTTCATTTACTGTATATGTACTCAATACTTGGTAGGGGCTCCTTTTGCTTTAATTACTGCCTCAATTCGGCGTGGCATGGAGGTGATCAGTTTGTGGCACTGCTGAGGTGGTATGGAAGCCCAGGTTTCTTTGACAGTGGCCTTCAGCTCATCTGCATTTTTTGGTCTCTTGTTCTCATTTTCCTCTTGACAATACCCCATAGATTCTCTATGGGGTTCAGGTCTGGTGAGTTTGCTGGCCAGTCAAGCACACCAACACCATGGTCATTTAACCAACTTTTGGTGCTTTTGGCAGTGTGGGCAGGTGCCAAATCCTGCTGGAAAATACACACACACACACACACACACACACACACACACACACACACACACACACACATATATATATATATATATATATATATATATATATTATACTATTTAAATTATATTTACTATTTATATTATACTATTTATTACTTTAGAATGTATTTATTCATTTTTCATATATGTATATTATTATATTTTAATTAAAATTTTAAATGTACAAATGTATTATATTTCTATTTTTATGTTGTTGCAATTTCTAACAATAATAGTATTATGGAGTTAGGTATTTTATTATATGTTTAGTTATTTTGTTATAGTTTAGTTTTATTGTATTTTAGTCGAGGTCTTCACTGGGATATGTCTCTGGGGATCATCTATGTGTCCTAGTCTCCACTGACGATCAGGGCTGTAGACATCATTTCTTGGTGCTGATCCACCATCTGATCGGATACGGACTGAGAAACAGAATAAGAAAGAAACAGACAAATATTAGCGTAGATGCCATTCTTCTTACGATGTAACGAGTACATCGTGTGTTATGAGGAGTTTTCCCGGTTCCGGTTGATCTAATTAATGCAGCCTAACAATCCTTCAACGGATTTGAATAAAAGAAGCGTATTAGTGTGTTATGTGTAAGCCAGGTTAAAGAAATGTGTCTTTAATCTAGATTTAAACTGACAGAGTGTGTCTGCCTCCCGAACAGTGTTAGGTAGATTGTTCCAGAGTTTGGGTGCTAAATAGGAAAAGGATCTGCCGCCCGCAGTCGATTTTGATATTCTAGGTATTGTCAAACGGCCAGAGTTTTGAGAACGCAGCGGACGTGGAGGACTATAATGCAATAAGAGCTCGCTCAAGTACTGAGGAGCTAAGCCTTTCAGGGCTTTATAAGTAATTAACAAGATTTTAAAATCTATACGATGTTTGATAGGGAGCCAGTGCAGCGTTTACAGAACCGGGCTAATATGGTCATACTTCCTGCTTCTAGTAAGGACTCTAGCTACTGCATTTTGGACCAACTGTAGTTTATTGATCAAGCGTGCTGAACAACCACCCAGAAAAGCATTACAATAGTCTAACCTTGAGGTCATAAACGCATGAATTAGCATTTCTGCATTTGAAATTGAGAGCATAGGTCACAATTTAGATACTGTATGTTTTTGAGATGGAAAAACGCAGTTTTACAGATACTAGATACATGGCTTTCAAATGAAAGATTGCTATCAAACAGCACACCTAGGTTCCTAACTGATGAAGAAGGATTGACAGAGCAGCCGTCAAGTGTTAGATAATGTTCTAGGTTATTACATGTGGGGTTTTTAGGTCCGATAATTAACACCTCTGTTTTTTCAGAATTTAGCAGTAAGAAATTACTCGTCATCCAGTTTTTTTTTTTTTTTTTTTTAATCGACTATGCATTCCGTTAGTTTCTCAATTTGGTGTGTTTCACCGGGCCGTGAAGAAATATAGAGCTGAGTATCATCAGCATAACAGTGAAAGCTAACACCATGTCTCCTGATAATATCTCCCAAGGGTAACATGTAAAGCGTGAAAAGTAACGGCCCTAGTACTGAGCCTTGAGGTACTCCATACTGCACTTGTGATCGATATGATACCTCTTCATTCACTGCTACAAACTGATGGCGGTCAGATAAGTATGATTTGAACCATGCTAAGGCACATCCACTAATGCCAACAAAGTTTTCTAGTCTATTCAAAAGAATGTTGTGGTCGATAGTGTCAAACGCAGCGCTAAGATCCAGTAAAACTAATAAAGAGAGACAACCACAATCAGATGATAGAAACAGGTCATTTGTAACTCTAATGAGAGCAGTCTCAGTACTATGATACGGTCTAAAACCTTATTGGAATTCCTCACAGATACCATTTTTCTCTAAGAAGGAATATAATTGTGAGGATACTACCTTTTCTAATATCTTTGACAGAGAAGGGAGATTTGAGATCGGTCTGTAATTAACTAGATATTTGGGGTCAAGTTGTGTTTTTTTTTTTTTTTAATGAGAGGCTTAATAACAGCCAATTTGAAGGTTTTGGGGACATATCCTAGTGACAATGATGAATTAATAATAGCCAAAAGAGGATCTATGACTTCTGGAAGCAGCTCTTTTAGTAGTTTAGATGGAATAGGGTCTAACATACATGTTGTTGGTTTAGATGATTTAACAAGTTTATACAATTCTTCCTCTCCTATAGTAGAGAATGAGTGGAATTGTTCCTCAGGGGATCTATAGTGCACTATCTGATGCGATACTGTAGCTGATGGCTGCATGGTTACAATTTTATGTCTGAGAGTATCGATCTTGTAAGTAAAGTAGTTCATAAAGTCATTACCGCTGTGCTCTTGGGAAATGCCAACACCTGTTGATGCTTTATTTTTCGTTAATTTAGTCACTGTATTGAATAAATACCGGGGGTTATGTTTGTTTTCTTCTAGAAGAGACGAAAAGTAATCAGATCTAGCAGTTTTTAATGCTTTTCTGTAGGAAAGGGTACTTTCCCGCCATGCTATACGAAATATCTCTAGTTTTGTTTTCCTCCAGATGCGCTCCATTTTCCGGGCTGCTCTCTTTAGGGTGCAAGTGTGCTCCTTATACCATGGTGTTGGACTCTTATCCTTAATCTTCCTTAAGCATAAAGGAGCAACCGTATCTAAAGTGCTAGAAAAGAGAGAGTCCATAGTTTCTGTTACATCATCAAGTTGTTCTGAGCTATTGGATATGCTGAGGAACTGAGATAAGTCAGGAAGATTATTTATAAAGCAGTCTTTTGTGGTAGAAGTGATGGTTCTACCATATTTGTAATAAAGAGTTGGCTTTACAGCTTTAGCTATATGGAATATACAGGACACTAGATAATGATCTGAGATATCATCGCTCTGCTGCAAAATTTCAATGCCACTGACATCAATTCCATGTGACAGTATTAAATCTAGAGTATGATTTCGACAATGAGTAGATCCTGACACATGTTGTCTAACACCAATAGAGTGTAGAATGTCTATAAATGCTGATCCCAACAAATCTTTTTCATTATCAACATGGATATTAAAATCACCAACAATTAGGACTTTATCTGCAGCCAGCACTAACTTCGATAGAAAATCAGCAAATTCTTTAATAAAGTCTGTATGGTGCCCTGGTGGCCTGTATACAGTAGCAAGTGCAAACATCACAAGGGATTTATCATTAACACTTGTTTCTTTGGATAATGTTATATGAAGCACCATTACTTCGAACGAATTATACTTGAAACCCGACCTCTGAGAAATACTGAAAATATTGCTATAAATTGTAGCAACACCTCCCCCTTTACCTTTTGGACGTGGTTCATGTTTGTAACAGTAATCTTGGGGTGTAGACTCATTTAAAGTAATGTAATCATCTGGTTTTATCCAGGTTTCTGTCAAACAAAGCACATCTAGTTTATGGTCAGTGATCATATCATTTACAAAAAGTGCTTTTCTAGAAAGGGATCTAATATTCAATAAGCCAAGCTTTGTCATGTTTTTATCTGTATTATATCTGTTTTTTATTTGTTGAACATCAATTATATTGTTACTATTACTTTGGTTTGGATGTTTTCTGTATTTTCTAGTACGGGGAACAGACATAGTCTCTATAGTGTGATATCTAGGTGAAGGAGTCTCTATGTGCTGAGAATTAACTGACTTCTGTGACGTGAGGCGGCTAGCAGACGGTCGTTTTAGCCAGTCTGTCTGCTTCCTGACCTGGGCCCCAGTTAGTCAAATACGAACTCTAAGACTATGTGCCACATGTCTAGAGAGAAGAACGGCACCACCCCAGGAGGGGTGAAGACCATCTCTTTTCAACAGGTCAGGTCTGCCCCAAAAATTCTTCCAATTGTCTATAAAGCCTATGGTATTCTGCAGGCACCACTTAGACATCCAGCCATTGAGTGACGGCAGTCTGCTATGAATCTCATCGCCACGGTAAGCAGGGAGCGGGCCAGAGCATATTACAGTGTCTGACATCGTACTTGCAAGTTCACACACCTCTTTAACATTATTTTTAGTGATCTCCGAATGGCGAAGTCGAACATCATTAGCGCCGATGTGGATAACAATCTTACTGAATTTACGTTTAGCATTAGCCAGCACTGGTCTGTCTTGGGTGGGGGGACCCGCCCAACAAAGTTTCTACTAAGGATTTTCCTCATGTGATCGTCATGATGTGCTGTGTCTTTGACCATTAATCTTAGTTACTTGCCCCAAATTTGACAAACTCCTTCCTGAGTTGGAATTGTCAATAAATGTTCTTTTGTTTGAATGTTGCAAATTGTTCACTGGAAGAGGCTTGTTGGTTAGCCTTGCTCCAGACTCATAGTGCCAGGGTACCGTGGACAGATTTATGACGTTGTCTTGTTATCTGGGCCTCTCTGTGGAATTTGGCTCTTTGGGTTGTTCAACACCAATCTGATCAAATCTTAATTTGTCTGATTCAGTCTCTGATATCCTACCTAAGTACTTGAAATTCTGCACTTGTTCGATTTTAATCCCCTCGAGAGATGAACGTTTGCCAGCAATCCGTCGGTGGTGAGCACCTTGGTGTTATTGATGTTGATCTTCAAGATCAGGGATGAGACATCTCCTTGACGAAACCCAGTTCAGATGGAGAAGCCTTCAGGTGTTACATTTCTGATTCTGACGCAGCTTGTAGACCCATTGTACGATTGCTGGAGAAGGCAGACAATTTTCAGCACACGTTTGACCTCCAGCGTTGTCCAGAGGAATGGCCAGTAAATGCAGTCAAATGCCGATTTGAAGTCGATAAATACTACCACCAAGCACTTTGTGCATCAGATCCGCTCTTCCATCAACTGACAGAGGCAGAAGATCTGGTCACAGAAGCCGAGGTTTTGACCACCTCGGGGGGCACTTGAGCCATTCCATTAGCTTTTCCATTCTTCAACAATCGAACAGTGAACTTTATCTCATTGATCAATCTTTTCAGGGTCTGATAGAGGACCCTATACTCATGCCGAGATGCTGTGTCCTCCATTTCCGCTGTCACGGTGTTCCAGTAGACCTCGCTTTTGTCCTTCGCTTGACTTCATGATTCAGTTGCCGATAACAGTTAAAGTCGACATGCTTCATCTGCTTTCGCTTCTGGACAAGATCCAGACACTCATCCAAGATCCAATGTTGCATTCTTCGGTGAGCAGGTGGACAGAGCTGAGTGGCGCAGTCGATGATGGCTGTAGCGATTTGATTTTCTTCTTCGTCCACGTTATCCAGATTCACAAGCACTGCAAATTTGTTCACTCGGGCGATTTGGAATTGGACTTTGATTTGCTATGATGTTGCTGTCATAATTGGAGCTTAGCACGGATAAGGTAGTGGTTGGAGTCACAATCGGGTCCCCTCATTGAGGGCACATCATTGAGTGACGATCGGAAGCAGTGACTGATAAAGAAGTAGTTGAGGACGGCCGAGTCATCACCTGCCAGGTTCCTCCATGTGAGCTGATGCCTACGGGGGTATTGGAAGATGCTATTTCCGACGACAAACTTGTTTGTTCGAGGTGAATGATAAAAGGTGCAATCCGTTGTCATTAATTTCACCTATGCTGAACTTGCCCATTGTCTCTTCCTAGCCGTCATGGTTGGTGCCAATGTGCGTGTTGAAGTTGCCTATTAGGATGATCTACTCGATCCTTGGGATCAAGTCCAGCGTGCATTGCAATTGGTCGTCGAAGTCGTTTTTGACCTCATATCTGGGCTTGTTTCGGTTGGGGCGTAAAAGGCTAGAAGGTGTGCTTGGATGGTATCATGGACAGTTAGTACAGCCAGGAGGTTTGATACCAGCTGGAAAGGCCAATTCATTCCTTGTTGTCCGGTTGTCCACCACAAAGCCAACTATAGCCTCTCTTTTCTCTCTGCCAGAGTAGAACAGCATCATTTTTTCATTTGAACTGGGTTTGTAAACAGTTGTTCTTCCAGATCCAGTAAGTTGGAGTTTGGAGCCATGATCGAGATCTTGCACATCAGCAGCTGTTTGGTGATGGTGTCCTTTAGACCAATGCGGTGGCTGGTCCAAATGTTCCAAGCTGTGAGGCGAATTTCTGTATGATGGCGAATTTCTGTATGAAGGGGAATCCGCTTTTAGCTATTGTGCCGCCCGCAGTTGGAATCAGCTTCCAGAAGAGATCAGATGTGCTAAAACATTAGCCACATTTAAATCCAGACTCAAAACTCATCTCTTTAGCTGTGCATTTATTGAATGAGCACTGTGCCACGGCCGAACTGATTGCACTGTATTTTATGTATAATCATTTTCTGTTTTTAACCGTTTTAAATTCATTTTAAATCAATTTTTAAATTATTTTAAACATTTTTAAATTTCTTGTTTTATTGTTGTGATTATATTTTAATGATTATTTTACTTCCTTTTATGCAAAGCACTTTGAATTACCATTGTGTATGAAATGTGCTATATAAATGTGCTATAAAAATATGCCTTGCCTTTGCCTTGTATGAATTTTCGGTATGATGATCTTCTTTCCAATTCTTCCTCCTCAGTTTTGGCCAGTAATTCACTTCCCACCAGCATCATGGGGCCCCAATTCTGGCGTATCAGCTCCTCTGTATGCAGTAGCATTGTTGGCATTTCTTTTTTTCACAGGTCCATCTTTTTTTTTTTTTTTTTTTTTTTTTTGCTTAGTTTTCCTGGTTGCCCAGTTCTGGTCATCTCGGCAGAATGACCACCCTCCTCCTTGCTCAGGCCCTGGGCTTGGGACTGGTACAGTAGTTATTGGTATTCATTACAGATATTTAATTGTCCCTGAAATAAAAACAATTACAATTCCCTATAACCATTAAAACCATTAGAATTTATGCAATGTTTCATTTTAACAGAGAATGAAATGTTTGAGTATTATCAGTTCTGTAAGGATTTCAGTGCAAATGGCCTGAGCTGAGAACTGTTAAATTCAATTTAATTTAATTCATATTTATTTGTATATGTATTCATGATGCATATCATTTCAAAGCAGTTTTACAGAAAATGCATGTTTCTACATTACAATTAAGAGTGATCTGTTATCAGAGGTGCCTGCAAAAGTAATTTCTGTATGGCAGAAGGTGTAAAAATCAATGTACATGCTGCAATCATAATAATCACAATATAAGAAAAATGTGGCCTTTTTGTATGTTGATTGAGAGTTGGCGTCATCTGAAGTCCTCACATGTGTTGGCATCATCTCTTCACAGGTGTGTGGTCATATCAAATTTTCATAATAGACTGGATCCACTCTGGAGCTTGTGTGATCTCTAGTTATCTGGACATTCTGAGGTAGAAACAGAAAAGCAAAATGAGAATAATTAGTGTAGCTGCTGCTTATAACATTTCAAGCTAAACATAGTCATGTGCATGCAGTGAGTTAGTTAATAAAACTAAAGGTGACAATGAAATTTTGGTCTTAGTGATGAACTCACAGAGTTATGTTGTTATGACGTATATGTTCTGGTCCGATTACAAAAGCACTTGAGCTGTAAAAGCTGCTCAATGTGACCTCAAGTTACAGGATGTTTTGATCTGCTGAATTATGTATTACCAAAGCTTCTGTTAGCTAATCCTGAAGTTAATTTGCTGTGGCATAAAGATTTATGATGATGAGGGGTTTGTGCAGAGAAAGGTCTGAAAGGTCCTAAATACTGCAGAGGGACGAGTGTCTGAAAGCAGCCCACTCCTGTCATTAAAGATGAAAAACATAATTATCTTCATTAGACCGGGTCCTCTGAGCTGGGTTTGGTCAGACTCAGGATGTTTACTATTGTTTTCACCCAATACTGTCCTGTTTCGGTTGATTAGAAGATTCAGGTCAGTCTGCTAACCCTCACTGTCTCTCCACTCTATTCCTCATAGTCACTCGTTATCATTATTATTACTTTCTGAAAGAAGAAGAAGATGAAGAGGCATAATAGATAAGTTTCTTTCTTATCATTTTTTGTTGAGAAATGAACAGCAATAAGGGCAGATCTTTACCCAGTTTCTTTTGATCTTGCACACACACACACACACTGGGTTTGCACACACACACACACACACACACACACAGCAGTATAAGAAGCAGGCGTCTGCTGCTCATCTGCAGAAGGAGAGATTCCAACAGACGGAGCATTGTCAGTCTGAGAAAAAGAACACAGAGGTCAGTGACTGGAGATTTATTCTGCTGATTTTATGCAACTGGTCTGTTCATACTTCTGTTGTGTTTGTTATAGACAAATAAATAAAAGATTGCATATCTAAAATACCTTATAAAGTAACAGCTAAACCATTTACTCATTTACAAGCTTCATTCTATTTATTTTGGAGCAAGTTGTTATTTAGTTCATGCTTCATGACTGTAATAAATAGAAAGAAAAAAAAAATCTGATAATGCATTATAATAGACCGTATTAAGTCAAGTCAATTTGCCTATATTTAAAGAAATCTTCAGAAGTCTTTACTTTTGTGTGTTGTGGAAGTTTAGAGAACAGCGTCAGCCTCTGCTTTCATCTTACGCCTCAAATACTGAGAACAATGAAGTACATAAATGAACTGAACTCACATAGTAGGCAACATGTATTAAGCTATATTAAAAATAAATACAATTTACAGTCAAAACTGCATGCATATATATTCAATGTTTGCACTATTTATCTAAATTATCTGTAGACATATTCCTGTACGTATAAGCCTCAATTTAGGCTGAAGTGTTACTAGACAAACTGTCACATCGCATGATCCTCAGAAATTAAAAGAAAAGTGGCTGTTTTGTGGGAGTCTTGGACAGGCTTCAGACGGATGTAACATTATTTTCCACTGAGACATCGCAGATTCTTCTTCTAGCTCTCAACTACTATTGCTCTGAGTAACTTTTTCCAGTGCTTTGTCTTGGTTTTGGGAGTCTGTTTGCATTCTAGTATTGTTGAATTTAACAAAAAGTGGCATGTGCAAAACTTCTGAAAGTCTTGTGTTGTTTAATAGGATCGTAGTTTATTTTCCATCAGTGTTCTGTCAAATTCAACTAATGCAAACAAAGTCTGAAAAGTAAGTGTTTATGGTGAATTTTGTAAATGATTTGTTTATATTCTTATAGTAGTCTTATAATATCCACCCCATACGTGCTGTGCCGCTGACATCCACACAAGCCCAAACCTCCTTCATGCATTGCAAATGTGGCCCTTTTTTCAAGTGATTGTCCTAATTCAGCAGCAGTTAGGTTCCAAAACATCCTTAATGATTGTGTTACTAAAGCTTTTGAGACTCAACCTTTTTATGTTTGCAGCATCCAAATAGTTCACATATTCCTATAAGCTAAGAAGGTTTTGATTTACTGCCCCAGGACAGAGACATACATTACAGAAAATTTGTAAAACTTATTTTCTTTGACCCAAGATGGTAACAGAACACTTTCCTCACTCCTTCTGTTTTCTTGACTTTGTGTAAGAACACACACTGCTGCCAAAGCAGTTTATATAATGGAAAATACTAAAGCAGCCAGTCCTGAACATTTTCGCCAAACCACAGGAATAATGCTGCTCAGTGTTTGTAACGTTGTGACTGAATCATCAATCATGCTAGTCCTGCTCTATTTAAGGCTGCAGTTCTGCTCGTGTCAAATACATGCAACTACATCACCCTCTCTCTTTCTCATTTCTCTTAAAGGCTTCAGTGAACCTATGCTTTTTAAATTCATTTCTAATAAAACTGCATTAAAGATGCTAAATCATTACTGATGTTTAAAAACCTGTTTTGCTTCAAATAGGTGAAGCAACATTCAGCACTGAAATATTGCATATTACATATATGAACTATGAATCATTTTGAAGACAAGTTTCCACTTTTGAATCACTCCAATCCATACATATGTTGAAAGAGTCACTCAGTTTCTTATAGAGAAACCCAACCTTTCATGGTTGAGGGGCATAGATGGGAAAAACTGGGCCACTAATGAGATGGAAAACAAACTCACCTGACCCTGAGCTGTGAGGTAGAGTGTAGCATGACAGGTAAACAAACCACAGAATGTAGTCTGCGAAACGGTCTGGCACCAAAATCTACCCTCAAACACAAATAGTAAAATAAACATTCTGTCATCATTTGAGCTTTGTATGTCAGCCACATGAGTTTTGTTTTTCTGTGAAACACAAAAGGAGATGTTGTGCAAAGAAGTCTCTGTGTATAAAACTAAAAATAACGCCTTCCACCGCAGCTGTCAGATCTCATTTGTGCCTGAGCATACTCAGACTTACACTAGTGTTAACGACGCTAAATACTGTTGATTCTCATAATTCTGACAGACTGAATATGAAAGAGCAGCAACATTTATTTATAAAGCACATTTAAAAACAACATAAACGGATCCAAAGTAGCAAATGCGGAACAGATAGCTGTAAATAATTAGAAAATCTGAGTGCTCTAGCCTAGTCAACCCTGAATTTAACCCTGAATTTAAGACAGTGGAAGGACACTAATATAAGGGAAGTGCGGTCCCTGTTTCAAAAGCCTTGTGGCTGCACTTTGAACAACTTGTGAATAAGATGATGTAGATTGGATTACAGTAATGGATGACTAATGCATGAATGACTAATTCCAAATCTTTGCTTGACAGAATATGCTTTAGTTTTGCAATGGATGTAATGTCAAAGAAGTCAAAGATCATTCCAAGGTTTTTGTAAATTTAGAGTGGAACTAACTGGATTTTTAGGACAGGGAAAGAAGAGATGGGACAACCTAAAATCAAACATTTGTTTTATCTTCATTAAGCTGCCAAAAATTATTCACCATCCAACTCTTAATATCATTAATGCACTTGAACAAGACATTAAATGAAAATGTAGTGCCAGGCCTTACTGGAAGGTAGAACTAGGAATCGTTAGCATAACAGTGATAATCAATATTATATTCCTGAAGAATATAGCCAAAAAGGAAGCATATAATGGGGGAATAAAAAAGGTCCCAAACGGATCCCTGGGGCATGCCACACAAAGGAGCAGATGATGAGGAAAAACTTCCCAAATTCACAGAAAAGGTCCTGTTGTCAAGGTAAGAAGCAAACCCTGTGCAGTGCCCTAGATACCTACCATATGACGTTAGTGAAGAATATTACGGTCAGTGGTATCAAATGCCACACTCAGATCCAACAAAACTAAAACAGCACATGAGCCTGAATCCAGAGCAAGCAAAATATAATTTGTAGGGACAATGTAGGGATCTAAAACCAGATTGAAATGACTGAAATGTTAAAATAATTAAAAAAGATAAAAATACTTTTTCCCCAAGCTTTGGAATAAAGGACAGTTTAGAGACGGCTGATAATTACTTTGTGCTGCAGGATCAAGATGAGTTTTTTTTTTTTTTTTTTTCAGCAGAGTTTGCACAACTGCATGTTTAAATCTAGCTGGCACAAAACTTTTGGCCAGAGAGCGGTTTACTACAGCTGTGACCATAGGACTAATAGTAGAATAAACATCTTTAATATCCAACAATAACAATATTCAACTTGGAGCCAGAATGCTTAGATTGCATCAGATGGATTAAAGAGACAGGTTGGAAATGAGACAGACAACTAACAGGAGGATATAGATGTTAAACATCCAATTCAGAATAGCACAAGACAAACACAAAAGGCTGTGAACTGGTGGATTTAGGGAGAGAAAGGGTGAGAGCAATCAGAGAGCAATCAGATTCATGGCTCAATAACCTCCAAATCTGAAATTAAAAAAAAAAAAAAAAAAAAAAAAAAAACACAAGATCTAGTGTGACCACAGTTGGACTGGTATTAACATCCCCAAGAATCAGTTATCTGTTAGCACGAGTCACCATTTTTGGAGCTTGACAAAAGTGATGCCATTGCATGGAAAACATAGCATGAACATTGTTCAAAACACCTGATTTTTGGAATGAAATGTGTAATGATGAATCAATATTAATTATTGTGTTACCATCCAACCCTGTCAAATCTGAGCCACAGAGCACCATATACAGTCTATATGACTTTGTGTTGTTGTTGGACTGAAGGACAGCTTCATTCATCAGGCTGTCAGGAAGCTGAACTCCCTCCCGACCTTGCCCCCCCTCCCCTCTTTTGCCCCACGCACCACTGAACTCTGACCCCCCCCCCTTACACACTGTGACCCGCACCAGTCACTTAGTGCACCACTGGACTGCCCCACTACCTCAGTCAGTATTGAACTGACCCCACTCAACTACCTCTTCTGTCACTTTAAACAGCCTGATAAGCTATTTTTGCACTACACTCTTTATATCTGCACAGTTTTCGTTTTGTTAAGCTCTTTTTGCACTACACTCATATCTGCACAGTTTTGTTTTGTTTAGTTTTGTTTATTTAACCGATTTGCATTTCATCTGCCATGTGCCTTATGCCACTTAATCAAACTCTTTTCTACAATGTCCTTATTTGTATATCTGTATAGTTTGTTTTTATATTTTAAACTGTTTTTATTTGCATTCTACGTCTACTGTTAGTGTTTTATTGTTAACTGTATGCACCATGGGTCTGAGAGTCACGCAATTTCAATTCTCTGTATGTATGTGCTGTACATGTGGCAGAATTGACAATAAAGCAGACTTTGACTTGACTTTGACTTTGACTTGTTTGTCTCAGGGTTCATGGGTCAGATCTCCTCTCTGCTGCTATGAGTCCTCATGTCTGGATCTTTTGCGCCCTTCTCTGCGTTCTCACTTGTGAACGGAGCAAGAGTGCTCACAAAGGGCCTGTACTGAGCCGAAAGCGGAGGCTGGTAGAGGACGCAGCCGATGGGGCCCTGAGAAAGTGCTCTTATACATTCTTGGTCCCAGAGCAGAAGATCACAGGGCCGATTTGTGCCAGCCAGGGCCCTTCTCTGCCAGATAAAGAGCGTGTGACGCAGTCGGATATAGCTGATGTCCGGGAGCTCTTGACCAAGCAGAGACGTGAAATGGACACGCTCCGGATGATCGTGGACGTGGATGGAAACATGGTTAACGAGATGAAACTTTTACGCAAAGAGTCACGCAACATGAACTCCCGCGTCACCCAGCTGTACATGCAGCTGCTGCACGAAATCATTCGCAAGCGTGATAATTCTCTGGAGCTGGCGCAGCTGGAGGGACGGATCCTCAACAGCACTGCCGAGGCGCTGCGGCTGTCAGCCCTCTACAGGGAGCTGGAGGTGCGCTTCTCTGCACTGGCCGCGCTGGTCAATAACCAGTCACTGCTGATCGGGGCTTTGGAGGAGCGATGCCTGCAGGTGTATGGGAATCACAGACGAGAGCCGCTGCCTCCGCCTCTCGTGCAGGTTGTGCCTGAGAACATCCCCGTGTATGTGCCTCGCTTCTCCAATGAGATCCAGAGGAGTCACGGCTGGCCTGCTCCAGAGGACAGGAGTCCCAGGACGGCTCCAGCACCCACAGGAGGTTCCCCTCAGGGGAACGTCAGTGTGCAGGGTAATGAAGCCATTACACAGCAAAACACACAGCATCTGTGTTTGCCAACCGACACTCTTGTCATTTCCATTAGTGTCACTAAACTGCATTGAAAATTAATGCTCATTTGCTCACCAGACACATCACATTTAATGAATAAAACACATGCAATAGAATAATCCTGGAATACCAGGAATGCATTTCTAGGACCCTAGGTTTTTTTTGTGACAGCGCTGCCTAGTCAATTCTACTCCATAAGACCTGATTCTAACCTGAAACAAACAGGTGCAAAGACTAGACCCATTATTATTATTCTTTAAAATAGTCTTTTCATCTTTATTTTTATTTTATTATTATTATTATTATTATTTTTAATGTAAGAACGGCACAGCCATTTGTATCTTAAATGTGCACGGCTTTTGGTGTTCGTTGCTCCCAGTTATTTTAGCTGTACAAAAACAGTCTGTTAAGATGCTTAATGTTGCAAACTGCCATTAGTTGTCAAATAATTCACATTTGTGAAATGTGAAAAACATGCATGATATTGCTTAATGTTAGTAACTTTTCACAAGTTTAGTTTTCTGAGACATGCACAATAATTAGACATTAAAAGGTAATTGCGGACTTATGTTCCTCAAAGAGTAGGACACTACACTTGCAATACCAAGTTCACCCATTCAGTTCCCAGGGAAAGCAAGAATTAATAAAATGTATACTTTGAATGTATTGGATAAAAACATCTTCATGAATGTAAATCAAGAAATATGCTCATATGTGATGTAAAAAAGCTTAATAAGACCCAATAAAACATTTAAACCATAGGCCAGTGCAGAATATTACTCTATCAAGAAAACTGAGCTAGTTCTCTCACTTGTTAGCCGTTAACATTATACACATGAACAGGTATCTGGTAATCTACAGAGAACAAAAGAAAATCTGAAAGGCAGAAGAGCATAACTGAAGATATATGTCAGTATTGAAGAGCTTTATTGATGATCGTTTCTCATCAGTGGTGTGCGTTCACTCATTTGTTTGTGTTGGTGTCTCTAGGTCCCTTTCGGGACTGTCTTCAGGTGATGCAGGCTGGACACTCCGCCAGCGGGATGTATCTTCTGAAGCCGGACGGGACAGAGACGCCTGTGCAGGCCTGGTGTGAGCATGATGTGGACAGAGGCGGATGGACGCTTATCCAGAGGAGGAAAGATGGATCCATCAACTTCTTCAGAAACTGGGACAGCTATAAGGTAGCGATGTCTAATTAGCAATGAATCGTTCTTTTGAACCAGTTTTTTTGAATGATTCAGTAACAAATGACTTGTTATCAAAAACACAGAGATAAACGCCAATATTCCAATGAAAATTAAACAAAAAAATGTGGCGAAATAACAGTGCAATATTTGGAGAATAGTGAAAAGCTATAGAGTGCTCCAGTGGTGATGCATTTTTGTAAGCAAACCCATAAGTTTGCATCACTCTGGCTCACTTGACAAAAACCCATTAGGATTTTTCGTTTGGCTTTTGGATTATTGCAGGAAATATGCCCTGTGACCAACAAAAGTTTATGATTGTTATATGGTTTGTTCGCTACCCAGGCTGTACAAAATCACTGCAGTTTCCAGTTGAAATGAACACTAGTGGCAGCAAAACTCTGACAACTTGAATTCATTTTCACACAAATTATGATTTACAGGGCCAGAGTTTTGATTAAGACAGCCTCATTTTTCGCTCAATTCCTTGCACAATATTGTATTTCCTCACAATGATTTTGAAAACTGATACTTTTGAACATTAGCGTTACATATACAGCTTCATAGGTATGGGTTTTCTAACGCAGTAGGTTTGCTCGGTAGCGTTGCACTTGTGAGATGCAGCACTCTGCTACGAATCCTGTGAAAGTACGGTTTGACAAAACAGCTCAAACCCGTGTAGAAGGAAATTAAAATAGCACTGTTGCATCAACAAATGCCTGTACCAACGTAATAAAAATGTGGCCACGGTCATGTTTTGTGTGAGTGTTTCAGTGCCACTCAGAGGATATTTCACTTTGAAACTGACGCAAAATGTGCAATAAGACACATAATATCGGTGCTGCAGAAACGTTGCCACAAGCACATATTTTTAATGAGCCTGTGTTGCTTGTTCATCATAATATTCACTAATTAACACAACTTTTATGAATTTTTAAGCCTAAATACAATCGGCAGAAGTAAAAAGCTAAACGACAATAAACAAACTACACTACGGTCACATGACTTCAACGTCACCACCATTAAAAATCTTTCTGAAAGTTTGAGATAGAATAGTTTGATTCAAAATACAGTGACTAGTGAGTCGATGAGTTTATCTGTTTGGCGTGATGGTGTTTAATGTCCCTCTGTAGTGCCATTTAGACATTTCTCAAGACAAGTAAAAGCTTGAAAAACACACATAAGCAGGTATTCCTGATGTATTTTATGTCGTAGGATTAAACATGGAAATATCTTGAGCTTGTGTTCAACACAGACCTTATTTCAGGCATTTAACCAAAAACCCATTCAAAAAACCCACTGACTTCAGGACGATGGAACTGGAGGTGCTAAAATGCAACTGGTTTCCAGGTTTTGGCCTACAAAAATACCTCATCCCTGCAGCACTCTATACAGACAATTCAACGATTATATGAGTTGGACCATCTTTCTATGAGCTGTGATTTGCACATTTTCTTGAGCAAATGGATTTTCGTGAACCACTTTCAAAGAATCAGACTGGCATTGTTGGTTAAACGTGTCTCAGAGAAACACTAGTAATGAAGATGAAGACGATGGAGCTCCTAAACAGCTGGATCTGGTTCTCAGGATTTGTGCCTTTCGTCTGTTTGTTTTGATTGCGCTCGTGCCCGTGTGTCAGTGGTTCTTTCTTTCTAACCCCCTCTCTCTCTCACACACACACACACACACACACACACACACACATAGCGAAGCCTCCTAAACCTCAACCTCACACACTTTCCAGCAAAGCCAAAGCGCTTGATGAGCTGCTGCAGGTGTGTTTGCACTGTAACTAAACTCATGCATGCTTATTTCTGCAGTGAAATAATAACAATCGGCTGCAATATTTGCTGAAATCAGCAGTGATATCTTAAACAGCCCTCATCAGCCCAAAGTCCAGTTGTTCAAAGAAGCCTGAAGTTACTTTACATTTCCATTATTTCAAAGGCCAATGTGGTGTCCCAGTGATCAGTGTTGGGCTCGTTACTCAAAAAATGTAATTTATTACTCATTACTAGCTACTCCTTTCAAAAGTAATATTATTACATTACTTATTACTTTCTGGCAACAGTAATTAGTTACACTACTAGTTACATCACTTTTCTTCCCCACAAAATTCTTCTAAAATGTTAACTAACAATATAATTCTGCCTCATTGTTTGACCAAAAATACACATTGGATCACAGTCAGAAGTTATTACAAACACTCAATGGTGATTAATAGTGAAGTTTAAGTAAAAGTGTTGTATTATTCTCATTAATTGTGTAGCTTGAAGCTAATTGTAGCTATGCAATTTTATTTCATGATGTATTTTATTTTTATAAGTTTGTAAGAAAATGTTCAGAGTGATGTGGGTGGGCAAGTAAAGTAATGCCACAACTTATCGCTGTTCAGATCATCTTTTCTCCTGACAAAATCAATGTAATGGCAATATTTCCATCTGCTGAATGTAAGCTTTTCCATATTCCAAGCATGTCTTCTGCTCTGGTGATTCATGTGTTCATGAGTTGTGAAAATAAATCTAGAAATTATTGGATTGTTGGACTTCAAATCAGTATGGGTTGAGACATCAAAAGTAACGAGCTGTTTTTTTGGATGATATCTGTAATATTATTACTGAAATCTTATTAGTAATTAGTTACACTACTAGTTACTGCAAAAAAGTAATATTATTACTGTAATTAGTTACACTGCCAGTGACTGCCGCAACGCTATGTTCAGCTCTATTTTCTTGTCCTCCAGAAAGGCTTTGGTGACGTGGATGGTGAACACTGGCTGGGTCTGGAAAACATCTATAACCTGGGAAAACAGGAGGACTACAAGCTGCTGGTGGAGCTGGAGGACTGGATGGGGAAGAAGGTTTACGCAGCCTACAGCAGCTTCCACCTGGAGCCCGAGAGCCAGTCGTACCGTCTGCGTCTGGGAATCTACCAGGGCAACGCTGGGGATTCACTGACCAGCCACAACGGCAAACAGTTCACCACGCTGGACCACGACAACGACGCCTTCTCAGGTGATCCTTCACCACACGTGAGGCGTGTTAATGGTGTTTCATTATAAAGCCTGGGTCACTGTGATTCATGTTTCACACTCCTTACAAAACAAATATTACATAAGTATATAAAAATGATAGATAGATAGATAGATAGATAGATAGATAAAGCTGAACATATATTATCTCTCTTTATTGTTTGCTTAGTTACACATTCGATATATGAAAATATTTGTGATGATATATAAGAAAAAAGTGTTTACTGAAAACAGATATTAAAAGTTTTGTATTTTTGAACAATTGGATGTCTTGTTAAAGTAATGGCAACATGGTGGGTGGAAAATGAGATTTGTTTTGACATTTAAAACTTAATCAATTGAGTGCTTTATGTACTATATATATATATATATATATATATATATATATATATATATATATATATATGAAAATATGAAAAGTGGCAATTCCTTTTGTATTATTCAGTATATCATAATATTTTAAAACAAAGTATTATTCTGTGTAATTATCAATATATTGAATATTATTTAATCTATTGACCCTTAATATATATCCTTGATAAAGGAAAAATATTTTCTTTGCATAAGGGTCTGTTCAAATTTACACCAGAATAACAACACTACACTGCAAAATAAGTCTTTTTTTCCAGTGCAAATATCTAATCATTCTTAAACTGAGATACAATTGAGAAGTCAAATGACTAAGATGAGTCTTGATGTTGATTGTCTTTCAGGTAACTGTGCTCATTTCCACAAGGGCGGCTGGTGGTACAGCGCTTGCGGTCAGGCCAATCTGAACGGTGTCTGGTACTCTGGCGGAGTCTATCGCAGCCGCTTTCAGGACGGCATATTCTGGGCTGATTATGGAGGGGGGTTTTACTCCATGAAGTCTGTGCGTATGATGATCAGACCCATCGACTGAGGCCTGAGCGGACTGACTTCATCACAGCGAAAACAGGTTTTAAGCAGTTTGTATGAGTAATGTTTGAGGTTTGCTTGATTTACAAATGATGTGACAGAGAAACAGATGAAAGTGTATCATCACCATTTTGTAATTACACTTTATTTCAGTCTTCTCAGTGTCATGCTTTGAGCACATTTTACAATTCATGTCCACAACAAGATGTTTGACAGGGTTCTTCATGATTAGAAATAAGTCATAACACAATTCTGTTATGACTACATGGCAAAAGGTGCTACATCTAATTGCTACCTTAAAGAGCTATTTCTAAAAATAAGTTTTGTTGGTATAAATTAATGTATTTAGGTTATTTAATGTAATTTTTTTTCAGTGCATTATGAGCTTTCCAGTGAGAACATAATGTAACAAGATTTTGATTTAACATTGACATAAGCTTGTTTAAATGTTCAAATTATTACAGCAGTTCATTCAACTGCAAATACTGCTACATTCTGTCATTTTGATCAAACACGGAGACTCTAGAAATTTCAAACATGTATTTAATACACATTTAGGTGAAATAAAGCCGTCCATACGCCATTTTCTCCTACCTCACATCTTCTGTCTGGAGGAATCAGGGTTTATTTTGGTGGCTATTTTAAATGTTATAGGAGCAGAAGAAGCACAATGAGAAACATATTGTTTGGCTCCAGACGGCGCAGCATGGGGAAAGAGAAACCGCTGGATGGAAATGGGCCAAATGTCTGTGGTTGTTGTGTGTTTTTCCTTCTCCTCCATCAGTGCAGCTACTGGCTAATGCACATGTTCTCTGTGCAGACGTTTAACGGACTTTAGCTTTGAATAAAAACTTCTGCATCATCAATGTATGGAACTCTAGTTTTACTGGTTTTGCATGGAACTGTAGATTAATTGCTTTTGTAGTTGATTAGTTGGCTTCATTGCTGCATAATCATTTTACAAAAGGCTTTTCATTCAAACTTGCCATTCTTTTCCATTCATTTTTATTAACTGACTTGCAAATTAACTTTTGATAACAGGAAACCTGAAGCAATGAAATGAAGGATTCAGACCTGCATTATTATCAGCTTGTGGTCTGAGAAATGCTCCAATCTAATGTGAAGGAACAAGAATAACACGTGCCATCACAGATTAACTTAAAGGTCATACTAAAAGCCCAGATTTGAAGTCCGTGCATCCATCATTCTCCACATCTATCCCAGCGTCTCAGGCCGCAGGCAGGGAAACACCCTGAACGGATGGTCCATCCATCAAACCCGATTTAAAGACTTCTTCCTAAAAACACACAAAGAGTGGAAAAAGTACAAACGCATTGAGCTCAGCAACACAACGAAACTTGAGCGTTTCAACAGCTTCTTCTCAAACTGATGATAAAATAGACAAAGAAACAGCCAAGAACCAATAACATGCCATGGCTACAACTTTAATTCGTCTTTATGGGGTGTTTATTGCCATATAAATGGAGAAAAAAATCATGCAAAAGGGTTTATAGGTTCTGCTCTTTAGTTTGTCTTTTTTTCATTACAATGTTTTTTAAAGAATGACTAGAAGGAGCTCTGGGCACTTGTTATGTGTGTTTTTTGGTCATTCTGGGTGGTTTCTAGGTGTTTTTCTCCTGTCTGGCATAAAAAGAGTCACTCCTGGTCTTCTGGTCTGTAGATGTGACTCTGTTTTCTGGTCCAACAGATGAAAATGGTGTGTCTGCGTCTGCAGTAGCAGTAGCAGGAATCATTTGTGACTGGAGCAAAAATGCTGCACTTGTTAAAAGCATCATGTTAAATGTACACTTCACATACAGTTTTATTTATTCAGAGCAGTAACGTGCATTTTGTAGCCCAGTGGGGTGCTCTTGGTGAATGAACTCTAGCTATTGAATGGAGCTTATAATATGACAAAACAATTTGAATTTGTATTGTGTAAATTTGAATTATTGACAAGTGTCATTTAACAAAATTATATTTATATATAATTATGTAAGAATATTATCTGACATTTAACATAGTTCTGAATTAGATTTTTTGAACTTGAATATTGAACATTTGAAATTGAACACAATTGATTTTTTTTTTTTTTTATGGCAGAGTTTTATAGACGTATTTTCAAACAGCATATTTTTTTTGTTCTGAATTCTTAGATTGCAAATATCCAGTTTTTAAAAATACAGCTTCAAGTTTTCAAGATGAAGAGGAAATTTGGAACATCAAATTCAATACGCAGAAATTCAGATTGTACAAAAAGTAAGAATCACTTGCAGCTACCACTGGGCGATTCATGATCAGGTAGATCTTGAACCACACACTCACGCCAGAAAACTACTAATTGGCCAAAATGCTTTATTCGACTTTTTGGAGATCATCTACTCTTCCCTGTGGATTACCTCTGCTTTCTGTACAATCTGAATTTCTGCATACTGAGTTTTAGAATATTGAATTTGATGCTCCAAATTTCCTCATCATCTTGAAAACTTGAAGCTGTACTTGAAGCTGTATTAAAAACTGGATATTTGCAGTCTAAGAATTCAGAAAAAAAAAAAAAAAAAAAATCCACTGTTTGAATATACGTCTATAAAACCCTGCCATAAAAAAAATTCAGTTGTGTTCAATTTCAAATGTTCAATATTCAAGTTCAAAAAAATCGAATTCAGAACTATGTTAAATGCCACATAATATTCAGTTTTGTCAAATGAGACTTGTCAATAATTCAAATTTACACAATACAAATTCAAATTGTTTTGTCATATTATAAGCTCAATACTATACAATACTCAATACTACCTAACCCTAACCCTAACGACTGAATGATCCTCTTGTCTGTATATGCAGCACATACTGTAGGTCACTCTCATAGCCGTATAGACACTCAGAGCGTCCAGATGCATAAACGCAAACCTCAAATTAACATAAACGTGCTGGTTGCATTAGCACATCCCTGAAGCACACAGGGAGCCAGTGTGATCCAGCATTTCCAGAAACTCCTCTGGTTTCTCAGCCTGAAGGAAAAGCCTTCTTTCAGCGCTGGCATAGCGTGAGCCGGGCCTGAAAGCTGACTGGCGGTCGCAGGCGTTTGAGCAGGTCTGGTGAAGCGTGACCCTGTATGCGCTGGGACTGCTGGCTCTCAGGAGGTGCTTGTGGGTGAAGGTACCATCTCTGGCCCACATGCGGAGACCACACGGCTGTCCTGGACGTCTGACGGTCTGAAGGGAGTCATTCTGAGAGCCTAGAGTGGAAAAGAACTCGACATGGAGATGCTCTGAAAAACTCACGTCAAAATTCCCACCGGTCTTTCTGGAAGCTGGAAAGTCCAACCAGACATTTATTTTGCTTGCATATATTATTCTGCATGTATATAAGGAGATGCTAATCAATTTAGCTCGCTGTTTTTGTCTGTATTGCAGATAAGGCTTAATTTTGCACTATTGCCTTGTCTGTACTGGTTTTGTGTGTTGCTTGTCTTTGTATTGTATGGCTAATGACATAATCTTTATTGTTGTCTGTATTGCAGATGTAGATGTTTAGTTACACTAAGTTTAATTACACTAAGCTACATGTGACTGCAATGTAAGGATTGCTCTAATTTCACTATACTCGTATAGTGACAATAAAGAATCTTTAATCTTGAATCTCTTGAACTTTTGTCATAAAGCATTTCATATCTGATGGCAGCAGAATAAGAGTCTGACGTCCTTCCATTCATACTCTCATCAGTAAGGAAGATCACAGTAAGAGAGCCAATGACAACTGCATATGCAGCCCATGTTATTTCTGTAAATGGTCTAGATTAATTGAGGTAAAAACGTAAAGTTTTGATTTTATCATGAGGAATCAATTGGATTAATTGTAAAAATATGTGCTTGAGCTGCTTTCCTGATCTCGATAGTTCTGGATGCAGAGTGCCACTTGCTAGATAATGTTTGTGATTGTTAATCTATGCTGTCCTACAAAAATACCAATTAAAAAGACTGGGATAAAAAAAAAAAAAAATATGTGGATGTTTCACATCAGAATAGGCTGAAATGTGCACATAGTAAGACAATGCAATGTCTGACTATTGGTTAATATAATTGTGCAGCATCAGCTGAAGAGGAAGGTCATTGCAGAGGTGAACCAAGATATTGCATTTTGATTATATAGAAAGGCATTATTTTATGTAGGATTAGCTCACTGATGAATCAAGTATGTGGAACATGCAACTTAGTCACTTTGATGTTAATGTTGATCTAAATACAAATGTCCATTGTGATAAATTATAACAGAATTGTTGTAACACTGGGTAGTGGTAAAAGTGTTGCATTCCTGAAAGAATCAGTGTTTCAGAACAAATTGGTTGAGTGAGCAATTCAAGAACTCACTCATAAAGACACAAGCAGCATCTGAATATGCAATATATGCAAATTCACAGTATTCATAAAACAGCAGGTGAAAAAAAAGAGTCATGAATGGGATTGAAGGGACGCAACTGATACTGGCAACTCAAATGATAAAGACATGACGATTATTTACCATTGTCACATGTATGTTCCCGTTTTGTTTCCTGGTTTTCCTTTTATGGTTATTTTCCTGTTCTTGTTTAGTTAATTGATTATTCCTAGCACCTGTTTCAGTTGAATGTCTTCCCTGCTTGTGCTCCATGTAACCCTGTTGGATATTAAAGACTCTAGTTTTGTGAATTCTCTGTGTCTCCTCGTTCCGTGTTCCTGACTCCCTGAGAAACGTGACAGAAGAACCGACCTTTAAAAATGAACTGGGCTGAGGAGTTTCTCTTGGACTTTCAGCAGGAGGGACAGTCATTGGAGCAGTATGTGGAGGAATTTCTGAGCGTGATGCATCTGGTGAGTTGGAGTGATTCCATGATTAATGCGTGCTACCGGATGGGAATAAAAGATGATAATTTGATTAGATTATTGACTCCTAATGATTGCCGCAGACCCCTAGCGGATTTTCTTAATTATGTTCTAGATTTAAATTGCTCCAAGTTCCTTGTCGATGTGGAGGATCATCCTCCTCCCATCCGGAAACACGCGGATGCTCCACCTCACCACAAGCCAATTATCTCCACATACGGTTCCAATGAGCCCGCTCCCTCCATTCCTCCCATGCTTCCCCGAGTCCTCCTAAGCTCCACCATCGTCTTCAGCCCAGAAAAACCGGCAGCCGCTGACCCAAGCCCGTTGTCGTCCAGAGCGAAGTCAAGCCTGCCGCCGTTTGCGGTCAACGCAAGCCCGCCGGCGGCCGTCCATGTGCCCCTGGGATTACTGGTGGCATATGAGGGTATGTGTTGGAGCCCAGCTCCAGAGCCCACTCCTCGACAGCGCTCTCCAATGCCCGTTCCTCCAGGGCACACTCCTTCAGGGCCTGTTCCTCCAGTGCCCGCTCCTCCAGGTCCCGTTCTTCAAGTGCCCGATCCTCCTGAGCACCCACCAGAGCCCGCTCCTCCTGAGTGCCCCCCAGACTCCATAGTTAAACTCGTTAAGTTTAGCCACAGGTGGCGCTCCAGCACCACCAAGTTGGCCATGGCCTTGCCCACTGCCTGCGCCTGTCGCCTTCGAGGTGCGCAGAGCCAGGTTGGTTGCCATGCGCAGTTCTTTGAAGGTGCCCGGATCTTTGCCAGACTCCATGTCACGGAGAAGCTTGGCTTGGAATACTTGGAGGACAGACATCATATGCAGGGCTGAGCCGGCCTAGCCAGCCGCTGCATAAACCCTGTTGGCCAGAGCTGATGTCATCCTGCAGGGCTTAGAGGGTACGCTGCAGACTTGAGCCCACGGGTCGATGGTGGACACAGATGAGCTGCTACAGCCTTTTCGATAGGGGGAAGCTTGCTGTACCCTTTTTCTTCAGCACCATCAACAATGGTGAGAGTGGCTGCAGTGGAAGGGTTAACGCGCAAAATAGGGAGCCCGTCATGTTTTAGTGACCTCATCGTGAACTGCAGGCAGAAAATGAGCTGGCCGCTGACAAGGTGAAGGCAGACGGTGTCCCTTTAAGGCCGGGGGTGGGCTCTTCTGGGGCCATCCAATCCAGGCCGAGTTCCTTTACTGCCTTTGTGAAGACACGGATCAGCTCAGAATCTATGCTGGGGTGCGCAGACTGAGACAGAGAGGGGGCTTCAGGCTCTTTGCCGGAACCTGCCCACTCATCAGCGTCAGATGCCCTCAAGGACATGGAGTCGTCGATGATCACCTCCTCTTCATCAGCGCCGAAAGACACCAAGCCGCTCGCAGCCGACGAGGGGCGTTGATCCTCATGTGTGAAACACTCCGGCAAACTGAGGCGCTGCGGGGAGAGTGAGGTACGCGGGTGATGGCCCGACGTAATCTCACTTGAGCCCGAGGGATGAGGCCTGCTGCTCCGCTGTTTCTTCCTCTTGGGCGAGAAAGGAAACGGGAGAGCAGAACGGGGAGGACCGCCTTTACGGAAAAAGGCGATGCGTGAGGGAAGGAGGGAGAGACTCATATTCTTGCAATGAGAACATGAAGTCTCAGTGAGCACAGCCTCTGCGTGGGCACTACCCAGAGAGGCGACGCACTCACTGTGCCCATCAGTGTCTTGCAAGGATTCCTTGCCGGCACTACACTCACGGAGCAACATTTGCAACAACACCGCTGGAAATTTGTTCTGGAAATCCTCTTAAATTGCTGGATGGCTGCAGGGGAAGGTCTTCTTCCGCTGCCGGAGGCTTCTTCCACGGCGGAAAGCGAGGAGAGCAGGAGAGCAGGTAAGCAGTCTTTTCTTTCTTCTTGCTTCTTCGGCTTCATCATAGTAGGGTCAGCGAAGAGATGTCTTGTTGCTGAAGGAGAAGATTCTGATGAAATGGCGCATCGAGCTGACTTATATAGAGGTCGGCTCCACCCTTTCTGGCAAGCTAAAGCGCCATTGGTTTGTGCAGTTACACAAACGTTAACAAATCAGGCTTCAGTAACAGGGTAAACCGGAGGATAACCCATAATGCAACGTGAAGTGAATGTTCGATAGGGAACCTCATATTCATCCAGAATGATTATTAATTATTAATGCTCTGGCTTTTAACCCAGCGTATGATAGTGACAAAAAGAAAATTTCTTTTATTTTTACTAGCCTGTTCTGTCCCGGTAGAAAAATCATTCTTCAACATCATTACATGTACATTGCATGTACAGTAAACACATGCATTTCCAGATGCTTCAGTGAGAATCATTCGCATTCAAATGTGAAATGATCTTGAGAATTGACATTCATAGATTGCTGGTCATGGGCAGAACGCCTGTTGAAACAAAAATCTGTCATGAGACACAGAATAAAAATTTTGGCAAGGCATTACAAGGTGTTTTACAGAGAATATGATGCTGTAAAAAAGTTTATTATGTGATGAGATGTTTGTTGTTCATTTTACAAGCGCAGTAGTAATAGACTCCTGATAATTCCATTTAAACACCCTAGAAATGAACATTCGAGGTGATTCAGTTCAGTTCAATAACAGTGCGGTTCATTAATTGTGCATACACACTGTATATACAGTGTATTTTGCACATACATCTGAGTATTTGTGAGTGGGGTGACAAACTCCACTGCAGACTGAACAAGCAAAAGGGAATATGCCAACGCCTCGTGGGGGGAAATATAAGCAATTAACTAAGGAAGACTGAGCGAGCATCGGGATCTTAGTCCTCCCACGCAATGCTTTAAAGGGATAGTTCACCTTAAAATAAAAATTCTGTCATTAATAACTCACCCTCATGTCATTCCAAACCCGTAAGACCTTCATTCATCTTCGGAACACAAATTAAGATATTTTTGATGAAATCCGAGAGCTCTCTGATCTTGCATAAACCCTGCAATGCAACTGACATGGTCAAGGCCCAGAAAGGTAGTAAGGACGTTCTTAAAACAGTCCATGTGACATCAGTTGTGACAAGATGGCAGCCAGTCCAGAGTCTCTTCCCAAGATGGCCGCCAGCTCAGAGTCTCTTCACAGTTCACAGTCTATTCCTAAAATGGCCACCAGTTCAAAGTCTCTCCCCAAGATGGCCACCAACCCAGAGCCACTTTACAAGATGGCCCCCACGCCAGAGGATTTCAAGCCACAGTCTTCAGCCATCACTGGAGTGGCATCCTTGTTCCCGAGCATCATGAATGTTGCATTTGAGGACACCAAGGCATTCCAAAGGCAATTGAGGCTGGTTTCCAGTGTGGCAGACCAACTGCAGGTTTCAGCCAGAGCAGCGGGCATTCCAAGGGCCTCAGCAATGATCGTCACAGAGACTGTTCCTCTTTCCTCAGTGCTCCCTGTAATGGTGGTTGCCATCCTGTGTGTGCTACTCACTGCTCTGTTACTCCTCATGAGCTTGTTCCAGTCCACAATTCTGCTCCAGAGCCAGCTCCAGTCCTTGAATCCACCCCAGCTCCTCCTGAGTTGGCAGCTTCCACTGCAGAACCTACAGAGTCTGCGGCGTCCGCTTCTGAACCTCTCAAGGTAGTGGCACCCACTTCTGAACTCTCTGTTTATCCTGTCACAGCCAAGAAAGCCATCCCTGAGTTCCTCCGCCTGTGAACCCTCTGATTGTTCTGTCCCGGCCATGGAGGCCATCTGTGAACTCCATGCCTGTCCTGTTATGGCCAAGGAAGCCATTCCTGAACTTTCTGTTTACCTTTTCACAGCCATGGAGGCCGCCTGTGAGCTCTCTGACTGTCCTGTCACGGCCGCAGAGGCCGTTGTTAACCTTTCTGTGCTCTCTGTTTCATCTCTGCCTGATCCACCTTGGTTTCCTGTGCTATCAGCTCCCCTCTGGTGGTCATCTGCTCCACTGCGGGGACCTTCAGTCCCATCTGCTCAACTGTGGTGCTCTTCAGCTTCGCCTGCTCTGCCCTGATGCTCTTCTGCTCCACCCTGGTGGTCCTCAGCTCTGCCTGCTCCGCCTTGGTGTTATTCTGCTCCACCTGCCCTGCCGGCTCTGCCCTGGCTCCCTGCTCACCCAGCTCTGTCTCCAGGCCCTCCAACTCCACGCGGATCCTCCCCCTGTTCTGCCTCCACTTGACCACCCTCCTGGACTTTGTTGTTTTTGGACAATCTGGAAGCCACTCCTTAGGAGGGGGGCTATGTCACAATCCTGTCTGTGTTTCTTGTGTTTCTGTTCAAGGACTTTTAGTTTGTAGTTCTGTGTCCTTATTGTTGCCTTGTTCCCCTCATGTTTCCCTGCTGCTCTGCTCCCTTTTTTGTTGTTGTTTAATTTGACCACACCAATTCCCTTGTTAGTTTCCATAGTTACTCATTAGCTCATTGGTTCCACTCAGTGTATATATACCCCTTTGTTTCTGTCCTTGTTGGTCACTCGTTGTTTGGATGTACACCATTTTTGCATTTGTCCTGTTTCTGCTCCTTGTGTTTTCCATTGTCTGCTTTTCTTTGTCATTAAAACCTGCTGCATTTGGATCCTCTGTCTTCCGTGTCTCCATTGTTACAATATGCTGGTGCTTATCTTGTTGCTATGTGATACAGCTACATTTACACTTAGTCATTTAATAGATGCTTTTATCCGAAGCGACTTACAAATGAGGACAATAGAAGCAATAAAACCAGCAAAAGAACAACAATATGTAAGAGCTGTGACAAGTCTCGATTAGTCTAATGCAGTACACGTATCAAGCTTTATATATATATATATATATATATATATATATATATATATATATATATTAGGGCTGTCAAAGTTAATGCATTAATAACGCATTAACGCAAATTAATTTTAACAGCGCTAATTTTATTAACGCACGATTAATGCAGCGCGCATTTTCTGTTTGAACCGTGGCCTAACCCGTGGTTGGAGAAATGGATGGAGATGCCGTCAGTGTTGCTAACTTAGCAACTTTTCAGACCCCTTTAGCAAATTATTATTATTATTATTTTTATTTATTTATTTTTTTTTTCAAAAAGAGCCTAGCGACCAATCTTTAGTTTTTGCCCAAACCTTATTTAGTTTCTGAGACTAGCCGGTACTGTACATCGCACAAGCGTGAGGTCTCTCTTTCCCGCTGTGCACACACCTCTCTCTCTGTCTCTCTCTCCCTCACTCTCTCTCTCTCTCTCTCTCTCTCTCTCTGTCTCTCTCTCTCTCTAGCATGCTGTGGAGTAACACATACCTGCGTGATTCGCCATAGACTTAAACTTAGAGAAGTAGCTCCGATTAGAATGTTCTTCCGCGGCATGCATGCAGTTCTGTTTATTAACCGCTAGAGCGCCAAAAGTTACATAGTGCTGCTTTAAAACCAATATTATGATGGTTCTCTAATTTTACATGCAAGTATAGCCGAAATCACAGAACAGCTATTGTCTTTATCTTATGTTTAGGCTATTTGATTTTATCAGACGACGGCTCGATTATAAATCAGGATTTTTGTGCAGATTAACATCTTGGAAGGTAGAGCTGGTTATGTAGTCTTAATGGGTCGCATTTTAGTCACTATTTTATATTCATTCTGTTATCTGACAAAAGAAAATATATCTATGAAAACAGTTTTATTGAGAATTTAGCTGCATCAAAATACAGTATGTGGGCACAGAGAGCCAAACAAATGTAATAATAATAAATGTACATTTAGCATGTTCAGAAGAATTGAGCTGCCCTGTAGTGTGAAAATGTAAACAGGCTTGTCTAAGTCAATTGCTCAGTGCAAATAAAGAGAAGTAATGGGAACCTGGTATTTCTATGTTCTTTTTTCATGTGTGTAATAGACATGAACAAGTTCTTTGAAAAACATCTATGACCTTTGAAACATGTCCAGTCCACGCTCTAGATTAACTATGGTTTCACTAATAATAAACATATATTGCATAAAGCATCCATATTTGCCCATGCCCATGTCAATTAGAGTATTAAAAACTTGAAAAGTATTAATTTAAGGGAAATTTCGAACAAATAAAAAAGTGTGATTTAATTGTGATTAATCGCGAGTTAACTCATGACAGTCATGCGATTAATCGCGATTAAATATTTTAATCGATTGACAGCCCTAATATATATATATATGAATGTGAAAAAGTGAAAGTCGTGACGTATTGTCAAGTATGGTGACCCATACTCGAAATTGGTGCTCTGCATTTAACCCATCCAAGTGCACACACACAGCAGTGAATAGTGAACAAACACGCACACACACACCGTGAACACACACCCGGAGCAGTGGGCAGCCATTGCTCCAGCGCCCGGGGAGCAATTGGGGGTTCGGTGCCTTGCTCAAGGGCACTTCAGTCATGGTATCGAAGGCAGAGAGAGTGCTGTTCATTCACAATCCCCACCTTCAATTCCTGCCGGTGTGAGAATCGAACCGGCAACCTTCAGGTTACAAGCCCAGCTCTCTAACCATTAGGCCACGACTTTTTTCTTCATTTATAAAAAGAAAACGAGTAGATATAATATAAAAAAAGAATAAAGAGGGTCATTAGAGGGTCATTTAAAATAAAACAAACAAAAAAAAATAATTTTGAATAGAAACAGAAGATAGAGTGCTAGTTTTGGAGGGTCATTGTCACGAATCCGGTCCGTGGTCTTCTGTCCGATTGCCACCAGAGGTCGCTCTTCTACTATATTGACTCTCACACCCCACACAGACTGTTGCACATCACCCTGGACTACATTTCCCATGTTCCATTGCACTGATTGCACCAACAGCTGTAACCAATCAAACACGCTATACATAAGCCATGGACTTCCTCAGTCTCATCGCCGAGTATTGTTCTGCGTTTATCGCTCTCCTAGTGATATCTGCGATAAGGAGCCATTCCGTGTTTCCTTAGTCCTAGTCTAGTTTTCCTGGTTATTACCTGAGTCATTCATGTTCTGATCCTAGCCTATGTATCTCGTTTCTTGTCTGTTCTCTGCCTGCCCTGAAGTTTAACCTGCCTTGGATATATATCTCTCTCGTCTTGTCGTTCGGACTCTGTTTGCCCCTGCCTGGACTATTGCTCGTGTTTCAGATTACCCCTCTTGTTAAGCCTTCTGGATATTGTTCGCCAATCGAAGACCACGCCTGTTTACTTGTGTACTCATCTGTCTTGCCCTCAAGATACCTGTTTGCCATTTGCTTGACTCTGCCTTGTTTTGACCATGTCTATTAATAAAAGCTTACATATGGATCCGCACGTCTCTCGTCTCGTTCGTCCTGTTACACATGCATTATTTTTATTCATTATATATTATTATTACATTATTATTGTATAATACATTATTATACTGAGGAATTATAAAGTCTAATAGACACAGGTAAAAGGGATTTCCTGTGTCGCTCTGTGGAGCACCTAGGTTGAATGAGTCTTTGACTGAATGTACTCCTGAATCCACCCAGGAGATTATGGAGCGGGTGAGAGGTGTTGTCTAAGATGGCCAGTAACTTAGACAACATCCTTCTTTCTGACACTACAGTCAGAGTGTCCAGCTCCATCCCACAATGGAAGCAGCCTAACAGATAAGTTTGTTCAGTTTATTGGCATCAGCTACCTTCAGTTCACTGCCCCAACATGCAACAGCAAAAAAGATAGCATTGGTCACCACAGACTCGTAGTACATCTTCAGCATTGTCCTACAGATTTCATTCTCCTCAGAAAATAGAGGTGGCACTGATCCTTCTTGTAGATGGCTTCAGAGTTCTTAGTTCAGTCAAGTTTATTGTTCATGTGGACTCCCAGGTATTTATAATCCTCTACAAGTAGGATTACTCTCCCAGTAATAAAAATAGGGGTCATAGGTGCCATAGTCCTCCGCAGGTCGAACACCAGCTCCTTTATTTTTGTCACATTGAGCTGGAGATGGTTCCGCTCACACCATGTGACAAAATTATCCACTGTAGTCCTGTACTCAGTCTCCTCACCACCGCTGATGCAACCAACTATAGCTGAGTCGTCTGAAAATTTCTGAAGATGGCAGAACTCAGTAAAATAGCTGAAATCTGCAGTGTACAGGGTGAAGAGAAAAGGAGACAGCACAGTCCCCTGTGGAGCTCCAGTGTTGCAAACCCCTCTGTCCGACACACAATGCTGCAAACGAACATACTGTGGTCGGCCAGTCAGGTAGTTCACAATCCAGAAGCATCCAGCTGCATTGCTGTCAGCTTCTCACCCAGTAGAGCCAGACGAATGGTGTTAAAGGCACTAGAGAAGTCAAAAAACATGACTCTCACAGTGCTTGCCCACCCTCCCTGCAATCGCCGTCCAAAGCCATGATTGCTATCGGGATGTGAAGAGACTTTCAACCAGCACAACAAAAAATATTTCTGAAGACAATCACCTATTGCACCATTAAGTCAAGTGTCCTTCTCCTCTCTGGTCGGACAGAAGAGAATGCAACATCACGGTTGTTTGAACCAATAAGCATTAAGCGGTGTTGTCAGCGAGTCGTTTCCCATCATGCTTTTGGTTAGTGCAGCTTGGGGAGAGCAACTGTGCTTGATTGCATGACCAATTCACTGTCGGTAGTGAGTACATTTTTTTGTTTGTTTGTTTGTTTGTTTTATTTATATAGCACAATTAAAACAACACAAGGTTGACCAATGTGCTGTACAATAACAACTAATAAAAAGAGGTCCATATCACAGAAGGACAAAGAGGACAAAAAGAAATGGGTAAAATAGACAAGTAAAACAAACATCATAAAATAACGAACTCCAATATTGTAAGCTCAGTCCGATCAGCCAAAAGCTAATTCTAATAAATACAGTTTCAAATTTCTTTTAAAAGACCCCAATGTAGGTAGGAGTCTAAGACGTAACGGCAAGCTATTCCAAAGCTTTGGGGCCACCACTGAGAATGCCCGATCACCACACAGCTTTAACCTTGACCTGGGGACAACTAAGATCATCTGATTAGATGACCTTAGATTCCTTTGAGGTTTATGAACATGTATGAGATCTGTTAAATAAGAGGACGCCAGACTGTGTAGGACTTTGTATACTAAAATAAGTAATTTAAAATTGACCCTGTGGTGAACTGGAAGCCAATGTAAAGTGGCTAAAATAGGTGTTATATGCTGATGTTTACTGACACCCATCATTAATCTCGCAGCAGCATTCTGCACTAGCTGTAAGCGAGGTATCAATGATCTGCTCACACCTGTATTTAAAGAATTACAATAATAATTAAGTCTAACAAAAATAAAAGCATAAATAAGCTTTTCAAAATTGCTGGGTGACAGAAATGGTTTTACCTTGGCTAATAATCTTAAGTGAAATTAGCAGGACTTAACCACTGACTTGATCTGTTTATCAAATTTCAGAGAGGCATCAATCTGAACCCCCAGATTCTTAACTACTGATTTACGGAAAGGAGCCAAGTTTCCTAAATCAGAAAGGACTGATTTCTTTGGTTTTCTCTGTTCGTAGTTGTTCATGACTCTCTTCATAAATGTGGCATGATGACAAGAATAGAAAAACTATAGTAAGTTTATTACTAAATCTGCATGCATTTCATTTGAATACATCAGAAAATGCTGCAGCATGATTTAAATCACAGTATCTGATATTAGTCTCTGTTTATTTCTGTGTCTGACTCTCTTTATCTACATGCTGCCGTTTGAGCTGCTGTTCACAATGATAAATGTGGAAGAAGAGTCATGTGACAGCAGTCAAATGAATGGTAACCCCTCTTCTTGCTTGAATGTGCAGGACAATTAATGACAGTTTATTGCAGTAAAATCAGAATGCCAAACAAGGCAAATCTTATCTCTTTTAAACTCTTAAGGCTGGAGGATCTGGAGTTAAAGAGGTCTGGACATGCAGCTCCTCTTCAGACAAACAGCTTTGCTTATGTCCAACACCTGGGAATTCACTTCAGATCCTATAGATATCATGCTGTTATATCCTATTGAATATCCAAATAAATTTCCTTTTTCAATTCACATAAGAAAGATGTGGCTTCATATTCAGTCAGATCTACAGTACGTCCCTCACATCATGTAGAGCCGGTGAAAGAGCGCCGCCTGCTGGTTCTGTCATGATACAGTACAGAGTCACCTTCCTTCACTTCCATACAGTCTACTGTGATGTAAGGATTTAGCTCTTATTTTAGCTTTTAGGGAATCGATTCTTAAAGATTTGATGTTGATTTCTATTCTGTTTTTCTGATTTCTGATGTTGTTTGATCTGATTCAAGATTTATTTCTTACACCTTATCAACTAGTCGTCCAGCGTCTTAGTCAAATTTAGTGCGTCTTATCAGTTCTGTTAGTATTACTTCATGGCCAACGACAATACAAACAAAATGGTAATCTTATTAATTTTGAGCAAGGTAACAAAGGATCGACAGTGCAAGGCAGTAACTGATCAAGCACAAAACACAAACACTGCTCTTTAAAATGAAACAAAAGTTTATTTGCTAACTGTTATTCTAACAATACATTAAACTAACCTACCAAACACACATATACACACACACACACACACACACACACACACACACAAGGTTCAGGAAATGAGTTTCTGCGTTTGCATGAAGTTCCCAAAATTCTAGTACTAGCTACTAGTTCTTTAAATTCAACCTGAGAAAACTCATTAACCAGAGATTATTAGCTTATCGTTATTGCTTTAAGGTCAGTTCACCAGAACGGAGATTTTGTTTGTTTTACTTGCGATTGAGTTGACAGCTGATCTTTTGGTTTCCCTTCTCTGGCTGATGTCAGGGAATCCCGGGGCCGCGGATTGGTTGCTAAGAGGTCGTTGGATGACACCTTTCTGGGAAAGCCCTCCGGTGATTGGTTGGTTTCCTTGTGACGTGATGACGCGCTGAAAGTTCTTCTCTGAGTTTCTTTGCGTGGCTGTTAGGCTTTTGAAGATCTCTTCAGTCACGAAGCTTCACGTGTTTGAGTTCTGGAGTCTCACTAGCCTGATGTTACAGCTGTGAGCGCTAGTTGTAGCGCTGTCAGCAAAGGCAAGAGAGCCAAAGAGCGAGCGAGCGAGCGACGAAGGCTTTGTGTCCAGTTCTTAAGCGGGCTGATTTTGTCCATCCCTCGATGCCATCTTCCAATCAGACATTGTTGCAGGGCTTTAACCACGCCCTCTACTGTTCTTATCATGCATGAATCACATGCTACTTAATATTCCACGTGGGGAATATTTCTGCAAGTTCTGGTAATAACTTGTATAAAGTGCTATCACCCGAGTATGATCACTTTTTTCATTCACACCAATGTTCTGCAATTATCGTGACCATTCATTCGAGACCAAACTTAACATATTTCACACACGTTAATAGCTTTATCTACTCAAAAGAAAAGTTTTAAGGCAAAGATTAAAATATCATAGGTTCCAATAAACACAGCAAGCCTATAAAAGACATAAAATACAACATTTGTGAGTATATTTAGATTCTTCTTGACTGAGTTGATTTGATGGCTCATCTGTGTCTGTTCGACAGGAATCCTACAGTGACCAACACTACCTTCAAGAAACAGCTGAAGACAGCTCTTCACAGCCATAATTAAAGACACTCTGTATAAATAAATGCTGGAACTAATGTTTTTGTACTGGATTTCTGCTCTAAAACTATCTGGATGTCAGAGACTGTTACTATATTTCATTGTTATGTTCATGTCAGATACTTTGCACAAAACGTTATCAAAATAATTTTGATCTATTAAACTGTTAAGCAGAATGAATCTGACATATTTACGTATGTGTGGCCTGTTATGATTAATATGCCTCTATCTTGTGTGCATGAGGTCCAAACTTCTCAATTCTGTTGCTAATTCTAAACTGTCAGCTATTTCAGCTGAGAAATGGAGGCTGTGATACTAATGCTGACTAATATTGAGAAGAAATCTTTAATGATAAATGAACGCATAGTGCCAGTTCATTTGTCAAGTTGCCAGACATGATAATATATTGCTGTCCACTGAAGATTGTTTTATTTCTGTTTCTATTTTTAACATTTTTTATTTTTTAATTTTATTTTTTTGTCAAACAGTAAGAGGGAATGATTTCATTTGGAAGTCATTTGTCCCCTCTGACACCAAATTCTTGTTTTGTTTAATTATTAGATTTTAATAAATTCACAAACCCCTGCAGTTCCCTCGCCAGCCACCAGGGGTTTGTGAAAGTCAGTGTGGGGAAACCTGATCTAGTCCATCATGAAAGCACTGGCCAAAGCAAAGACAAAATACAGACACTTCTATGATCAGAACACCGTATGAATGTGGGATGTCTCACGGTTCATTTGGATGAATGTCAGAAAATTCACTGGGGTGAGCAGATTGGGATTTGATTCTGATTAAATCAGAGCTCATCAATGTAATGGACAGGTAAGAGTCTCAAGCACACATCAATGTGTCCGAACTCACAATATTATGAGCCATCAGAGGAGTGTGATCTAATGCCATCAAACACATCCAACACACCTATAGACAAACATTCACAAACGGCTGTACAATTTCTGTCTGTCTATGTTGATGCTGTGGTTTCTGATTCGTTTAATAGTGTGTTTGCTGAGATTATGAGCAGTCATGAGTCACGTCTGTTTCTCCATCACAGCTCAGTGCCTTCAGTCTGGAGTTATGAGCACATCCATGAAGAGATGCTGGAGAACATATTTCCATCATAACTCTGTTCTTCAGTTCTGATGGATAATGTGTGAGGAATGTGTTGCAGGTCTGCGCAGGTTCAACACGGAGCGTGTCCAAACAAACACACACATGTCAGAGAACAAACAGCTCAGAGTCAAACACAGACTACTGTATGAGAAACAGTCTTTACTATTCTGGTCTCACCAATGTGTTACTTAAGCAAAGGGTTAACAGATAGCGAACAAAGAAAACTCCAGAAAGCAGTCTTGTGACCTTGGTGACTTTACTGGGTCTTTTTAACTGTAAAACTACAATCATGAGAAAAAAAAAAAAAAAAAATATATATATATATATATATATATATATATATATATATATATATATATATATACATACATATATATATATATATATATATATATATATATATATATATATATATATATATATATATATATATATTACAGTTTTCTTACGCACATAGTTCCTTTTTATACATGTCTTAAGTAATATACATATGAGAAAATTCTATTAAATGAGACATAAGAAACAAACACTAGCGAAATTACCATATTTGTTCTACCACCAGCCTAGCATATCTGTAACAGAGATAAGTGTGCATACAACAAAAACATAACAATAATCTCTAATGAACCATTGTACAGGGAATCACTATTTAATAATAATACAGTACTTATGGATATATATTTCCAAGGTTTCAACACTTGAATCTGACACCGAAAGAAAGTGCATGCACGTTGCTCTCGACTGCGTACACTGAGAGAAACCGAAAGTAAACTGAACCATATGCACATATATATAGTGCAGTACCTTAAATGTCCAGTAGGTGGCGGATCAAAAACACAAAAAGATATACGCAACAGCACACTCCCCGCCTGGTATAATAACTTTTTATACCACTGTTGAACCTTCTATGGCTTCCCAGGCAGGAGTAGTACCACCTCTGAGACGGGTCTCAGATATACCTTCGCAGATCCTTCTTTAATTATCTTTACCTCTACCTTCCTCACTCTATCATCGGTGCTGGTGATGGTTTTCACAATAAGTCCAATCAGCCACTCGTTGCATTTCACATTAGAGTCCTTAAGCAAGACTATATCTCCTTCTTGAAGGTTTCGTTTTTCCTCCATCCACTTTCTCCGTACTTGCAATGTTGCAAGATAATCTCTCCTTGCAAGATGCCTTCCAGAAAGCATCAGCCAGACACTGAACCTGTCTCCATTCTTTCTTGCAGAGGTCCTTCATGTCAAAGTCCCCAAGAGGTGCTGGTACAGTACTAGCCTTTTGTGTGAGGAACATTGAAGGAGATAGAACTTCCAATGTGTTGGGATTAGAGGAAATAGGAAGTAAAGGTTTAGCATTCATTATTGTCATGACTTCAGACATGAGAGTAGTCAAGACTTCATGGGTAAGATGAGAAAGACTGTTTTTTAGCAACAGTGCATCAAGAATGCGTCGTGCAGTGTTGATCATCCTTTCCCAAGCTCCTCCCATATGGGAAGAGTGGGGAGCATTAAATGACCATGTACATCCTTGCTCCTGCAAGTACCCCTTGAGCTCTGGATCATCAGTATTGATGTTCAGTTCTCGACAGGCACCAATAAAATTTGTTCCTCTGTCAGATCTAAAGTGTTTAACCGGTCTGCGAACTGCCAAGAACCGTCTGAGGGCATTAATGAAGCTGGAAGTGGACATGGACTCGATGACCTCCAGATGGACAGCCCTTGTACTTAAGCAGGAGACAACCCATCTTTTGCTGTCAGCATTTCCCCCTCTGGTACGGCGTGACATTATGCTCCATGGCCCAAACACATCTAGGCCCACGTGAGTGAATGGTGGATCTACTGTCACTCTATCCATGGGTAGGTCTAACATTCTTTGCTCTTCGAGTCTTCCTCTTAACTTCCTGCAAGTAACACACTGATGAATCACACTGTTAATTAGCCTCGCTCCTTTTACGGTCCAGAGACCTGCTGATCGTAGTGCTCCAGCGGTCAGATGTCATCCTTAGTGTGCCATTCAATCATGGTAGTATCTGACCAATAATGTGGCTACATGTTGATTTGTTGGGATTATTAATGGGTGTTTCTCTTGTTCTGACAGTTCTGCCAACCGCAAGCGGCCTCCAACTCGAATCAGTCCTTCTCCATCTACAAAAGGAGCTAGTTTCTTCAGAGAGCTTCGTTGTGAGGTTTCTTCTCCCTTACTCAGACATTTGAGTTCATCTTTATAATGTTCTTGCTGCACACATTGCATAATGATAGTTTTTGCTTGTGTGAGATCAGAGACTTTTTTGGCACCAGTGCCAACCTTTGCAATCCACTTTATGTGTCTTTTCAGAAAGTGATTTTGCAACATGGACAAGCTTTGCTATGCTTCTTACATGGGATCTCCATTCCGAGAAGTGCTCAAATCGGTGTGATCCTAGAGACTGCTCTGTCACATTAGTGACCAATGTTGCCACTTGAGGTCAGATATCCTGGTCCTTCTCTGGCTCCACAAGCTCAAATGATTCATCCTTAGCCATTCCCCAAGAAAAGGCTTTTGTAGGAATTCTGGACCAGAAAACCAATTAGTGTGAGGAAGGATGGTTGCTGGTATGAACCTGGTACCGAGGTCTGCTGGGTTCACGTCCGAACCAACATGATACCACTGTTCTGGTTTTGTGGAATTTCTGATTTGTGCCACTCGGTTTGCAACATACACATAGAATCACAGAGATGTATTGTGGATGTATCCTAACACAATTTTACTGTCAGTGTAGAATTTTACTGCAGTCAGTCCAACTCTTCTGTGATCAGTTCTGCTAGCTCAACAGCTAGAACTGCCGCACACAGCTCTAGACGTGGCACTGTGTGAGCTGGGTATGATGTCAACTTTGATTTAGCCATGATAAACACTGACCATCTATAGTGACAACTCTGAGATAGGCAACTGCTGCTATGGCCACTGTGGAAGCATCAGAAAAAAATTATCACCTCTCTCTTGGAAGCGTGGGACATAAAGACTGGTACATAGGGTCTGTGAATCTTCTCTGAGATCTATTAAAGAATCTGTCCAAGCCTTCCATTGGGCCTCCTTATCCATTGGGAGTGGTGTATCCCAGTCAAACTGGTCTGATGACAGCTCTCTTACTAAGGCCTTACCCTGCATGGTAACAGGAGCAACAAATCCCAAAGGATCGTAGAGACTGTTAACTGCTGAAAGTATGCCCCGTCGGGTCTAACATCTGGAGATACTTGAAATGTGAAACAATCAGTCTCTAAACTCCAGCTCACCCCTAAGCTTCGTTGGAGAGGTAGAGGATTTGCTCTATCAGATGTAGGAAATGCTTCCATGACTTGATGGTTATTTGAAGAAATCTTGTGAAGCTTGATTTTTGACTCAGCCAACATGTTTTTGGTGTTTTGCAGGAGACTGATGGCTTATGCTGCGCTGGAAATAGAGATTAGGCCCTCGTCCACGTAAAAATTTCTATGGACAAACTGTTTGGCTTCTCTACCATACTCCTCTTCTCCAAAATCCGCTGCCCGTCGTATCCCGAAGATTGCCACAACTGGAGATGGGCTGTTCCCAAAAACATGTACTGTCATTCTGTAGTCTGTGATTTCTTTGGAGAGATCGTTATCCTTGAACCACAAGAATCTCATAAAGTTTTAGTGATCTTCTCGGACCTTGAAGCAGTAGAACATTTGTTCTACGTCAGCCGTAACTGCAACTTTTTCCTTACGGAAACGCATCAGGACCCCAAGTAGCTTGTTGTTTAGATCTGGTCCACTAAGAAGAGTGTCGTTCAAAGAGATGCCTTCACACTGAGCACTAGAATAGAAGACGACCCTAATCTTCCCAGGTTTCAAGGGATGATATACACCAAATATTGGTAAATACCAGCACTCTTCATCAGGCTGCAATGGGTGAGCTAGTGCTGCATGTTTGTTGATGAACATGTTTTGCATAAACTCCACAAAGTGTTTGGCCATCTCAGGTTTTATTTGTAAGGTGCGTTGCAGAACATTAAGACGTTTCACTGCTTGGTCTCGGTTGTCTGGCAAAGGGTTGTGAGGTAAATGGAACGGCAAGGGAGCTACCCAGTGGTTCGACTCATCCATGTACATTTCTCTGTTCATAATATCAAGGAAGATGCCATCTTCAACAAACAGCGAAAGCTTATCATCACTGGGAGTTTTTTGACAGATGTTGTCTCCTAGGTGATCTGTACGAGAGTTTGTGACTGGATAGCAAGGTAGAGTGGTGATACTGGTACTGATAAATTGGAGTGCCAAACTGTTCTTTGACCTGAATTCCTCTAGAACAGGATGGGAAAAAAGAGGTGTGTCCATTTTGCAATATGTTTATCCTGAAAACATTTGCAAACTCAGACTTGTGTACTCCTCCTATACACACTTCTCCCACGATGACCCAGCCTAAGTCAAGATGCTGAGCATATGGCATGTTACCAGTTATACTGTTCTTGAACCTTATGGGCATTTAGAATGTCCCTCCCTAAAAGGAGAAGAATGGGAGTGCTTGAGTCAAATGGTGGTAACTTGTCAGCCACTGGCTTGAGATGAGAGAAGTACTTTGCTATTTCAGGTGTTGGAATTTCGTCTTGATCTTCAGGCAACATATTACATTCTAAGAGCACTGAAAGTGACACCTGGGTTTTTCCTGTCAAGTAACCTAACAATAAAATTGTCCACTCTTCTTCCCATCACCTTCTCTGTACCTGCACATGTGCGTAAAGTATAGGGATACGAATCTCCATTGATACCAAACAGCTTAAAAAAAGCAGACTTTGCTAAGGACCGGTTACTTTGGTCATCCAGAACAACATACATTCTCTCAGACTTTTCAGGAGAATCAGACGGATAAACATCAACCAAACAGATTTTCGAGCACGATTTCAGTCTGGGAGCTTTACCACAGATTTTTGTGCACTTAGAGGTAACTTTAGATGATATGTCTCCTTCGGACTCCCCACCATGCTCTTGCTCTGTTACTGGAGCTCCCTCTGCCCATGGAGCAGGCCCTGGGTGCATTGCAGAGACATGGTGATCACTGTTACACTCTCTACATTTAACAGCTGCCCCACATTCTTTTGCTATGTGTTTAGTTGAACCGCAACACCTGAAGCAGATAGACAGATCTTTGAGGTATATTTTCCTTTCATCCAGTGGCTTTACTCTAAATCCACGGCATTTTGACAATGGTTGCGGCTTGTTGTGAATTGGACATTGCTTACTAGTATCCAGAATCTTCTGTTCAGGGAGTTGCTTGGTTTTGGAACTTGAAACAGTGGCCAGCACTTCAGTTTTCCTCACTGACACAGGTATTTTGTTGCTGAGCTGTGAAAATTTCTCCTGTTTAGGATGACTGCATAGACAAAGAAAAACTGGGATCATTTCTTATTCTTGCTTGGTCGCAAACAAATTGCACAAAGAAGCCAAATGGTGGGAAAGAGACACATGATCCTCTTTATACTTGGCTCCATGGGTGATCCATCTTTCTTGCAGGTTAAAGGGAAGTTTCTCAATGATGGGATTGACTCCCCTCGCTGTGTCAAGAATTGCTAACCCAGATAAATGTCCACCTGACTTTGCCGATTCCAATTCCAAAAGCATGTCTCCTAGCTCCCGGAGTCTCTGTCCATCTCTGTTAGAAATCCTTGGGAACTCTTCCAGTTTTCTCAACAGTGCATTCTCAATTACTTCTGGGCTCCTGTAACACTCTTCCAAACGCTGCCAAAGCATATGGACGCCTGCTATTGGCAGAGGTGGGTAGTAACGAGCTACATTTACTTCATTACATTTACTTGAGTAAATCTTTTGGGTAACTAATACTTTTAGAGTATATTTAAAAATGGGTACTTTTACTCTTACTCAAGTACATTTTTAGTGAAAAAACGGTACTTTTACTTCGTTACTGTGGGCGACGCTCCTCTCGTTACCTTAATGTAATACAAGTTAAAAATCCTTCAATTTATTCCAAACGCACCGTCTACTTTTTTCTGGTCAATGAGCGATGCCCGTTCGCAAATGATTCATTCTTTTGAGTCAATTCTGTTCGAAGGCTTGATCAAACCAGTTGGCAATCCAGTGAATCGGTTCGCGAATGCACATGTCCATCTTAAACCAGTTAAGGATCAGCATAAACCAGCAAAGGACCATCTTAAATCAGCTCAAACCAGCATCCCATGCTTCAAAACATACCTTACCAGCAAAAGCTGTTTTTTTCAACAGGGAACAGTTTTTGCTGCTTAATATTTTTTGGAACCTGTGACATTTTGTTCAGGATTCTTTTATGAATAGAAAGCTATAAAAGAACAGCATTGATAATAAATCAGGCTGATAAAAATTCTGATTTGCATCACTGAAATAAATTACATAAAAAAAAAAACATTAAAAGTATTTTGAATGGCAGTGTGTGTGTGTGTGTGTGTTGTGTGTGTGTGTGTGTGTATATATATATATAGATAGATATATAGATATATAGATAGATATATAGATATTTAGATAAAATTTATATATCTAAATAAAAATAGACTATTTTCAGTATATGATCCAAAGTAACTAGTAACTAAGTACTTGAGTAGTTTTTTTATCCGATACTTTTTTACTCTTACTCAAGTAATTATTCAGACTATTACTTTTACTTTTACTTGAGTAAATATTTCTTCAAGTACTTTTACTTTTACTTGAGTACAGTTTTTGGGTACTCTACCCACCTCTGGCTATTGGATAGTACGCATGAACAGATCTAATGTGTTTGGCTTGCATGGATGACTCTGGGCCGAGCCGGATCAAGCTCTTCTCTGGCTGTTAAACCAAGGTCCTTTGTAACATCTTGAAAAGAGGATTTCCAGGCCCAGTAGTTCTCAGGTCAATCATCAAACTTCATGAGACCAGAACTTACCATCTCGTTTCTCACCATGTAGTTAGCTAAATCAGACATGTATGGCAAGCTAACCATGGGTGCTCTAATGCTGGGAGTAGGAGAAGTTTGGAAAACAGGGCGATATCCATGAACTTCATCTTTCTAGTTATGCATTGTTTCCTGTTTGATTTTTAACTCCTCCATTCCATATGATGGATATTCACGTCGAGAAGTTACAGTAGCCTCATGCTGAAGGGGTTCAGCACTCCTGAAGGACGACCGTGGAATAGGAATATCAGCAAACTGCTGCTGATGTTGTTCAATTGCATACTTCTTGAACATATTCCTTGGTGCACTGGGTTCGAAATGAGTATGTCTCACTGACCAATTCTTCTATATTTCCATCCTCAATGTCGGCTGCTGCCTCATAAATTGCTGCTTCGGCAGATGCTGCAGTTGCTTCTTTTTGAGATTGTAGCACAAAATAGATCTGCTTCCACCTCTGCTTTTTTCCTCATCATAGCTGCCTCTTTTTCTGGATAAGATGCTTTAGCTCTCGCTGCTTCTGCTTTAGCTCTCACCGAGTCACTGCCACACTGGCCGATGACCTACTTGTTCTTCGAGATGACTTAGAGCTAGAAGTTTGCGATCTAATTTCAAAGGCTTGGGATTCATCTTTCTCCTTACTGTGTGACTCCATGCTTCACTAGATTCAGATGAGCTGTACGATGCAATGTAACAATGGCAGTGTGATTCTGTTGTCTTCACCCGCTGTGTCAGTGTCCTTTTACTATTCTGTTCTCACCAATGTGTTACTTAAGCAAAGGGTTAACAGATAGCGAACAAAGAAAACTCCAGAAAGCAATCTTGTGACCTTGGTGACTTTACTGGGTATTTTTAACTGTAAAACTACAATCAAGAGAAAAAAATATATATAAATGTATATTTTATAAATATATATATATATATGTATATATATATATATATATATATATATATATATATATATATATTTATAAAGTATATATATATAAACCTTACATTCAAATTTCCAACATATCCAGTTTGACATTACAGTTTTCATATGCACATAGTTCCTTTTTATACACGTCTTAAGTAATATACATATGAGAAAATTCTATTAAATGAGATGTAAGAAACAAACACTAGCAAAATTACCATATTTGTTCTACCGCTAACCTAGCATGTTTGTAACAGAGATAAGTGTGCATACAACAAAAACATAGCAATAATCTTTAATGAACCATTGTACAGGGAATTACTGTTTAATAATAATACAGTACTTACGGACATATATTTCCAAGGTTTCAACGCTTGAATCAGACACCGAAAGAAAGTGCATGTACATTACTCTCGACTGCGTACACTAAGAAACCGAAAGTAAACTGAATAGTGATGGGTCGTTCTTGAACGATTCGTTCATTTTGAACGAATCTTTAATGTGACTTGGGAAGAACGAGTCATCTCAGAGAGTGATTCGTTCAGTTGTGCATGCGCAACATCCTATGGGTTCTGTACTGGAATTAGTTCATCTGTTTCTAGTCTTCGGGTTTGAGTCATTCGTTCATCACTTGACAGCCCCATAGGCTTAACCAATGCAGTCTGAGCCGGAAAGAGAATTGATTAGTTCATCTCATGAGTTTTCGGGTTTGAGTCGTTCGTTCATCACGTGACACCCCCATATACTTAACCAATGCAGTCTGAGCCGGAAAGAGACTTAATAATAATTACCAACTCTTTATTACCTTTGTTACCACGTTCAGTGTTATGGAAAAGAACCATCATGACAGAATTTCACACATTTATAAACTGTAAGAAATAAAAAGCTACAATTTAAGACCAGAAACGCATCACATAATTTTAAGTGTAAATAATAATCATGATGATGATGATGATAATAACAATAATAATAATAACTATGCTCCCGTTTGTAAGGAAGGTTGTGAATTATTAGTATTATTTTTTTTTAATATATTTTTTTATAAACCGTGTATGCTGAACAATTAACATTCAGAAGTATAACAAAATATTACAAACATGGTGTTCACATTTTCTGGAAGAAAAAACAAAAAACAAAAGAAGGGGGGAAAAAAAATTTAAAAAAAATAACACGGAGGGTATACATCAATAATCACAATAGAAAAGAGGAGATTAGTTCTTTGAGCGTGTCCGTAGTTCTGGTTGCTTTCCTATTTGAAAGGCCTTGAAGAGTTTCAAAATAAGTCCTCAAGTCAACTTTGAAGTGGGAGATACTGGGCTTCCTTTCCTTTCTTTCTCTTTACATTTGTTTATATAAAACTTACCTAACAATATTAGAAGATTTAGCATAAAAATGTGACTCTTATCTGTATCTTTTTTTTTTTTTTTTAATCAAAATAAAATATAACATCTCTTTTTCTTATATTAATTTTAGATCCACTCAACATAATAAATAAATATTCAACATCAATCCAGAAAAATTGAACATACATACATTCGAGAAAAAAAAAAGATGCAAAACAGTCTCTACATCCATTCCACAAAAGACACAACATTCAGAGAGATCAGCTCTGTATCTCTTGAGAAACTGGTTAGTTGGATAAATTATATGTATAATTTTAAAGTAAACTTCGTTAACTTTATTTGTAACACAGAATTTGTTATTATAAGTCCAAATCAATCAGTTGATATTCTCAAAATGATTATTCCAGATGTACTTACATCGAAATGTCGCAGGGCAATGAATCAAACATCTAAAAAATGTATTATTACATTTTCTATCTATGATATCAATTCCATTTAATAAGATCTCTTTTTTAAATGTTGAGTGTTTAGATTCACTGAAGCCCTTTAAAAGCCTCACAAATCCTGCTGGTATTGCATCAAATACAATACTATATTCACGATGAGGTATTGGAATACCAAATTTCTCAAAAAATTCAGTATATGTAAGTAAATACAGTATCCTTCATTATTTATCAACTGTGAGACTATTAGAATATTTTTAACCCAATTAGTATAGAAAATGGATTTGTTCTTATATTTAACATATTTATTATTCCAATGGGGAGAAAAATTATGTTTGTATATAATAATCCAATAAAAAAGAGCCTGTCTATGAAAATTAGATAACTTGATAGGGAGTTTGTTGACCTCAAAATCGCACTTCAAAAGAAACTCTATGCCTCCAACTTTTTCAAAAATAAGATTTGGAATTATATACCATATCTCATCTTTATGTTTAATATAATGTTTAATCCAGTTCAACTTGAAAATTGTATTAGATGTAACAAAATAAAGCACATTCAAACCTCCTTGATTATACGAATTACATAAATGATTTTTATTTAAATAGTGAGGCTTGTTTTTCCATATGAAATTAAATAGAGTTTAATCATTTTTTTTAAGAAAAGATGGAAGGTTGTAAATTAATTTCTCTATCCAATGCTGTGACGTCACGTGACAAAAGAACAAACGACTCGAAAGACTCGTGAGATGAACTAATCAATTCTCTTTCCAGCTCAGACTGCATAGAGTGGTGGAACTATAATGTCACTTTGTAGGCAAAAACCCGGAAGCGAGTTAGCATTTTAGCACTTCCGGTTCCATCGTCCCAGAGTCAATGGGTTTTTTGAATGGGATTTTGGTTAAATCCCTTAAATAAGGTCCATGGTTCACACAGGCTCAAAATACTTTCACGTTTTATTCTATGACATAAAACACACCAGTTACACCCCACTCGTGATTTTTTTAAACTGTTATGTTTCTTAAAAAAGACGGTTGCTAACAAGTTGCTAAATGGGACTACAGGCGCTGTCGGAGACATTAAACGTCATCATGCCGAACAGTTTATCAATTTACAGTATTTTCCAGTTGTAGTATAATTTGTAATACAATTAATTGTAGAAGAACCAATGAATAGTTTCCCGCATTTTATATTGTTGTTCGACAATGTTTTTTTGCTTTGCCCTGAAATGCAACACAAGTTTTTGGAGGTAAGATGTTCGTTTTATCGCTTACTGATGTGGAGACTCTGGGTTTGTACCATAAGGTAAACTCATATTACGATTATTTCATGTAAACATCACATTTGCCGGATTTACGTGGTGAAAGTGAAACTTTAACGATGCATAGTGCTTAAAGCAACATTACAATTAATGTTTGCGGCCATATGAAGCTGTTAGAAAGCATATAGATTGAGGATTTCCCAGAAGCAAGGAGAAAATAACATTTTGTGTAAGTAGATGGGGCTGTCACGTGATGAACGAACGACTCAAACCCGAAGACTTGTCAGATAAGAGGTGAAGTGAGCTAATCATAGACTAAAGATCCAGGTAAACAATGAATTAATCTACTGTTTTTATAGCATTAAAGTTTTGTATTGTTTGCAATGTGATCAACATTTGCATAAGTTTATTTTAATTATATTTTGCTAAAATGTTCGAAATGAACGAAATGACTCGAAAAAAGATTCGTTCATTTTGCTGAACAAGACTCAAAGGTCCGAGTAGGTAAAATAATCCGAACTTCCCATCACTAAAACTGAACCGTATGCACATATATACAGGTGCATCTCAATAAATTAGAATGTCGTGGAAAAGTTCATTTATTTCAGTAATTCAACTCAAATTGTGAAACTCGTGTATTAAATAAATTCAATGCACACAGATTGAAGTAGTTTAAGTCTTTGGTTCTTTTAATTGTGATGATTTTGGCTCACATTTAACAAAAAACCACCAAACAAATTAGAACCCATCTCAACAAATTAGAATACTTCATAAGACCAATAATAAAAACATTTTTAGTGAATTGTTGGCCTTCTGGAAAGTATGTTCATTTACTGTATATGTACTCAATACTTGGTAGGGGCTCCTTTTGCTTTAATTACTGCCTCAATTCGGCGTGGCATGGAGGTGATCAGTTTGTGGCACTGCTGAGGTGGTATGGAAGCCCAGGTTTCTTTGACAGTGGCCTTCAGCTCATCTGCATTTTTTGGTCTCTTGTTTCTCATTTTCCTCTTGACAATACCCCATAGATTCTCTATGGGGTTCAGGTCTGGTGAGTTTGCTAGCCAGTCAAGCACACCAACACCATGGTCATTTAACCAACTTTTGGTGCTTTTGGCAGTGTGGGCAGGTGCCAAATCCTGCTGGAAAATGAAATCAGCATCTTTAAAAAGCTGGTCAGCAGAAGGAAGCATGAAGTGCTCCAAAATTTCTTGGTAAACAGGTGCAGTGACTTTGGTTTTCAAAAAACACAATGGACCAACACCAGCAGATGACATTGCACCCCAAATCATCACAGACTGTGGAAACTTAACACTGGACTTCAAGCAACTTGAGCTATGAGCTTCTCCACCCTTCCTCCAGACTCTAGGACCTTGGTTTCCAAATGAAATACAAAACTTGCTCTCATCTGAAAAGAGGACTTTGGACCACTGGGCAACAGTCCAGTTCTTCTTCTCCTTAGCCCAGATAAGACGCCTCTGATGTTGTCTGTGTTTCAGGAGTGGCTTAACAAGAGGAATACGACAACTGTAAGCAAATTCCTTGACACGTCTGTGTGTGGTGGCTCTTGATGCCTTGACCCCAGCCTCAGTCCATTCCTTGTGAAGTTCACCCAAATTCTTGAATTGATTTTGCTTGACAATCCTCATAAGGCTGCGGTTCTCTCGGTTGGTTGTGCATCTTTTTCTTCCACTCTTTTTCTTCCACACTTTTTCCTTCCACTCAACTTTCTGTTAACATGCTTGGATACAGCACTCTGTGAAGAGCCAGCTGCTTTGGCAATGAATGTTTGTGGCTTACCCTCCTTGTGAAGGGTGTCAATGATTGTCTTCTGGACAACTGTCAGATCAGCAGTCTTCCCCATGATTGTGTAGCCTAGTGATCCAAACTGAGAGACCATTTTGAAGGCTCAGGAAACCTTTGCAGGTGTTTTGAGTTGATTAGCTGATTGGCATGTCGCCATATTCTAATTTGTTGAGATTGGTGGGTTTTTGTTAAATGTGAATTGGTGGGTTTTTGTTAAATGTGAGCCAAAATCATCCCAATTAAAAGAACCAAAGACTTAAACTACTTCAGTCTGTGTGCATTGAATTTATTTAATACACGAGTTTCACAATTTGAGTTGAATTACTGAAATAAATGAACTTTTCCATGACATTCTAATTTACTGAGATGCACCTGTATATATATATATATATATATATATATATATATATATATATATATATATATATATAGCGCAGTACCTTAAATGTCCAGTAGGTGGTCAAAACACAAAAAGATATATGCAACAGCACATTTATCAACCAAACACACTAACATTTGAGTTCCAGTATCATCATGTTTATGGTATATCTGTTGATAGCAAGTGAAAACATTGATTCAAACTGATGTAGTTGTTTTGGATGTTCAGACCATTTCTTCTGTCTCAATTTGATGTTCAGAGTCATTTGTGGTTTGTAACTCTGTCTTTGCACATTATGATCAGCTCAACACTTTCACACTAGCTGTGTTTACATCCACACATTTTTATGTAAATTTTGGGATATGCTTAATGCTCATCGAACACCATCTCAAATACTGTAATTAATTAATAATTCTGACGTGCCTGAGCCAAAGTCTGTCATTAAAATGATTTGGTGTAATGACACATGAGTTTGTTCATACATCAGGCATCCAAACACAAGAAAATACGACAGTGGTTGTTTTTTTTTTTCCTTTCTTCATTTATTATGTAGGTGGAAAAAGGGTTCACCAGATGCAGCAACTTTTTATTATTACTGATACTTTGCACTGTAAGTGATGATTTTGTTCTCTTGAACACATGGAATAGAAACGGTGCTTTATTTGAATGTTTTTCACACAAGTTTAATTCACAACTTTGAATGGAATCATATGAATGACTCAACCAATGATTTGAGTTTGGGGTGGAGCTATCAGTGTGACTGACCAACGGCAGACTGGGGGCGTGTTCAGGAAACCAGTGACGCTTCAGCTTTAAGCCAAGAGTTTTTACTGAACAATGAATTTTTCAATAACATCAGTGCAAAAAGTGTATTTATCAAAACATTTTTATTGAATATTGACAAATAAACACATTGATAGAATTGATCAAGTCCTTTGAAACCACATGAGAAGTTTTGGTAATAAAACAATTGATAAAGGAAGCCAAAGCTGCTTGGCCCATCACTGGCAGACTGAGATGCTGTTGTGTTGATGTGCTGTTTCTGATTGGATTCACACGTGGTCAGTTCCCGGTTGTCCTGTGGCACGGGGAGGTGGGTAAGATTTCCCAGCGGGTTTACTCGCACAGTTACAGCAGAACATGATCCTGCCAATGATGATCAGAGCCGCTGCACCCCAGCCCACATACAGAGCCTTCCCGAACTCATATCTGTGCACACAACCAACATCAGCTCACAACTTCATTAAGAATGAGGATATTAGATTATATATTTATAAAGCCTCACAAGTCACAGCACACAAGTGAATAATACATTTATTACATTCAGTGTTTTACTAGAGTAAACTTCTGACGCTCACCTTGCATTTGTAGGAGTAAACAGATCGAAGAACTTCTTTATGTTTTCTCCATACCAGCTGGTGGCAACAAGAGCACAAACCCTTGTAGAAGAAGAGATCTGACATAAACTTGCTGCATGTGAACAGACCTATTTTAATAGTTTAATTACTTTGTTTACCAGACTTTGTTAAAGTGATAGTTCACCCAAAAATGACAATTCTGTCATCAATTACTCAAGTTCTAAAACTTGTATGACTATCTTTTTTCTGTTTAACACAAAAGTAATCAAATAATTGCATGTTTGTGTTAAGTTGAAGTTTTTATTGTGATAAGTAACTTCTTATTTGTTCACTGTAAACATCTGCTATGTAAGCTACCAAAGCTATTTTAAACAAATAATAACAAATAAGACTTCATATTACCCACTTTTTATACATAATTCTAAGTAAATAATAAGTTGTGTAATGCATTGACTAATGTTAGGTGTCTTACACTGGTCAAGGAGGCAGACAGGTAGATGCAAGTCAAAAGGGCAGACAGGTCGGTATCAACCAGTGCTGAGTAGCTTGCAACCTTGAGACCAGCCGACGAGTGACTGAGGTGAGTATGCTTTAGCATGGTGGTGGTAAGTGGTTGCAGGTGTTCGTGATTAGTACTCTGGTGACTGTGAACGGGTGTAGGAGGTTGCTTCAGCTGGTGAGGCGGGTGATTCTGTGACATAAGGTAGACTTGCATAATTTCTTTTAGTGTGTCATTATTGTTTTATCTTTACTCAACACGTGATGAAATCCACCCACACAAACTGAGAGCTAATGGTTGCTCAGTTTTACTGAGTAGATTCTCTAGGTTTGTTTCTACAAAGAGTGAATATCAACATATCTGCAATAATGAAGAGGGCGCCTCCAGCCACAGCCACTTTGCTCTTCTGTTCTTTGTCGTCAGACAGGCAGGTGGTGCACTTCATGCCAACAGCAGCCACCAGCAGACCGACGCCACACAGGAAGATGGAGGTGATCGTGAAACCACGAGCTGCCTGAACCTCTCCTGAGACAGACAGACAGACAGACAGACAGACAGACACACACACACACACACACACACACACACACACACACACACACACCACACCACACCACACCACACCCACACAACATATAACTGGGGGCAGTTTTGGCCTAATGGTTAGAGAGTCGGACTTGTAACCTGAAGGTAATGGGTTACAAGACATCACATCACAAGACATTACATCACATCAAACGACATCAAATCACAACAAATCACAAGACATCACATTACATCACATCACAACACATCACATATAACATCATGAGACATTGCATCACAACACATCACATATAACATCACAAGACATTGCATCACAACACATAGCATCACAAGACATTACAACACATCACATCAACACATCACATGAAATCACATTGCATCACAACACATCACATCACATCACAACACATTACATCACATCACATCACATCACATCACATTACACCACATTACATCACAACACAACACAACACAACTCATCACATCACATCACATTACATCACAACATAACTCATCACATTACATCACATCACAACACAACTCATCACATCATATCACATCACAACACAACACAGCTCATCACATCACATTACATCACAACACAACTCATCACATTACATCACAACACAACTCATCACATTACATCACATCACAACACAACACAACTCATCACATCACATCACAACACAACACAACACAACACAACACAACACAACTCATCACATTACATCACAACACAACTCATCACATCACATCACATTGCATCACAACACTCTCATCACATCACATCACAACATAACTCATCACATCACATTACATCACAACACAACACATCACATTACATCACAACATAACTCATCAAATCACATCACAACACAACACAACACATCACATCACATCAATCACATTACATTACATTACATCACAGCACAACTCATCACATCACAACACAACTCATCACATCACATTATATCACAACACAACACAGATCATTACATCACATCACATTACATCACAACACATCACATCACATCACATTACATTACATCACAACACAACACATCAAATATAACATCAGATCAACATATAACATCAAATATATGATCTTCCGGTTGAACGGGGAATGCTGGCGCATTTGGCTGCCGCTCCCTTCTCCCGATTGTTTGTTGTAATTATTGTTTTGGAAATACTACAGTTTTGGAGCCTTTGAAGATTGATTGAAGATTGATTGCGATGTGGAATTACGCTTCACCCGTTGGATTATTGTTTTTATTTTTGAGTATTTGCTGCTGGAACCAACTCTCTTGTTACCCTGCTCTACACTGCTGGGAGGCTACTGTTGGTGTGGATTCCTCTTACATGGCCTTAAGGTACACTGCTCACCAGCTGTTGAAACTAAAGAGGAACTATTGTTTGGCGAACGATGTTCACTCAATCTGTGGAGACGTTGGAATACTCCGGCGTAAGCGCTATATACATCGCTCCTCACGGCGCAGTTTTACACATTCACTCTCTGATGTTGTTTCTTATCCCACATTTCTTCTTAAACCTCAAAGGTTGTCGTCTAGACCTGCTGGGATTAATTATGACAACTTGTCTGTGCCTTTATATGAAGAAGAGTCTACACGGAAGTTCTCTAATTCTCCGCATCTGTTGAAATCGGCGGTTTTTAATGTTTGCTCTGTCAACAATAAAGCTGGGATTTTATCTGACATTATTGTGGAAGAAAAGCCTGATGTCTTGTGTCTACTTTAAACATGGCACAAACAGTCGGATGGTTTTCTTTTTAATGAACTTACTCCAACTGGATATGGGTTATTTGATTTGCCGTGATCCTCTGGTAGAGGTGGTGGTATCATTGTACTGTACCATCAAAAATACAGTTTAAGTCCCGTAGCTGTTCATCAGTTTAATTCATTTGAATATCTAGTTTTGAGTGTTTCTGAGTACCATTCTACAGCTATTGTCACAGTCTACAGGCCTCCTAAGGCAAATAAAGATTTTTTTATCAGATTTTGCAGATTTATTGTCTTACATGTACCTCAAATTTGAGAGAACTCTCATTCTGGGGGATTTTAACATCCATATGGACAAAAAAGACTGCATTAACAAAAGACTTTTTGTCATTATTGGAGTGCTTTGACTTGGATCAGTTTGTTGACTGTTCTACACATAACAAAGGACACACCTTGGACCTTGTGATTTCAAATCTATTGTATCTCAGTTGTCTGCCATTGGTCTAGGGTTGTCTGACCATTTGGCTATCTTTTTTGACATGAATCTACCTGTTGTTAACATCTCCTCTTCTCGTACTGTGACATACCGTAAATGGAGATCAGTTGAGCCTTCTGACTTTTCTGTTTTTATTGATTCTTCACTAAGTATTTTTTCTTCATCTGATCCTTTGAAGGCCAAAGTCTCTATGTTAAATTCTGGTCTCCGGTCTGGCATTGACTCCTTTGCTCCTCAAAAATCACGCACTTTTATTTGTTCGACCTGCTCCTTGGTATAGTGATGGTTTGCATGCAATGAAGACATCTTGTCGTAAGATGGAGCGTAAGTGGCGTCTCTCTGGTCTGACTGTTCACTATCAGGCATGGAAAGATTGTTTTCATGAGTATAAGGATGGAATTGTTTCTGCAAGATCTGATTATTTTTCTAAGATAATTCACAACAATCAAGTCAAACCGAGAAAATTGTTTCATTCCATTAACAAATTGCTGAATTGTAATAGTCTCTCACCTGTTACTGCTTCAATCCATCTTTTTAACAAGTTTCTAGATTTTTTTTGGCATCAAGATTGATAATGTACGTCAGTGTATTTGTGCCTCTATTTTATCATGCTCCTCTTTGGTAAATACTCCATTTTATACTTTGTGTACTGGTGTTGTGCCAGCAGCTTTTAAAATAGCTGCTGTTACCCCTATACCTAAAAAGACAAACACTGATTATGAAAACCTTAACAATTTTCATCCCATTTCCAATCTCCCTTTTCTTGCTAAAATTTTGGAGCGAGTTGTTGCTACACAGTTAATTTCTCACTTAACTGAAAATGGTCTATTTGAACCTTTGCAGTCTGGCTTCTGTAAATTTCATAGCGTTGAAACGGCATTAGTCAAGGTCACAAATGATCTGCTAATTGCCTCAGATTCTGGCTGTCTTTCAGTTCTGATCCCTCTTGACCTCAGTGCTGCTTTTGACACTGTAGATCATTGTCTTTTAATTGCTTGTTTAGAAACTGTTTTTGGGGTCTCTGATACTGTACTTAATTGGTTTAAGTCATACCTCACAGATCGTAAGCAGTTTGTTACTATGGGTGGTTTTAGGTCAGAGGTCTGTGTTGTGAAATATGGAGTCCCTCAGGGATCAATTTTGGGCCCCTTGCTTTTTAATATCTACATTTTCCCACATGGTCAGCTCTTGAGATCTCTTGGTCTAAAATTCCATTTCTATGCAGATGACACTCACATTTACATGCACTCAAAACCTGATGATATTGTGCCTGTTAATTTTCTTTCTCATTGTATTTCTGAGATAAAGGAATGGATGTCTCAGAATTTTCTCTGTCTTAACAGTGAAAAGACTGAGATCATGCTTATTGGTTCACCCCACCAATTGCATAAAGCTGGAACGGTTTCTTTAATTGTTAATAATTCTATCATGGAATCTTGGCCAAAATTTAAAAAAAAAATCTGGGGGTGATAATTGATTCTAGTCTAACATTTGTGCCTCATGTTCAGAATACTGTTTAAACATCTTTCTTTCGTCTCAGAAATATTGCCAGATTACGTCCTATGCTGTCTTTCCCTGTTGCTGAGAAACTGATAAACACCTTTGTTTTCTCCCGAATTCACTATTGCAATGCTTTGTTGGCTTGAGTTTCGAAAGCTACCCGAAACAAATTGCAGGTCATGCAGAATTCTGCTTCTAGAATCCTTACTAGAACTAGGATAAGTGATCATATCACTCCTATCTTGGAGTCTTTGCATTGGATTCCTGTAAGGTTTAGGGTTGATTTTAAAATTCTGATGCTTACTTACAAGCAGTGTTGGGAAAGTTACTTTCAAAAAGTAATTAATTACAGTTACTAATTACTTCATCAATATTGTATTTAAATTACTAATTACACTGTCTGAAAAGTAACTTAGTTACTCAGTAAGTAACTTAATTATTCAAATCGCTAATTATGCTACATCTTAAAATCCATATAAACCTTAATAGAAATTAAACTCTTTATTCTTTCAATTTGAGTCAAACATGGAATAGTTTAGCCTTTTAGCTTTAAAACAACTGTAATACTCAAACGTTTTTATAAAAAATGTAACCTTCTTTGGTTAACAAATAGAAATACTCTGCAAAATATCTGAATAACAAAAAAGCTTAAAAGTTAAACAATACATTTCAGTTTGGCAAGATGTTCAGGAAAAGCCCAACGAGTAAAATCTGTACAGGTTTATGTAAAAAATAACAGGTTAACTAATGTAGGTAAGAATAAATAACAGAAATGATCTTCTCTGCTGAATAAAGCCATGTCAGATTGCGCTGTTCTTATGAGGTAAATTCCTCATAGTAGGTCTTCTTTCAAAAATGATGAAAATTAGATGAATCTTTATTTTTTTTAATTTATTTTATGTTATTTTATTCTTTTCATTTTTTTTTTTTCTTTTTTTGTATCTAGGTGAGGGCGTTTGTGTGCAGGTGACTGCATATAATGAGCTCAGATTCGAGGAAGACTGTACCTCAGTTTCATACGGATTACCTAATCAGGAATATTTGTTTTCGATTTGAATTCGTTCATTTAAAAGTAGAAATTTCAAGCTTTCAGATATGGGAAAGACTGGTCCTGCTTTACTTTCACAGGGCTCCAGACAAAAAAAAAAAAAAATCGAGTAAGGAGCCATTAGCTCCTATAAGAAAAAAAAAAAAAAAAAAAACGTAGGCACCAAATTATTATTATTATTATTATTATTATTATTATTATTATTATTATTATTATTATTTTATGTCTTTAAATGTCTTTTCCAACTTGAAATATACAGTCACAAAGAATTGTTCGTTACACAGAATCTGTACCAATATCATGGACCATAAGCATCACTTGGCCACTGAGTGTAGTTTGAGCTCCTCCTCAGTGCATCCTATAAATGTTGTCTTTCACACATTCAGTCTGTTTTTCTTCATTAGTAAAATGCAATTTTATAGGAGGAGTTGAATCATGTAGACAACAGATTAAGTAAAAATATTAATATGCAATAGTGCATAAATATAGCAAAATGCTCCTCTTTATAGTTATTTTTCTAGCTGACTGATGAGCTTATGGACACTGAGTGGTTATTCTGAGGTAAATATATTATTACAGTGCAATGTTTACAAGCTTTACACGTTTCCCGCAGTTTGAAACACTGAATGCGCTTTTACACGAGACATTTCAGTAAGTTGTACTGTAGGCTCTCTTATAAAATAGCCTGTCTTTTGATATTAAATCATGTTCATCATGTTCGTACTATAGCAGTAGATAGAAAGATATAATGGGTTCACTTGGTGCTTGAACTGAGGCGCTAAAGCGATCGCTCCTGCCGCAGTAAGCCTGTGTTATACTTTCCGCACGCGCAATCCGGACGCGTACACGGACAGCGCAGACGCGCACTACTTGTATTTATACTACTGAAAGTGTACGCTGGTGCTCCGCATTAAAGAGCGCCAAAACCGTATTGTTTGAATTTCGTTATGAATTTGGCATCATTTTAAAGCTGATATATTGTTTATTAAAAAGTAACAGAGCACAAAGCTTTTTGCGATTACTGGACAGCAAGTGCGCTTCAAATAATATGAAGTTCACGCATTAACAGAACACACCATATAGACTAAGATCTTGATAAGAAGAAGCCATATTAGTAATGATTATAAACGAGAATTGTTAACGTTATTGCCAATATCCACACAGCTAACATCTTTACCTGTTGCAGTTTTTCAAGTTGTGCACGAAATAGACAGCTTTTCTGCACTTTTACTCGCGCGTCTCCGTCACTTCGATCTCTCTCGCGCTGCGTTTAGCAGACTGTGTGCGGCAGCGCTGCGGTGCGGGACTGTTTCACACTTTTTGTCTTTCGTCTTTCAAAACATTGTCTTTTAATTTTAAGTTTAATAGGTGAACATAACAAAAGATATGATCGCAAAACAATCAGGAAAAAAGGCCTTACATGCAAATTTTTAAGTCATAATGTAAATATATATAGTCGCCAGTGGCGACCTCAGAAAAAACTTCACTCGCAAATTAATATTTTCGGTCGCAAATGTGACCGTTTTAGTCGCAGTCTGGAGCCCTGTTTCATAGGGATTACATAATCAAAAATATTAGTTTTTGATTTGAATTCGTTCATTTAAAAGTAGACACCTAAAGCTTTTTTGATTCTATTGATTTTAGTGTTATATTTACATTTACATTTAGATTTAGTCATTTAGCATACTCTTTTATCCAAAGCGACTTACAAATGAGGACAATAGAAGCAATCAAAACCAACAAAAGAGCAACAACATGCAAGCGATATGACAAGTCTGGTAGCAAGGTTTTTTTTTTTTTTTTTTTTTTTTTTTTTTAAACAAGTAGATAGAATATAGAAAAGAAAGCTAGTGTTTTAGTTTTTTTTTTTAAGAAAAGCTAGCAGTTAGAGAATAAATATGCAATTGATAGAGGGTCAAGTGTGTGTGTGTGTGTGTGTGTGTGTTTTAAATAAAAGAAAGGAGATAGATAAAATAAAATTAGAAAAGAGAATGCTAGAGTTAGAGGGTCAAATAAAGATGGAAGAGATGTGTTTTTAGCCGTTTCTTGAAGATGGCTAAGGATTCAGCTGCTGGGATTGAGTTGGGCAGGTCATTTCACCAGATGGGAACAGTTAATGAAAAAGTCTGTGAAAGTGATTTTGTGCCTCTTTGGGATGACACAATAATGCGGCGTTCACTTGCAGAACGCAAGCTTCTAGAGGGCACATAGGTCTGAAGTACTGAATTTAGGTAAAGGGGTGGAGAGCCAGAGGTGGTTTTGTAGGCAAACATTAATGCCTTGAATTTTATGCGAGCAGCTATTGGTAGCCAGTGCAAATTGATGAACAGAGGTGTGACATGCGTTCTTTTCGGCTCATTAAAGATTAATCTTGCAGCGGCATTTTGGATTAATTGTAGAGGTTTGATGGAAATGGCTGGAAGACCTGCAAAGAGAGCATTGCAATAGTCAAGTCTGGACAGAACAAGAGCTTGAACGAGGAGTTGTGTTGCATATTCTGAAAGAAAGGACCTGATCTTCCTAATATTATATGTATCCGAGTACATTTACATTTATGCATTTAGCAGACGCTTTTATCCAAAGCGACTTACATAGCATTCAAGTTACAGTTTTTACATTTTATCAGCTCTTGCTTCCCCTGGGAATCGAACCCATGCTCTACTATTTGAGCTACAGGAAAGCGTTACGTATTTCAGGTTTCTCTGTGAATCAGGAAAATCTGAAAGTGAACAAGCCTGGCACGCGAAGGGTTAAAACCGATGCATTAAATTTTATCTTTAGATGGTAAATTTAGAAATTAAACAGAAGAAATGCAAAAGAGGATCATTTTCACCTATTTTATATATACATATATTTGCTTGTAATATATTTGATACATTCATTAAGATGTTCACTGTTGCTCTAAAATGAAAAAAAAAAAACCTGTCAAGTGATTTACTTTTTTTTTTAAATAATCTTTACTTGTCCCCCAAATGTGTTCATATTTTCGTCAAAAACCGTATGATAAATATTATTGTAATCTGACACATTATAATCAGATTATTTACATTCTATTCTGTAGTTCTATACTGTTCATTTTCTTTTTAAATACTTTTTCATTATTTACATATATTCTGTATTGTCTATTTGAATCAGTGTTGTATTATTATTGTTATTATTATTATTATTATTATTATTGAGATACTGTTATAGTTCTTAAGATTTTGATTTAGTTTTTTTTATATTTTCTGTTGTTTTTTGTTGTTGTTGTTGTTATTTTTAGTTAAAGTTTTAATACTTTTGTTGTGTTTTTGTCATTTTTATTAGTTTTTGTTGTTAAATGTCTATATAGTTTTTATTTTCAGTTTTCAGTTTTAATTATTTTAATACATCAAGAACAAAACTAAATGAGATATTTTGCATTGACAATGAGCTACAGTAAAATAGGTTTAAGCTTTTATATTTCATTTCAATAATGAACCTATGATTTTTTTTTTATGGTTTTAGTTTTAATTTACTCTAATAACTGATATAATCTGGTGTAACCTGATTTATATAGTTTAATATTTTAAGCTGTACATGTCATACCAGTAAACATATTGTTTGACTCTGAAAAGTGAGTAAATATCTTCTATTTCAGTGCCAGATGGAAACTGATTTTTTTTTCTTTTTTTTTTTTTGTATTCACATTTTGTTACACAAATACAGTTCCAGCTTAATTTTTAACTCTTACATCCTGAGGTTTTTCAGTAATTGTACTAAACATCTACTGAAGAATTCGCGCTCTTCGCCTGACTTGTCTGGACAAGAAGCGGGTCACACACACACACACGCACACACACGCACACGTACGTACGTACCTGGGAACTGCAGTAAGGAGTCATAGACTTTGCACTGCATCTGTCCGGTGCTCTGATACACACAGGAGCGCCAGAGCCCCTCATGCATGGCCTGCGCGGTGATGATGTTGTCTCCTGCGTAAGAGGACATCTTCCACTCGGCCATAGCTGTGGACGCGATGAGACCCAGGAGACCCAGAGAAGCCAGAGTGTAACCGAGGAGCTGCAGCCCTGCGTTGGCCATTGCTGGAGTGAAGAGTGGAGTTTCAGCTGCTGGAGAGAGTGAGATGCGCGGAGAGACTGCTGCTGCTGACACATGAATGAAACTCCTCTAGAAACATCATCATCATCCTCACCGTGACTGGGACTGAAGCTCCACCTGAAGGTCCTCACGCGCCTCCTACCGCCACTGAGCACTGAACACAACACTCACTCAAGAGTTTTTAGCCTGTAGCGATAATGTAACTTATTCTTCTTTAGATCGTGGAAATAAAAAGTAACACAACATATTTTAATAATTATATAATAATCAAATAAAATGAAATGTATAATAGCCTGTCGTATAAAAATCATTATACAGGTCAGATGTTGTTCCACAAAGAGAATTTATGTTTTATGATTTTATTATTAATTCAAAGTTGTTTGGTGTTTATGTGAGACATTAGCACAAAAAAATAAAAAAATAAATAAATAAAATTAAATAAAATTAAATAAAATTTAAAAAATTAAATAAATAAATAAATAAAATACACATCGTTCATGGTAGCTCGAAGTTCATCTAAGGTTTTAAATGTTACTAGTTTGAGAAACTAGAAAGTTCAAAATAATAATAATAATAATAAAAAACAATACAAAAAAATAAATAAATAAATAAAAAACTTTCAAAAGTAACGTTCCCGTACCCATAATATGTGAAAACAATAAAATGCAATGCTGATGAATCTTAATAAGAACGTTAACAAGACGTTTCAGAACATATTCCCTTGGCTGGGAAGGTCTCATTACTTAAGATTAGTTAATGTATTAACATTAACAAACAATGAGAAATACATTTGTTACAGTATTCATCTTTGTTAATGTTATTAAACAAATGTTCATGGTTAGTTCATGTCAGCTCGCATTCATTAAATAATATTAAAAGATACAACTTTTGATTTTAATGTTTTATGAATAAATGCTTTAAAATTATTTTTCATTGTTAGTTCATGCTAATTAATGTAGTTAAAAAAGAAAAAAAATAATAATGTGATTGTGCTGTTTGGAAAATAATAATAATAATAATCTAATAACTAATGTTAATAAGTGGAACCTTATTGTAAAGTGTTGAACAGACTGATAGATGTTAGTCAGGCATGTTAGTGTGAATGTAGGGTAAGCACTGTAGACATGATAAGAGGCCAGTCAACTTGATTTTGTTCTGTTATTATACTTTCATAAACTAACAGAAGTCAGGTGTGGAAATGTGATGTGGTTGTGTCGGTGCTGTCACAGATCGGCCAGGCTCCCACGCCAGCCAATCACAACGCACACCATCACCTGAATACTAATGGAGCACACCTGCACGGCATCTGAGCCTCATCACCAAGCACCATAAAGTCACACACCTCACTGCACTCAACGTCCAGTCTCGTTCTAACGAAGTTGACTCCTAAAGCTATCTCAGCGACTTACCTGTTACTTACCTGCCTGTTAACCTACCTCCTGTGTCCTCTCCAGCGTCGTGTCCTCCAATCTCCTGTGTCCAGTTTCTGCCAGCGATCTCCTGCCAGTCTGTCCAAGTTCACAGTGAGGTGTGTGGCTCTTCCAGCGCCCACAAGTTCCTGTCAAGGCAAAAACCTTCCAGTTATCAACTCATCTCTCCATTGATCTGATATTTGAAAATTCTACTTACCATCACTTCCTCTGCTTTTAATCTGCTGTCAGATAAATCTGTCTGCATTGAATTAACCCCTTGTGCGAAGTCTGCTTCTGTAACAGAAGACCGAACCACACCGAAGACACAGCATGAGTAATCCCGACCCTTTCCAGGAACTCGTGGATAGCCTCCGACAAGTTCTTGTTCCTTCACCACCACCAGCACCACCAAGCACCTCAGTAACCAGTACCATCTCTTCTTCAATTCCCGTGATCTCCAGTCCCATGGCCAAACCCGCGCCCTTCTCTGGTGTGGCAGAGGAGTGCAACGGGTTCATCCTGCAATGCTCGCTAGCCCTAGAGATGCAACTGCATCTGTATCCCACCGAAAGGTCCAAAATAGCCTTAATTATATCACTCTAAGTTGGGCAAGGCACTACAATGGGCTGAAACGATCTGGTCTCAATCAGGCACTGTCACCCAGTCATTCAATAACTTCATCGCTCACTTCCGTGAGGTCTTTGGCCGATCACCTTGCGATCCTTCCATCAGTGACCAGCTGTAACATCTCCACCAAGGATCCAAGTCCATTAATGAATACGCCCTCCAATTCAGGACCCTAGCAGCAGCCAGAGGATGGAATGACCGGTCTCTCCTTATCACCTACCGTCAGGGGTTGGAACCCAGATTGCAGTTGCAGCTCGCCGGCTATGATGACTCCTGCGGCTTGGAAAATCTCATCCGACTGTCAATTCGATGTGCCACTCGGGTGCAATCTTGCTTTGAGGAAGAACCACAATTAACCCGTTGCACTCCCTTCCTTCGCCACCCAGATGCAAACCACCCTCCAGAACCAGTTCATGAACCCATGCAAATGGACACCACACGCCTATCTTATGATGAGCGGCAGAGGCGGATGAATCATAGATTATGTTTGTATTGTGGAACCGGTGGGCATGTGATATCTTCATGCCCAGTTCGCCCTCCTCGACTTCTTCACGATCAAGTTCCGTTGTCCCCTTCCTCTTGTCCCAGCAGCCCTAGAACATCTTCGCGGTGCCACCATCTTCACCAAGTTAGACCTCTGCAGCGCGTATAACCTCATCCGGATACGCGAGGGGGACGAGTGGAAGACAGCCTTTGTGACACCTACTGGCCATTATGAATATCTTGTTATGCCGAATGGCCTTGTCAACGCCCCCTCCGTATTCCAGGATTTCATGCATGAGATGCTCTGAGAGTATCTACACCGGTTCTTCCTGGTCTACATTGATGACATCCTCATCTACTCTTGGAGCTTGGCCAAACATCGCCACGTTGTGGAGGTCCTACAGCGCCTGAGAGAGTTCCACCTGTTCCTCAAAGCCGAAAAGTGTTCATTCCATCAACCCTCAGTGCAGTTCCTGGGATACAACGATCGATAGTGGTGGCATCCGGATGGACGAGGGGAAGGTGGAAGCCATCAAGACCTGGCCCGTTCCTTCCAACATTAAGGAACTCCAATGATTCCTGGGTTTCTACAACTTCTACATAAGGTTCATCCAGAATTACAGTGTCATAACCAGTCCCCTCACCAGCCTCTTACGCAACAAGCCCAAGTCTCTGTCTTGGACAGCTGCTGCCACTGAAGCCTTTGAGAGATTGAAAGAAGCCTTTAACCACGCTCCAATCCTCCTTCACCCAGACCCCAAGAAAGCCATTCATCGTAGAGGTGGACGCCTCTACCACAGGGGTTGGAGCTGTGTTATCTCAGCGGCAGGGGACTCCAGCCAAACTCCATCCATGTGCCTTCTTTTCCAGGAAACTCAGCCCGGTGGAAAGGAATTACGATATCGGCAACAGGGAACTTCTGGCCATCAAGTTAGCCCTAGAGGAGTGGAGGCATTGGTTGGAGGGTGCACAACATCCCTTGGTGTGTGGCTCTTCCAGCGTCCACGAGTTCTTGTCAAGGCAAATACCTTCCAGTTATCGACTCATCTCTCCATTGATCTGATATTTGAAAATCCTACTTACCATCACTTCCTCTGCTTTTACTCTGCTGTCAAATAAATCCATCTGCATTGAATTAACCCCTTGTATGAAGTCTGCTTCCGTAACAGGTGCATTATGTTTGATATCAGATAGATTTCATAACTCTGAACACTCCATAGGAAAACATACACGTTTCGTGTTGCTCAGCTGTCTTTATGGTCAGTCTATAAATCTTATGGATTAGGTCCAATGAAGCCTCCCTCTATCCTGTAGTTACCACTATACAATCATCAGATTTGGGATAATTAATTAATAATTTTGAAATAAATGGATAATTATTTGACCAAAATGAATGTATGCACTTGTTGTTTTACAGCGGTTTGAGCCAGCCGAACATCAAACCATGACTGAAGTCACAGATAGACCCGACCAATGAGCGTCAGTTTACTCAGAGAGTTTATTTGAAGCCACCGACATCAAAGTGGAATTTGCTTATTTCTACTCGAGCTGCATGTGCACAACAGAGTGGTAGGTAATGTCTGATTTCACATGTAATATTGTATATTTGCTGGGTGTTAAGTAATTAATTATTTTTTATTGTTAACAATCAGGTTTAATTCTTTAACATTAGTTAGGTATCGTGTGCAACATTACTTTACAACTTTTATTAATATAGGTTCAAATCAGTTCATACATGTACTATTGTTAATTCATTGCATTTTTACTTGAATATTGAACTATATGTTAAAAATGCATTCGTTTATGTAGAAGTTAACAACAGTAGCTCAGCTGACTAAGCATGTAATCACTGGTGCTAATAATGTCAACATCATGGGTTTGATGACTGAGGAAACTCACATGCTGACAAAACATGTTGTAAGTCACTTTTGATAAAAGTGTCTGCCGATACCAATGTATTACAAAGTGTTAGTGAAATCTTTAATTTTCATTCAATCATCAAGATGTAATGATGAGATCAAACATTCTCCTATTTATCAAAACGTCACTATATTGAATGTTATGATGTGCTTGTGCAAATGCAGACAAGATCTTTGAAGTGTTCTTAAATATTAAAACTTTAAAACTTAACCAGTTATTTTTGGACACAAATGTACCCAAAACTCAGCAGACACAAAGACATGCAGTGACTGAAACTGAACCAGTGTTGCCAACTTAGTAGTTTTGTTGCTAAAATTAGCAACTTCTTAGACTACCCTAGCAACTTTTTCTTCCAAAACCACCTAGCAAAAAATTTAGCTCTTTTTAAAATTTATTTTGAAACTTTTGATAAGTGACTCAGGCAATAAAGGCACACATTTTCCATCTAAATTACACAAAAAGAGGAAACCAAAGATACCTAGCAGTACACACATCACATGAATTAAGTTAGCTGCTATTTGCAATTGTTCAATTTAATAATAGTAATAATAATTATAATTGTGCATTTATGATACACCTTGTTAGTTTGTACCTGCGATTGTTGTTCAGTAAGTACACTGTAAGAAAAATATCTATAAAAAAGGAAAAGCTACTAGTAATTTTCCAGGACATATCTGTTATCTATTATCCATTATCCATTGTAACCCTGTAACCCGAAAACACAAAATGCAATGCAGAATTTAAAAGGCAGGTAAAAAACCTGTGAAAAATCAATATGGAAAATTCCTTCATATTAACATAATAGATTGTGCCCTATTTTTACAGACTCTTCTTAGAGTGTAACAGACTAACTACTAATACACTGCTTAAAACTATAATTGTTCAGAATGTGTCCACCTTATTTTTCAACGTGGAAGTAAACTCTTTTCTGTCAATGTGCGAGACTTCCGGTTCATTAGCCGCTATAGGGAAATAACAAAGTACAGTAAACGATAAAACTGCTTGCACTACAAACCAGTGTGTTCATAATTAAGATAATACATAAAAATAATGTGGTAAGACACACCAGTTTGAAATATCAAGCAGCAAAACGAGCGGTTTCGTACATCTAAAAATAGCTGAAAGTGGATGACACTGGAAGCCAGACACATTAAATTTACAAATGGCCACATCAGCTCTTACGGGAAAAATAAGGTGGATATTTTTACTGGTTTACTAGCTAATAAAAAAAACTTAAATTCTTGAAAAATGTGTCAGTGTTCAATAATTCAATGTTGCATTTAAAAATAGTTATTTATATTTGAATATTATATTATACATTTATATCATTTTACGAATAAATCTAAATTAACATGTAAAATATATTTTTGCTGAGATTTGAGCAGTGACCATTTTCCGTCATGATTAGGTAATGACGTCATCGTGCAGTGACATCACAAGGTCATTTAGCAACTTTTAGCAACAAACTGACCTTCCTATAGCAACTTCCACTGACAATTATTTGGCAAAACTGAACTGAACTGTGGCTTTTCTTTTCCCAGAAGACATGAGCGAACAGTGGGCAGCGGTTCTACTCTTCCTGACTCAGCTTCACTGCTGTGATTGCTGTCCTGATCTGTGCCAGTGCTTCTCAGCAGCAAAGGTCGTCTGCTCAGGCGAGTCCCTGAAAGCTTTACCTGTCAACATCTCAGCGCAGGTGAGAGAACTGATTGTAGTGGCATCAGACATCTCGCTTCTGGACAGCCATTCCTTCAGAGAGAACCTCAGACTTACCAAGCTGGTCGTTCTTAACAGCCTGGTGAAAAATATCTCCCACAACGCCTTTGAGCACCTGCTTGAGCTGCAGGAGCTGGAAATCAGTGGAAACTACTACTGGTTGACTTTTGACGTGGAGACCTTCAGCTCGCTGGCCAACCTTATGAGACTGCTGCTCAACAACAATAAGATCGGCGCTCTGGACGCTGGCATTTTCGACTCTTTGCACAAACTGGAAACGTTGCAGTTGAGGGAGAACAGCTTGGCATATTTGCCCAGTCTTCTCATCCATCATCTCCACAAACTGCAGGAGCTCGACCTGTCCTTCAACCACATCAGCTCCGTCTCAGCAGATGTCTTCCAGAACAACTCTCTCCTGAGATCGCTCTCGCTGCAGGCCAACTCCATCTCACAGCTTCCCGCAGGGATATTCACTCATCTGGATCACCTGGAGGAGCTGAATCTCTGAAGCAATCGTATCAGTATCCTAAGCGCCGAAACGTTCCCATCTGGATTGCGGAAGCTGATCTTGAAGAAGAACGCTCTGGTGCAGCTGCCCCGCAACATCTTTCACAAACTGCATCACATTACGTATCTGGACTTGTCTCAGAATCAGCACTCCGAAGTCCCTTCAGATCTCTTTCAGAACCTCATCTCATTGAAAAAACTAGATCTCTCCGAGAACCGGATTACGGCATTGCCTGCCACTGTCTTCACTGGACTCTTTAGTATAAAAGCCATCCATCTGCAGAAAAACAAACTGAGCTCGCTAGAAGCGAACCTCCTGAAGGATCAGCACGACATGGAGCAGCTTGTCCATGAACAGCCTGCAGAGCATCCCGCAGGGCCTCTTCGATGACCTGGACTTCCAGTGCGTGGTCCAGCTTCATGGAAACCCCTGGCGCTGCGACTGCGGGTTACAGTACTTCTTTAACTGGCTGAGGTACAACGACAGGAACATGGAGAATCTGTCGAGGGTGTACTGTGACGCTCCTGCGGTTATTCGAGGACACCGCCTGGTGTCTGTGGACAAGGAGCAGTTCGTCTGTGGGGAAAAAACTCCAGCTCTGAGTTTCAGGGCTCCTCCATCTCAAATGTTACTGAGATACTGGTTGATGGCGACGATGATGATGCGATTCGTTGCTCGCTCAGAGAAGTCAAAGGCACTGTGTTCATTCAGTGCAAAGTCACTAAATGCACCAGCGTGACGTTTGAGGCCCTTTTTGAAATGGAAAATAAACAGGAGAGTTTCCTAAGTGAATGGTCAGCGCCTGTGGGATGCTCCAATGGGACCGTTTAGTGCTTTTATTTAACAGCATGTACTGTACAGAACCCTTCATGAGTTTCTGCTGTAATTGTACACATATTTGAGGGGAAATTTCTTCATACACTCTCAGAAAAAATGTGTACCTTTAGGGCAGAGGTGTCCAATCCTGCTCCTGGAGGGACTGCTGCAGAGTTTAGGTCCAACCTGCCCCAACACACTTGCCGTAACATTTCTAGTAATCCAAAGGCCTTGATTAGCAGGTTCAGGTGTGTTTAAATGAGACTGGTGCTCAACTCTGCAGGACACGGTCCCTCCAGGAACAGGAGTGGACACTCCTGCTTTAGGGGTACAACACCTTGTCACTGGGCCTTGACCCTCAAAGGAATAACTTTTGTACTTTATTTAACCCTAGAAATGTATACCCTACACTGTAAAAAAAATATTGTGATTTTAACTGTAAAAGACTGTAAAAAATGCTACGGTAAAAACCTGTTAAATGATTAACAGTAAGTTTCCTTACAATATACAGTGAATAACTGTAATAGATCTAACCTTTGTTTTTGAGAAAGTAGCCTCAGAGTCGACACTCAGAGACTGTGTCTGAAATCACACCCTATACCCTCATCCACTCTACATTAGTTCACTATATAGTCCACTAGACAGAGTGATTGAAAACAAATGAGTGAATTCAGACACTGATGAACAGCTGCTGTTAACAAGCAGAATCACTAAAGGAAAGAACATGAAACAAAACTATACTGACTTCCAGTCACTGCCTTAGATGAAATTAACCGAAATAAAACAGCAGAGGAGGATTAAACAACTCCACAAACAGCATTACCAGCTTCACTTTTTACTAACCAGTTTAACTTTATTTCTGTCATATATCTATACAAAAATTCTTTGAGAATTAATAGAGGTTTATATTGTGCTGAAAATGTTTTGTTGGATCTCACCATTTTGGCGATCAGTGGTTGCTTTAGTTGGGCTCTTGACCCTTGATTCTTTAGTATTAGTTTTTTTTTTTTGCTGTTGTAACTGTGTTTGTAAAGTACATTTGTTATGACAAAGAAAGCTAAGCGAAATTGTAATGAAGTGGTTTTGATAACTGTTCATGATGTAATCATCATCTCATGACCTGATTCACTGATATAAATTAGTGTCTAATTATATGGGTGAATTAATTTTTTGTTGTTTATGGTAGCAATATGACTCTACAAGATAAGTTGACAAACTATTATGAAGGAATTTAAATACATTTTACACACAAAACCTTTAGAGCTACGGCACCATTCAGAAACACACAGACATCAAGAATCAGCACATGCATCTCAGCAATGGTGACTATTAATTAAACAAATAAATTAATAAAGTGTGTTTAAGTCCTGCCATAGTTCAAAGCTTTTATTTGTAAATATTGTGCTTAGGCATGTTTCACAATGATTGCGGTAGAATCACTGGTGCAATTTAAGAGTATTAATAATATCACATATTTAATAACAGATTAAACATTAGGTGGGATCAGTGAATCAGACATGATGGTCTTGACATCACAAACAGCAGTTTTATCTGATCATAGATTCTTTTGGCTTTTCTTGCTATAAAAACGGTGTTAAATAAACACAGCTAATTACAGCAACCAAAGAAAAACTATTTTTAAAAAGTCAAGGTTCAAGAGCCCAACTAAAGCAACCACTGATCGCCATTATGGTGACTTCAAATTAAAGTACAACACCTAAAATCTCAATAAGAGCTTTTGTACACATATGACAGAAATTAAGTCACACTGGTTAGTAATAAGTGAAGGTGGTGATGCTGTTTGTGGAGTTATTTAATCCTCCTCTGCTGAGATCTTGATAAATTTAATGTGTTTTATTTCAGTTGATTTCATCTTTGGTTTTGGCTGTAAGTTTTGTTTCTCTGCTCTTGTTTCTCTTTCCTTCAGTGATTCTGCTTGTTAACAGGTTTTCATCACTAATGCTCGATCCTTATTTAATTAGTCACTTAATTATCTCATTAAATTCATCACAGCTTCAGTGTCACTTCAACACTCTGTAATGTGGACACATATAAGTACTCTTTAAAACTGAGGATTTTGCTGTGGGATTAAAGGGGTTAAATGTGTGAGACAAAAAAAAAAAACACACTGTGAAATGTATTTTTAACAGAAATATACTATTAATTTAATTACGGAAGCAAATTGTAAAAAAAAAACAGTAGATTACTGGCAACCACAGCTGACGGTATTTCACCGTTAAAAAAAAAAAAAAAACGACAAAATACTGTAAAACCTAACAGTCAACTTCCTGTTGTGTTTTGTGGGTTACCATTGTGCTGGAAAGTAGAGTCTGTGTTTAAGTCAAGGACGGAGAGAGAAGCATTGATGTTATGCTGCGCGTTGCTTTATTTAAAGGCAGTAACTGTGTAGTTATTGGTGCAGTGCCAATCTCTTTGATAATTTCAGTAATACATGAATGCGTGCTGCTGTTGTCTGCAAGAGATTTGAGTTGAATTGATGCTTTTAGTGACTTTGAATAAATCAGTAGGTTTTTTATTCATGGACTTAAGTAAAATAGTTATCAATACTAATACGCTCGCATTTCTTGTTTGTTTATAAACAAATGCCAATTGGCCAATTTAAGTGCAGTCAGTTTCTGCAAATAAAATGTTAACTCAAAGGTTTGCATATTAACATTGTATCAGTTCATGAAATAGGGGTTTTCACTGTAAATTTAAACAGTTCTGTAAAACCTAAAATGTTGCTACTGTATTTTTTACGGTAAAATTCCAGCAACAACAGCTGCCAGTTTTTTTACCGTAAATTTTACGGATTTTTTTTACAGTGTAGAGTAGAGCCCTGCACAGGCCTCAAATATAGGCCCTAGCCCGGCCCTGGCCCGAGACGCTCTGGCCCTAGCCTGGCCCGTGTCCGACAGCTTATCAGAATTACCGGGCCGAGTCCGACCTGAGCCTGTCTTTTTTCCCTTTCTCCCAAAACAGCTTATACTACTCAGCTATTAAAATAGTTCAGTTTTGTATGTAATGGCAAAGTGATTATATTTTGTTTAGTTTTTTTTATTAAATTAATTTAGAAAAACGTTTGGAGCATTTTTTGTTCGTTATAAGTTTTTGTTTTTAAGCGGCCAGCAGCAGACAGTGAGCTGATCATAGCCTATGTTTGATCAATTTAGCCTTCTCAAATCATCACGACTAGCCTAAAATAAAATCTATAGATATAAAAGAGTTCAAGCATATAACAATAATCTTTAAACCTTAAACCTAAGATAAATGTGTGCTGTATCCAATAGTTTGTGCGGAGAAAGTACGCTTTGCAGGACATGGAGGCGCTAGCCCGATCACTTGCCTTTTTTTCAGTGGATATGCCATTTTTGCTCATAAAGGTAAGAGTAATACATCATTTGGAACTGTAAGGGGGCTACTTTTATTTGTGTGAACTCACAATATCAACAAAATGTTGTGCTTTTATAAAATAAAGAAAACAAACTTGATGCACTTTCTGCCGTCTCTTCTTGAACAGGAACGCTTCAAAAATGAACCGAAACTCAGCGAATAAGCTACATGCCTCACAGGTATGACAAATAGGCTATATCTATAGAAAGCTTTAAATTGATACTTAACGAAATAAAACAAATCGAAAACAAAAACTCTTTCATTATAATCATAATCCGTAAAGATGCACTTCTCTCTAAAGACGCGTCTAATGAGGAGAATTTCATCGGTAATTTCATCCTTGCGACACGGACTCAGAAAACACAGATGATATTAGAAGGCTAAATAATTCAAATATCTCCTTACTATTTTCCCCGGACACATTCATGGTAATTACTTTTACTGGGGCTTTGCGGGAAGCTTTAGCCTATTGCGTGCATTTGAACGCAGAACCCTTCAGCTGCGCTGATGGCACGCTCTCTGCTGCTGCTGGACACTAAACACTGTCGAGCCGCTCTTCAAAGTCAAAGTCAAAGTCAAAGTCAAAGTCTGCTTTATTGTCAATTCTGCCACATGTACAGCACATACATACAGAGAATTGAAATTGCGTAACTCTCAGACCCATGGTGCATACAGTTAACAATAAAACACTAACAGTAGACGTAAAATGCAGATAAAACAGTTTAAAATATAAAAACAAACTATACAGATATACAAATAAGGACATTGTAGAAAAGAGTTAGATTAAGTGGCATAAGGCACATGGCAGATAAAATGCAAATCGGTTAAATAAATAAACAAAACAAAACTGTGCAGATATGAGTGTAGTGCAAAAAGAGCTTATCAGTCTGTTTAAAGTGACAGAAGAGGTAGTTGAATGGGGTCAGTTCAATGCTGACTGAGGTAGTGGGGCAGTCCAGTGGTGCACTAAGTGGCTGGTGCGGGTCACAGTGTGTAAGGGGGGGGGGTCAGAGTTCAGTGGTGCGTGGGGCAAAAGAGGGGAGGGGGGGCAAGGTCGGGAGGGAGTTCAGCTTCCTGACAGCCTGATGAATGAAGCTGTCCTTCAGTCTGCTGGTCCTGGCCTGGAGACTCCGCAGTCTCCTCCCTGATGGCAGCAGACTGAAGAAGCTGTGTGTCGGGTAGGTGGGATCACCCGCAATGCAGAGGGCTTTGCGGGTGAGACGGGTGTTGTAGATGTCCTGGAGGGAGGAGAGAGAGACACCAACAATCCTCTCAGCTGCTCTCACTATGCGTTGGAGTGTCTTGCGGCAGGACGCATTGCAGGCGCCATACCACACAGTGATGCAGCTCGTCAGAATGCTCTCGATGGTGCCTCTGTAGAAGGTGCACATGATGGGGGCCGGGGCTCTGGCTCTTCTCAGTTTGCGGAGGAAGTAGAGACGCTGTTGTGCTTTCTTGGCCAGTGCTGCGGTGTTGTCAGTCCAGGAGAGGTCCTCTGTGATGTGCACACCCAGGAACTTGGTGCTGCTCACTCTCTCCACGGTCGCACCGTTTATGGTCAGAGGAGCATGCTGAGTGTGCACTCTCCTGAAGTCAACAACAATCTCCTTCGTCTTCTCCACATTCAGAGAGAGATTGTTGTCACTGCACCACCCGGCCAGGCGGCTCACCTCGCACCTGTAGTTTGTCTCATCTCTGTTACTAATGAGACCCACCACAGTCGTGTCGTCCGCAAACTTAATGAAGAGGTTGGAGCTGTGTGACGGTGTGCAGTCATGGGTCAGCAGAGTGAAGAGGAGGGGGCTCAGCACACATCCTTGAGGGGCCCCTGTGTTAAGTGTGATGGTGCTGAATGTGTTACTGCCGACCCGTACTGCCTGAGGTCTCCCAGTCAGGAAGTCCAACAGCCAGTTGCACAGCGAGGTGTTGAGCCCCAGCTGGACCAGTTTGTAAATGAGCTGTTGAGGGATGATTGTGTTGAATGCTGAACTGAAGTCTATGAACAGCATTCTGACGTACGAGTCTTTTTTGTCCAGATGTGTGAGTGCTGAGTGGAGGGCAGTGGCGATGGCATCATCGGTCGAGCGTTTGGACCGATATGCAAACTGGAAGGGGTCCAGGGAGGGAGGGAGGGAGGGAGGGGGGGGGGGGAGGGCAGACTTGATATGATGCACTTCATGAGGACAGGAGTAAGTGCGACTGGACGGTAGTCATTGAAGCAGGATGGAGATGGCTTCTTCGGGACTGGAATGATGGTGGTAGCCATCATTCCAGTCCCGAAGTTGCGGTAGCACAGTCTTGTGTTGTTTCCACCAGCGCAGCAATTTTTTTCATCACTAATTGATGGATGTCTGAAATATAAAAATAAGGCGAAGACGAAGCCTAAACCAGGCCCGAGGCCCAGCCCACGTCTGAACTATGACATGAAAATTGGCCTGAAGCCCAGCCCTAGGGTCGTAAAAAAGTCGGGGCCTGTCGGGCTCGGGCTGAAATGCAGGGCTCTACCCTAGAGCAGTGCTCTCAGACCTGTCCTGATGACCCTCACCACTGCATATTTTGTATGCCTCCCTCATCGTACACACCCAGTTCAAGTCTTGCATTCTCTGCTAATTAGCTGGTGAATTGAATAAAGTCTGTTAGATGAGGGAGACATTCAAAATTTGCAGTTCTGGGGGGATCGGCAGGGCAGGTTTTGGAAGTTCTGCTTTAAAGTAGTAATATGTACTCTTAAGGTGCTACTAAGAACCTTTTAGGGCTAAATAAGTGACAAAGATGTCCCTTTAAGGGTCCTGCCCCTGTGACAATCTGTTGTACCCATAATGGGAGCAAACTCTTGATGAGCTTCTTCTTTAATTTGCTTGGGGTGTATTTTTCTTCAGATCAGTTCATAATGCACTCTCAGATAAAAATGTGATAAATTGTACCTTTAGGGGTAACAGGTTGTCAGTGGGGCAGAAACCTTAAAATGACAATTTTTTTATTTTATTTTTATTTTTTTTGCCTTATCCACTGCTAAAAGGTCCATATCTTAAAGTAGTAATATGTACCCGAAAATAAAAATATGTTGAAAACGTGCTCCGGTCATCCAAGATTAGAATGAGTTTGTTTCTTTATCAGATTTGTAGAAATGTGTCATTCATCAGTGTCTCAGCAATGGATGCTCTGCAGTGAATGGGTGCCGTCAGAATGAAAGTCCAAACAGCTGATAAAAACATCATAATAATCCACAAGTAATCCACACCACTCCAGTTCATCAGTTAACATCTGGAGAAGACAAAAGCTGAAACAAATCCAACATGAAGATGTTTTTAACTAAAATCTGAGACCATAATCCATAATAACTCTTCCTCCAGTGAAAAAGTCCATCTCCTGTTGTCTCTCACATCAAAATCCAGCCACAAATTTGTTTAGAGCTGTTTTGGCTTGTAAATGCTGCTTGATCTGTGCAGATTTCTCTCCTGATTCAGACCAGAACACTTTTTCACTGGAGGAAGCCAGTATGTATGGATTGTGGACTCCATGGTATTTAAGTTAAAAATGTCTTAATGCTGGATGTGTTTCAGCTTTTGTCTTCTCCAGATGTTAACTGATGGACTGGAGTGGTGTGGATTACTTGTGGATTATTGTGATGTTTTTATCAGCTATTTGGACTCTCATTCTGATGGCACCCATTCACTGCAGAGGATCCATTGCTGCGAAATGCTACATTTCTCCAAATCTGATGAAGAAACAAGCTCATCTTGATCTTGGATGGCCTGAGGGTGCGTATAGGCACAAAGTTGTCCCTTCAATAGTTCTGTCCCAGAATGCTTTGATGTCGAGCTGATTGTGTTCAGCTGCTGTATGTTAATGACTAAGCCATGCGTAGGCCAGACTCACTACATTGGAGAAGTGTGCCGGATGAATCAATGAGAGATAAGAGAGGTAAATGAACTTGTCCTGTGGGGGTCAGAGTACAGTCAATAGACACAGCACAGTGTTTCAACAAGCCGAATGATTCATATGAGATATCCAGTAAATGTGCCAGTGTTCAGAAGAACACACTACACATCCCTGACATGTGCATGCAGTTGCATTCATACTACTGTTTCATAAAGCAATAAATAATAATGTGCCTCTAGAATTGCTTTTGTGCTGCTGTTGTGAGTTTATATCAGGTCTCTAGAGCTATGAAGCGTGCTTTTAAACTTGTCTCAGCTTGCAAACAGCATGCATTAATATCAGTGCAGCTGATATTGCAGTACCGTCAGCTCACTGTAGGTAGCGTATCACACACAGAACCAGGACAGGTCATTTAAAAACAGCCTTCATCAGGAATAATTACACATTTCACAGCGCAAACAGGACATTCAAGCAGTAGACGTACATGAAGCATCGCAGCGCAGCAGATCACACAAACATCAGTGTTCTCCGTTCATGTGCTGCTGAACCACAGTCAATCATTAACCAGCTACAGAGATCACCACACACAAAGCCTTGTTATGTAATACAGCATTCCTGTGCCTTCAGAAGACCAATGAACGCCTGTCTTCAAGAGTCTGGCCAGAGGTCATGTGACTAACAGGGTTCGATTACACATACGACAATGAATAAAATGTGAACACTAGTTACAGTGAGCCAGAGAGTGATTGTGTCGCTGCTTTTTAATAACTCAGGAAGATTGAATGCTTGAAGAAATAACAACAGAGACAAATGATCTGACATCCTGATGACATCTACACTGCAAAGAATTATTTTCTTACTGAGTATTTTTGACTGAGTTGTTTCTCAGTAACAATATCCAGTTCTTAAAACAAGATACATTTACTTATCAAACTTTGATTTAAGATTAAAACAAGTAAAATATCTGTCAACAGGGTCAGAAAAATAAACTTAATTCAAAGGGAAAACAAGTGTTTTTTGTTTGTTTGTTTGTTTGTTTTGTTTTGTTTTGTGACCCCATTGGCAGATTTAATAAATAAATAAATAAATAAATAAATAAAATATTAAATTTAAAAACTTAAGAATAAATAATATTTTTAATATGGTCACTTTGCTTCTCAGTGAATGTGTATTGATAAAATTGTGGAGACATTTATACTGGAAAACAACAAAAATACAAAGACATTTTTGCAGCATACAGTGCTATTCAGTGACTCTCATTTGCTTTTGATGAGAAATGTTTACGTTCATACTGAGGTATGAATATATATATATATATATATATAACTAATAGGGATGCTAAAAATTTATTATTACTTTTTAGTTAAACTTTTAGTTAAAATCTGCAAAATTTTAAGGTGTTATTTAAAAAAATATATTTTATTATTACTTTTTGTCTTTTAAACTTTTAAAAGTTGTTTATAAACTTCACAATAGACTTGTTTATAGACTTCACAAGTTGTTTGTATTTTGGTATATTTAATCTGATACTAGTTTGTGTTTGCTTTTAATTAAAGTTTTAAGGTGTTATTTTTTAAATATTTTGATATATTTAATTGTATTAGTACGTTTTGTTTTCTTGTATTGTGTCAGCTTTAAAGTGTTGCTGAAGTGATGGCAGTTTTTATGACATTGTTCCTAACTGAATATGTTCTGATCTCAGTGTATTGATGGTTTAGTGCGTTAGTGTTTGTCTTGAATATCTCATTCAGTTGATCAGTTCTGTCAGCGTGTGTGTGAAGGCATCTGCTGGTATTGTTGCTGTCCCTTCCCCCATGACTCGAGTGTGTGTGTGTGTGTGTTGTGTGTGTGTGTTGTGTGTGTGTGTGTGTGTGTTGTGTATGGGAACAGCCAGAGAATGGAGGGGGAGACAGAAGGAGAGGAGAGGAGAGCAGGGGGAGGATCCAGAGCTGCGGCCGTCTTTCTTTTCACTAACTCCGGAGTTGAGTTTAGAAGAGCCTGAAATGACTAATGAGAAAGCGATGAGCTGCGAGCAGAGCTGATCCTGGACTAAAGTCTGAATCCTCAGCCTCTTTCCTGCAGTCTGCAGCAGATTCACAGCTGAACTATGACGAGGTGAAGAGAGTTTCCCTCTCGTCTCACACTTACAACAGCAGCTAACTCTCCACCAGACAAGGTAAGCTCTCTCTCTCTCTGTGTGTGTTCATGAATCAGTCTTCACACTGCATTCAGGGCTTCTGTGGATCCAGATGACAGCTGTATTTAGTGCTTCAGATCTGTGTGTGATTGCACTAATTGAATCAGACAGCACTGCGTGTGAATGAGCTGTGTGTTGATTTTCATTCTGTTGGAGCAGTTTTCACTCTTCTGCCGTGGGGCGGCTCACAGCTCTCTCTTTCAAAGCTTGATGAGCTTCTCAGTTACGTCTCATCGAGTAGCAAAGGTTTTTCCTCTAAAATCTCAAGACACAGCGTCAGTAGAGTGAGATTTGAGAGTTACATAAAGAATGCAGTGACTTGAGATTGGCTTTGAGATCTTGAGATGTTGTTGACTCTGTGGGGGGCAAGTTTCTTTTTCTGAGGAGAAACAACTGAGACATTCAGGAAAAGTTTCTGACTGAATCTCAAGGAATAATGGAGACGTTGTTGATGTGTGGCTGAAGAGAGAGTCGTCTGTTGTCCTCAGGGTTGGGCATTTAATGACAAGTGCTGTGTGAAGATTTACTCCAGGAATGTTCAATGTGTCTCCACCCATCTCACACACACACACACACACACACACACACACACACACACACACACACACTGCTGCATGTCCTCTTTCATCTTCACTATCATCAGAGTCACTTTCATTGACGATCTATTGATTATCTGCAGATCCTCTGTTAGTCTGTCAGACTGCACTTTCTCATTTGGCGGCTCTGAATCGGCTCTGTCGAGTCTTTGTGTTACAATAATAAATCACAGTCACTTAAATGAGGAACATATGTAATCCATTACAGCGGAAGAGAGAAAGAAAGAGAGGGAATGTTTCAGACAGAAACGGATGAGATGTATCGGATGTGTGATGCGGAGATGGAGGGGTTAAAGAGCTCTAAAGAGCAGAAGCAGTCATTTAGAGCCGCTCCAGAAACCAACAGGAACCTGTGGATGGTTTCCGCTCGTGGTCTGGACCTCAGCGCTGCTATTTCTGACAGGATCCTGATCCTCAACACCAGATTACACTTTATTTCCGTAGTCCATTTAGACATCCTGCTGACTGTGAGTAACTTTGCAACTGCATGTCAACCAACTCTCACTGGAGTATTAGTAAACTGTAAGGTTAGTAGAATAAGTTGACATGTACTTGACAAGTTACTTACAGTCAGCAGAATGTCCATAAAAATAAAAGCAGACAATCTATTAATAGTCTGACTGCTAGTTGATATTAAGTTCACGTATAGTTAGTAGAATGTATAAAGCGGACCATCAAAATCAAGTGCTACCGAAGGCAAACCCTGATGGTTCAAAGACAGACTGATGTTTTTAGTCAGTTCAGTTCTGCATGAGGTGCTGCATGTCTCCTCATCTCAGTCACTTCACAATGTGGCCTGAAGATCATCAATCAAGCCATTCTCATTCAGGAAACTGACTACAGGAGCACAAGAAAAAGTGACCGCTTGAGAGAAGTAAATTAATATTTACACATAAAACACACTGGACAAATGATGCGGATTGGTTAAAAGAGTAGAGCTTACCTTCAATGCAGTGCACACTAATGTTGAAAAGTTTGTGGTCAGTAAAAAAAAATAAAAAATCAATAACAACAATAATACTTTTAATTCATCAAGGACGTATTAAATTAATCAAAAGTGTCAGTAAAGACATTTATAATGTTACGGAAGATTTCTATTACAAATAAACACTGTTCTTTTGAACGTTCCATTCATCTGTCCCCCAGTTTCACTAGTCCTAGATTAAAATGTAAATCCTGAGCCATTTCAACTGAAAGAAACTTGCTCTAACTGATCTTAAAATATATCAGTGCCTTTGTTTTGTCTCAAGATGCACACCAGTAATGTTTTTTTTTTTTTTTTTTTTTCTAAGCATGTTTGTAAAAATTACTTAAATGTCCTAATTGAACTATGGCCTAATCCTGGTTTAGGTTAAACCCTGTCTGTGAAGCCAGGACTGTGAATCCTGAAAAATATACTGTATCACAGTTTCCACAAAAATATTAGGCAGCACAACATTGATAATAATCAGAAATGTTTCTTGAGCAGCAAATCAGCATATTAAAATGATTTCTGAAGGATCATGTGACACTGAAGACTGGAGTAATGATGCTGAAAATTCAGCTGCGCATCACAGAAATCAATTAGTTTAAAATAGATTGACATAGAAAACAGCTAGTTTAAATTGTAATAATTTTCCACTACTTTTACAGTATTTTTGATCAAATAAATGCAGCTTTGGTCAGCAGAAGAGACTTCTTTCAGAAACATTGAAAAATCTTACCAACCCCAGACTTTTGAACGGTTGTGAATAAAAGCATCTGTCAAACGCAGTGTTTGGGCTGTGTTGTGTGTGTTCAGGTGGGTCACCTGTTTTCGCAGGTGTGCATTCAGATGTGTGAGCTGTCAGTCAAAGCGTCTGAAGCAGGTTGTTGTGCGAGATCTGGCCATCTGCTCCTCTCCTCTCATGTGACAGAGAGTGTTGTGTTTCTCATGAATATAGATCTGATACACAGAGGTGTTTGTAGAGACACTCACTTCACATTGTCCTCTTTTCTTCTTCGTTTAAGCTAATAGTAATCTCACTCTGAGATGGTTTGATGGGCACACGTGTGGTTTCCACACTCGTCTGCTCTGAGCATGTTATGTGGGTTTGTTGTCTGATGTAGCTGAAGGCTACAGAAAGCTGATCCAGCGTGGCGGAGCTTGTTTTTACAGGCCCAGATCTCAGCACACGCGCTCTCTCTGGCTCCTCATGTCTGCAGGAGCTGAATCTCTTCCTCAGGACGACACACCTTGATCCCAGGCATGTGTGGCCCACAGCGGGCCTGCAGAGACTCGTCTGGATGAGCCGCTGCACCACTCGAGGATCCAGCTACCACTCCTGTTTGGAGCTCAGGGATACAACACATTCAGAGTAGATGAATGAATGAAACTTCAGCAACAGATACAGCCTCTATGAGCACATTCAGTTCCTGATGACTCAATCAGGTCCTCCTCAGTCTGCATTGTGGTCCTTCTGTTCCTGCTTGATTGCACTAAAATATTTAAATACAAGCAAGTATACATTTGTGACTCTGGAGCACAAAAGCAGTCATAAGTAACACAGGTATATTTGTAGCAATAGCCAACAATACATTGTATGGGTCAAAATTATCAATTTTTCTTTTATGCCAAAAATCATTAGGATATTAAGTAAAGATCATGTTCCATGAAGATATTTTGTAAATTTCCTACTGTAAATATATCAAAACTTACTTTTTGATTAGTAATATGCATTGCTAAGAACTTCATTTGGACAACTTAAAAACGATTTTCTCAATATTTAGATTTTTTTGCACCCTCAGATTCCAGATTTTCAAATAGTTGTATCTCAGCCAAATATTGTCCTATCCTAACAAACCATACATCAATGGAAAGATTATTTCAGATGACGTATAAATCTCACTTTCTAAAAATTGACCTTTATGACTGGTTTTGTGCTCCAGGGTCACATTTGTAGTACATTCTTATTTTTCTGCTAAATAAAATTGCAAACGTTATACACTATAAATACATTAATTAAACATATATTTCTACTTCAGTAGTACTTCAGTGCAAATCCAAAAGTACACTAAATACCACTGATATATAAATTGATTTTTACTTCATTGAAATGAAGTGTACTACCACAAAAATATACAGTGTATTTCTTAAAAGTGTGCTTTGAATGATTTAAAAATTAATGCAAAGTTAGGACACTTTTATATCTTAAGTTGAAATTAAATTTAAAATGTAATAGTTATAAGTACATTTTCCCAACTGTGCTACACTTAATATAAATACAGTAATTAGCACTAACACTTAAATTGATTTTAAGTGTAGTAAGATAAAGTACCAGAAGTGTTTTATATCTGCATTGCTTAAAAGTGTGCTACGATCACTTTATATAAAATTTAGTGTATTTTTATTTATACTATCACTAAGTTCTATTTGGATTATAATGAAAAATACAGTAGAAATGTATTAGTGAAGTAAAACCCTACAGGTTACTGTGCTTAGTCTACTATAAATGCACTAATAGCACATGATTGGATTATTCATTCATGTGTTTACATGTGTACTAAAATTCACAATTTAACAGTAAGTATAGTTTTAGCATAACGTACTTGAAGTGCTGTATTTTAATGTGGAAAAAAGTGCTACTACTGACATAGTAATAGTGTACTGCACATTTTAGTTCATATTCATGGTGTCCCAAAATAGCACAGTTGAGTACATGTTCTTAAGATTATCTTAAGAAGTACTAAAGAATAATTTTTAGTAATTTAATGAAATTAGTGTGTGAAAATAGAGCACTTTAAGTACATTATGGAAGTGTACTACTAAGTGTACTGAAATAAAGTGTATTTTACTGCACTTTTTTCACCTGGGTTCTCCTGCTTCATACAAACTCCAGAACATGAAGATGGATGATCGTGGACTTTCAGATCAAATAGCTCAGCTTTAATCTCAGGTTTTCATGTGTGACTTCAGTAACTCCAGCTCTTTCTCCGTCTCATCGTGCTGTTTTGTGTTAGTGTGAAGTCTTCTCACTACTCCTATTGATGTTGCACCTTCATCAGTTTTCTTTAACAAAGTTTTCCAAGCTTTTGAAGCTCACTGGTCTTTATGACAGCATGTTATAGTTTGTGATACTTCATAATATCAGTGTTGATGGTACATTCAAGCGGTTCACCACACATGTAATCAAAGTGAGCTCAGATAATGAGTTTGATAGTACAGACATACTATAATATGGATTATATATATATATATATATTTCAGTGAATACGAAGTCAGATGAAGTAATCACACAGACTCATCTTCTCTTGTTTTGAATAATCTGACCTACTACAGGATATTGATAATGAGTTATTGTTATTATAATATATAAATACATAATGTATTTATCAGTCTTAGTTCTCATTTTCATATTATTTCAAGGCCCAGTTTACGGTCTGGTGTTGTTACATTCTGGTCAAAAGGCCATTCTTATGACCTTTTGACCTCAACTTAAGTCACACACACACACACACACACACACACACGCATACCTACTTAACTACAAAATGAGGACGTATGACTGAACACCCTACCTTTGGGTACACCTCTTTCTAAAGGGTCTAGAGACAAAAGAAATATATGACTGAGATACAGGAGAAGCTCTCTTTACACTTATCAGTTGATATTCTCAATAAAAGCCTTCTTTAAAGACCTGACATTTTACCTTCACTTTAGGGACAAGTATTTTTTATGTCACTTTTGGGGACATACACAAACTCTGATCAAGCCATAATTTAAGGACTTTGGTGATACACAAACTCTGGTTAAGCTATACTTTTAGGACTTTGTGGTTGTGCTACCAATGAGTCATCCTAACCAGCAGAAGTAGAATTGCAACTCATACCCCCAGTTTCACAGACAAGGCTTAAGCCTAGTCCTAGACTAAAGTGTAAGTCTGATCTGTTTCAGCTGAAAGAAACTTGCACTGACTGATCTTAAAATATATCAGTGCCTTTGTTTTGTTTCAAGATGCACACGAGTAATTTTTTTTTTTTTTTTCCAAGCACGTTTGTAGAAATTACTTAAATGACCTAATTGAACTATGGCCTAATCCTGACTTAGTCTAAACCCTGTCTGTGAAACCGGGCCATAGTGTCAATATTGTCTAGAAAACAAACTAGTGCAGAGATAAAGGCATAATACACGAGTTAGTTTTTTTAAGATAATTGAAAATAGATAACCTACATTTTTCTGACTAGTAACTTGAAATCAGGTGTCTGCATGACAGAGGACAATTCACTGACCACTACCTGCATCCTTCTAGTTAATTTAGTATCTTGAGGAGGTTTAATCTCAGCAGTTTCCTTTTGCTGCTGACTGAAGGCTCAAAGACATTAAGACATGATTTTCTGTAAAAGCATAAACATTGTGAAGAGCTCTATAGCAATTATCAATGACTTGATGTGTCTCCATTAAAAAACTGTTTCGGAATACAACAGAAACACAAACTCCGAGATACACAAACTCCACTTAAGTGACACTTTGGGGACTCCGAGATACGCAAACTCCACTTATGTGACACTTTGGGGACTGAGATACACAAACTCCGCTTAAGTGACACTTTGGGGACTTCGGGACACACAAACTCCGCTTAAGTGACACTTTGGGGACTCCAAGATACACAAACTCCGCTTAAGTGACACTTTGGGGACTCCGAGATACACAAACTCCGCTTAAGTGACACTTTGGGGACTCCGAGATACACAAACTCCGCTTAAGTGACACTTTGGGGACTCCGAGATACACAAACTCATCTTCAGTGACACTTTGGGGACTCCGAGATACACAAACTCAGCTTAAGTGACACTTTGGGGACTCTGAGATACACAAACTCCTATTAAGTGACACTTTGGGGACTTCGGGATACACAAACTCCTATTAAGTGACACTTTGGGGACACTGAGATACACAAACTCCGCTTAAGTGACATTTTGGGGACTCCCAAGATACACAAACTCAGCTTAAGTGACACTTTGGGGACTCTGAGATACACAAACTCCTATTAAGTGACACTTTGGGGACTTCGGGATACACAAACTCCTATTAAGTGATACTTTGGGGACTCCGAGACACACAAACTCCGCTTAAGTGACACTTTGGGGACTTCGGGATACACAAACTCCGCTTAAGTGACACTTTGGGGACTTCGGGATACACATACTCTGCTTAAATTACATTTTAGGGACTTTCAGGATACACAAACTCTGCTTAAATTATACTTTGGGGACTCTGGGATACACAAACTCCGCTTAAGTGACATTTTGGGGACTCCTGTATACACAAACTCTATAATCATGAGATTGGATTAAGAACAACAACAAAAATCACTCCACTCAGTATTGTACCAAGTTGTCATTTTTAAATTGATGAATGAAAATCCAACATAAACATAACAGAAAATATTAACATGGAAACTCAGTCCATCAAATGTATGCATTATTACAACAACTTTCTTTTAATAATACCACTTGTTAAAGATATGAACAGTATAAAACATTGTGGTCAAAGTGCATATTATAACTAATAAAAGAAATAAAAAAAAAAAGGTTTATAATGACACACCATGTAACATTACACGAACCTTCCCCTTTACATTGACTCCACTTACTGAGGAAATTAATGTTATTCAAACATTGTTGTGGACATGCAAATTACAGATAGTTTACGACTTTAGATTGAAATGATACTCCAACTTTGTAAAAACAGAAGAATGAAAATAATCAATTTCAACAAAGTTTATAATGACAATCCATGTAACATTTTAAGAACTTTCCCTTTACATTCATTCACATTCACTCCTACCTCTTTCTTCCCCTTTACATTCACTCCTCCTTCCTTCTTCCCCTTTACATTCACTCCTCCTTCTTTCTTCCCCTTTGTTCACGCTCCCCTCTTTCATCCCCTTTTTGTTCACTCCTCCCTTTCATCCCCTTTACATTCACTCCTCCTTCCTTCTTCCCCTTTACATTCACTCCTCCTTCTTTCTTCCCCTTTGTTCACTCTCCCCTCTTTCATCCCCTTTTTGTTCACTCCTCCCTTTCATCCCCTTTACGTTCACTCCTCCTTCCTTCTTCCCCTTTACGTTCACTCCTCCCTCCTTCTTCCCCTTTACATACACACCCCTACAAACCACCCTTTTTTTTCAGAGTAGTGATCCTGTTTCTGACATAATTTTTAACACCTGTCCATGTCCGCTCCTTTAGTGCTGGTTCTGCTTGTATGCATTGCTCACAGTCTTTCTTACCAGGAACTCTGCATGTGTTGATAAAGGTTATCATTTGTCGTTCTACTGCTTGTACCTCTGCATTTTCCCATTTCCGCTTTGAAGTATTGGAAGAACCTACAAAATAAATAAAGTTATAAATAATTATAAATAAAAATAAATAAATATTTATTTATAAATATTAAAAATTAATTAATTAATTCCAATTACTTTCACAGTAACACAATAGCTAAATGTATTTTTAAAGTTTTTAACGTAGTTAATTAATGTTACATGAGGCATCTTAGTAATCTACCAGTCAATTTAATAAAGCAAGTATGTCAAATATTTTATATGCTGAACCTTATGGGTCAGTTTAATATATAAATGTTAAAAATTAAACTGCATATACAGTTGTGCTAATAAGTTTACATACCCATTTCAGAATATGCAAAATATTAATAATTTTAACAATATAAGAGGGATCATGAAAAAAGGTTATTTCTTTTATTTAGTACTGTCTTGAATTTCACATTACAGATGTTTATGTATTCTCCACAAGACAAAATAATTGAATTTATAAAAATGACCACATTCATATGTTTACATATCCTTGAACCTTGAATACCCTCATGATCTATGTCTGTTTTTTTGGTTTTGTGGTCGTTGTTCATGAGTGCCTTGTTGGTCCAGAGCAGCCCGCTGGGTTTCCAGCATCTTCAGCATATTTGACCCTTTCCAACAGTAACTGTATGACTTTGTCATCTATCTTTCACACTGAGGACAACTGAGGGACTCATACATAACCCTTACAAAAGGTTTTAACGATACTCTACTTTTAACGATACTCTAGAAGGGGGGCAGGAACTGTAAACTTTTTAATTTGGATAATCAGGGTAAACTGTACATGTAAGTACAGTTAATTGGAAACATGTAAGTATTTATGTAGATTCTGAAGTGCACTACTAAATGAAAAAAAAGTTTTCTTTTTCTTTTTTTTAAAGAAAAACTTACACATCATCATCATCATCCTACTCAAAGTTTACACCCTCTTGCTTTTAAAGCATTGTGTGTCCTTCTGGAGCAACGGTAATGTTTTCACCTTTTGTAATAGTTGTGTATGAATCCCTCAGTTGTCCTCAGTGTGAAAGATAGATCTCAAAACCATACAGTTACTGTTAGAAAGGGGTCAAATATGCAGAAGATGCTGGAAAACCAAAGAATGAACAGCGGGCTGCTCTGGACCAACAAGGCACTCATGAACAACGACCACAAAACCAAAATAAAACAGACCTAGATCATCCAGGGAATGACACGCAGTATTAAGATTCAAGGGTATGTAAACTTTTGAACAGGGTCATTTTTATAAATACAGGTATTTTTTTTCTTGTGGAGTATATATATATAATAATCTGTTATGTGAAATAGCTAATTCAGGAAGTACTAAAAAAAATATCACCTTTTCTTGATTCCTCTTATTTTTACATACTCTGCAAGGGGTATGTGAACCTATGAACACAACTAGCTTGTTTGTGGACAGTTGGAAAGCAACACACTTTATTTTTTGCATAACGTTTTCTGTCTACTGAACGCAAACAACGCTGATTACATTCAGCGAATGCACGCACATGCTGAACCTAAAGAGCGCTGATTGCGCAGAATGCGTGCACTGGATACTCTCAAAAATGGCGGAAGACATTAACTCAGGGAGAAGAACTGTTGAATAAATTCTGTTATTATTGTTTTCTTTGCGTACAAAAAGTATTCTCATAGCTTCGCAAAATTGATGTTGACTGTTTTACCGATATCCTTGCTATGTTTCTGGGCCTGGGTACATTTCAGTTGCATTGCTGTCTACGGAGGGTCAGAGAGCTGTCAGAATTCATCAAAAAAATCTTTATTTGTGTTCTGAATATGAACGGAGGTCTTCCGGGTTTGGAACGACATGAGGGTGAATAATTAATGACAGAATTTTCATTTTTTGGTGAACTAACCCTTTAAGTTATTTTAAAACTAATTAAGGCCTAAGGATTTTTCTGACCTTGTTCCTTTGGTGGACACTGCAGCTGGCAAAAAGATGGTGAATCTGTGCCTGCTGGTGTAGTTGTTTCGGGCAGGTCTCTGGGCTCCTCTTCATCACTGGACATTTCATCACCTTGGGCCTCAAGTTGCTCTAAAAATACAATGACAGTATTTTTTTTTAATATAGACATAGATTTGTAAATATGTACAGCACAGACACACAAAAAAAAAATGCAAAAATGCTCCTACCATTCGGGTCGATTTCAATTTGATCTAGCTTCTTTCCTTTGAATTCGGACAATGTTCCCTTTTCCATTGCCATCAGGATCTTGCTCATTTTTGCCAGCTGCAGTGTCCCCTCCGGTAACCGGTAGTATTGTCTATGTATTCTTATATCGTGACCCAAAAAGTCAGCGAGTTGGTCTGCCTCATTTTCGTTAAGGTTGAGAATCTTTGACATGGTTGCTATGTGTTTCCTCAGCTTAGTTGATGATAGTGCTTCAGGATTCTTTATGCCACATTCATGAGCAGCTCTGCTGATGCACTCTCCTCCTCGGTAGGCAGACATTGCTCCAGGTCTGGCAAACATAAAGGGATTCTCAGCTGGAATGCCACAAGCCTCACGTGTTTTGGTGAGCAGCTCCATGGCAGAAACCATAGAAGGCTTGAGGAGCACAGGAACCTTTCTCCCTCGTTTACCACGGATCTCAACTCTGGTGAAGTGCAGACACAGCTTTCTCTCAAATTCAGAAAGACAGATGGCGATGTCTTCGTGCAGCTCGGAAGAATCCCTGCTTTTAAAAGCTGACAAAAGCATCCTTGACACCTCACCTTCTCTTCGCCTGTTAAACAGGATGACTTGGGACAATGTGACCTTGGCAAGAGCAGCATAGCTCTCCGCAGAACTTGGGCAACTTCTGAGCTTACTGAGAAACTCATCGTGTTTCTTCTCCAGATGAGCATGCAGGACTTTGACATCCTGAGTAAAAGGAATGATCTGTGGTGCATTCCACTTGGCTTCTTTCAGTGTAGTTATAGCACTAGCGGAAATGTATTCATTCCACCTTGCCTGATGTATTTTTCTGAAGTCTCGAGCACACTCAGCACGCTCATGATCACCATTGGCCAAGTTTGAGAGCTAAAGAGGGAATGCGGTAAGAGTTCTTCTCTTCATCATAGCCAGAGACAACTTTAACAGCTGATATGACATGCTTGAAGTTAGCTGGTATGATGAAGTCGACCATCGTTCTCAATGGCGTAATCTTCCTTGCTTCAAGTAGCAACCTGCCAACTTCTCTCATCTTCTGTCTGATGTAGTCATGTTTGGTCACATCAGACCCCATCCTGTTGAACATGTGCTCCCCCAGCTGCATGATGCATATGTCAGAATGAACCACACGGGAAACCTCATCATAGTTCATTATGGAGAGTATTTTCTTCAAACTTCCGCTCACCTCTAATCCGACTGGTGTTTTCAGAGCACACAGGGATCTAACTTTTTTCCTGCCCTGAGAGTCATCATCTTTAGGTTTCAGTGGACAGTTCTTCATATGTTTCCAAAGGCTACGCTTGTTGTAAAGGCCTTGGCAGTAGATGCAGTGAATAAATTCTTTGGCTCCTTTTCTCTTTTTAGGACGGTAGCAGGCAATCATCTCCCCATGTCCTTGTCTCACCACATCTGTGTTGTGGGCAAAGTTGCCCCGTTTTCTAAGGAGGTTTAACTGCACTCGCCTTTCTTTGGAATGTTTTGGATATGCAACTGCCTTTGCGATTTCTACTTCATTGCGATGGACAGACTCGAGGTGTCTTGCCATTTTTGAGTATGGCTTAGAGCAGTAAAGACAATACTGCTGCTTGTTGTATGTCTTGCCTTCCTGTCTTGGAGATGGCACTGACTCAATAAACGTCTTATCACCAGGCAAGGTGTCTGTCTCTTTAGTTTGGCATATTGGCCTTTTTGGTGATGGTGCAGTAGTACATTGTTTAGTCTCTTTTGAAAATCGTGGATGCATCAAAGAACTTTTTGCCTTGTCATGCCCAGAAGCAGAACCATGTGATTCATCTGAGCTGCTTTCAGCCATGTCATATGCAGAAGAACTACCATCTGATTCATCTGAGCCAATTTTGGGCATGTAGTCAACATCACTGTAGTCTGTCTCAGTGACGTCACTTCCTGAATACTGAATGAGAATTTAACACTTACTCAAAAGAGTACTCAGTTGTTGTTGTTTTTTTTTTTTCAATAAAATGTTTTTTGTGCTTACACAACTGAGTACACGACTGCCAGAATCTTAACAGATTTTCAACAGGAAGAGATGGTTACTATTATATTAAAGGGATAGTTCACCCAAAAATTAAAATTCTGTCATTAATTACTCACCCTCATGTCGTTCCAAACCTGTAAGACCTTCGTTCTTCTTCACACACACACACACACACACACGTGACGTGATACTCTGCAAAATGGTGTTAGAGTGACGCAGAGGAGAGGAATTGTTGAATGAAGTAGTTATTTTTGTTTAGTTTTGTGAGGGTCAGAAAGTTTTCAGATCTTACAGAAGGTCTTACAGGTTTGGAACGACATGAGGATGAGTAATTAATGACAGAATTTTCATTTTTCGGTGAACTATCCCTTTGAGTTGCAATGTGTTGTGGATACTTAAGAGATGTGGTGAGCAAAGTCATATAATTATGCAAAATCATTTGAGCGTTATGACATGTTGCATGACAAGTTACATACCCGTCTTTTTCTTGATGGTCTTAAAGAGTACATCTGAAAGAGGTGAAATACAAACAAACATATATTACAAATAATTTCACATAATCTATTTATTACTACCACTCCAATACACGTAGACCATCCCAATAATTCAGCAAATTATTTTTTAGTTTTTACATTTTATCTCCACTCCCCTGAGACAATAAAATCCAGGAGAAGTTATATCTATATTAGTATGGCTACATGTACAGATCATTTAATAATTTACCCACCTTCCTTAATGGGAATGTCTCAGACACCTGTGATAAACTAATCAGAGGTGCGGATGAGGCACAAGGTGAGGGCGATGAAGGCAGCTCAGGAGAAGGTGAGGATGATGAAGGCTGCTCAGGAGAAGGTGAGGATGATGAAGGCTGCTCAGGAGAAGGTGAGGATGATGAGGGCGATGAGGCAACTACAGAAGTGGACACAGCACAGGGTGCTGATAAAGAGGTTGTATCGGTGGTAGATGCGACAGAAGATGACTGTGAGAGCTTAAAAATATAATTGGAATAAAAATATAAGAACTCAAAGCAAAAGCACCAAGCAAATATAATATAAATTAATAATACAATAATTAACTGTTAATGGACTTAGGTGTAAATCATACAGTAGTTCAGGGACAGGCACCGTCGGCCCTGGAGTGCTAATTTCCTGCAGAGTTTAGGTCCAACCCTGAAAAAACCTCACCTGCCCGTAGCCCTTGTGATGATAAAGAGCATGATTAGCTTGTTCAGGTGTGTTTGATTTGGGGTGGAGCTAAACTCTGTAGGACAGCGGCACTCCAGGACCGACGTTGCCTACCCCTGCAGTAGTGATATGACCATTTCACATTTTACTCACCAAGCAATCTTTCTGTGATGGCTGTTTGGCGGTCTTATTGTGCTCCTTTTGAATTTCTTTCAATAATCTTGACTGAGACAGCTTCTGTAGACATATAAGGAGTTATTTAGCTTAACACCGTGTCCTAACTACACGCGACACCGCGACGTGATAAAAGGTATCTTTTTCATGTTAATCTGAGTTTTTGTCCTAACTAGCCATGACGGCGACACACAAAATTTCTAATTTAGAAACGGTTTCTATTTCTGTGACATTGCAGCTGGAACAACAACATACAAACTATATGACAGTAGATAATCTCAGGTGATTATGTGCTTTATTCAAAGTTAAACGTGTCTAATATGAGTTTATCATTTTGTGCTTCCTTATAGCCATACTGAAAGCAACAACAGATAATTTTCCTCAGATCTTGAAAATAAATTAAAGCAAAGATGACCGTTAAAACTGTGAACTCAATGCGAAACGAGTGTATTCCATAAATGATGTCAAAAACGTTTGATATTTATGAATTAGATTATAAACGTATCCATTTCGTTGCGAGTGCAGTGCGCTTCCAGAGAGGCTCCGCGCACACACTCTTCTGATTGGCTGAGATATTTGATTGATTCTGTCACATCGTGTCTGGTGTGGACAGCCAAATTGCTTGTCGTTGGAATCTTGTCACGTTGCGTGTGGTTAGGACACGGTGTTAGACAGGAGAAAAATGTACATTAACAGTACTGAAAGCTGTGTCAACCAAAGACAATTAAACAAAACCAAAGACAAAAACACCACAGAGGTGAACAAAAAACATGTTTTATCCATTTCAAAGTAAATATTATAATAAATACTGCTTTAGTTCAAAATAGTACACGTGATATTGCTACATTAATAGGTAGTTGCTGCATGCTTGAGATGGTTACCTGTTTATTTCCTGATGTTCTTGCTTTGTCTGACTGTTCTGGCTCAGCTTTCTTATGTGGACCATTGCTGTTCTCCTTGTCCAAGTCAGGTGAGGAAACAGAAGCAGCGTGATGGGACTGAATGCCAAAAAAGAAATCAGTGAATATCAAAATCAGAAATGTTTGTAAAAGATAGAAAAACTAGTACAGGTTCATTCCTCTAGCTGTCCTACAGTAACTTTATTTATCACTCCTTTCCTTCTGACAAAACCCAGACTCTGTACTCACACACGTCAGTATCCTTATGTTCAGAAAGTCAAGAATACAGAATATTGATAAAGAGGTTTTAAATGGACTTGCCGATTTCTGCGGACCCAAACTGCTGGCTAACTTTTTATCAGTGGATTCTTCTGATGCTTGATTCAAAGACTTGAAAAATATAAAAAACTTAGTAACTAAATAGAATGAGAGTAAAGGGTAATCATGAATTATTAATAAAGATTTTTAGCAATCTTGAAAGTACCTTGACTCGCCACGGCCAGTCTGAGTCTCCATAATTGTAGGTGATTTCTTCCCCTGGTAGAATATCTCGTACAGCGAAGAGACACAGGTGAGGTTTTCCGTTTACTTCAACGGTCCTCATTTTGCAAGTAGGATTTTTGTGCTCATCATTTACAAGTCTTCCCAAGGACCTGTCTTCTTTAGATGCATCCATGCTATAAATACATAAAATTACCACTAAGCACAAGACAATATTTGAATTTTATATATGTACGACACATAGGGCTGAAACTATCCATTCACTTGCTCTATTATGTTGACTATGAAAATAAGAATACAACCATTAAGGTAACCGTAGTGATGTATCAAAGATGGCGATGTCCATAACACCGAGTTTTTTTTCTCAATTAAAAGTGTATTATTACATGAATTAGTCGAATTGAAGCACAAGTTCATCAGTCATATTTTTACAGAGCCTACAACAACTTTAAATGCTTTGTAATGCCGAGTTCACACTGCACGATTTTCAAAGACGTCGCATCACTGTTGTTTTCAAAGGGGCGGTAAAAGTACACTTTTTTTTGCGGGGTTCTCCTGGTACAATTCACATTCCAGGGGTTAAATATCACGTTATTGGGGTCGCTTCAACCTGCAGATATGAAAAACAACCGGCGACAACCGCGGACTTGGCAACACTGGTCTGCAAACTACGTTTCATATAACTCCTCCCCGAACCTCGTTGCCCTGTATCTTGCTCTCTCATTGGCTGTAGGTCATCGTAGATGTGTTTTTCAGTCAGAACTCATTTCACACAGCAGGATTCTGAATCGCTGACAGGACCAGATATTTAGCATGACATATTTCAAGGGTGTTGCCACGTGTCGGCGATTCTCTCAGATCGCATCTTTGATAATTCACACTGTGTGATTGTCACTCGTGTGAACGAGCACTGATTTGCCTCCGATTTCAGGCATTTGTCGGCAATTTCACAAAACCTGTCTGCGACTGAAAAACAGGGCTAAAATCGTGCAGTGTGAACTCGGCATAACTGAGCGGAGAGCGTTTGTTTGAACCACACACCTCACCCACAGCAGCTCTGGCGGATCTTCAGATAAAAGCAAATAATGTCTCTGTGAGTACATTGTGCATTCCATGCAAATAGACTTATTTTTATGGTCAGTGTAATCGATTAAGTCAATGTGTCGTTTCTACCCTAAAGACTCGTACAGTTGTTTTTTTCTTGTCTGTTAGGCCATCTTTATCAAACTTTTTCTTGCCGTAAAAATGCACGTGGCCATTTGTAAATTCTATGGGTCTAGCTTCCGGTCTCATCTGCGTCCAGCTATTTTTAGCAGTACAAAACAGTTCATTTTGCTGCTTGATATCGAAAATTGGTGTGTCATATTAATTTAATCTATAATCTTAATTATGAACACACTGGTTTGTGGTGCAAACGGTTTTACCATTTACCGCATGTTGTTATTCTCCTCGTTATTTACCTATAGCGGCTAATGAACCAGAAGTCTCACCCATAGGCTTACTTCTGTGTTGAAGAAAAAGGTGGATAAGTGGTTCTTAACTCCAGGCCTGGTGATCCATCGCTCTGCACATTTTATATGTCTACTTTTTTAAAGGGGTCATATGATGCGATTTCTATTTTTTCTTTTCTTTAGTGTGTTATGTAGCTGTTTGTGCATGTATAAGATCTGCAGAGTTACAAAGCTCAAAGTCTCCCACAAAAGGATTTATTCTATCTAAAAGAGAAGGCTGATCCAGACCGGGCTAAAACGGCTCGTTCAAACACGCCCACATGTCTACGTCACGATGTGGTAATATTTGCATAATGCAGCCCAAATGTTCACGCAAAGAAAGAAGGCGTGGTTTCAGTAACCGCAGTAGTGTTGATGCAGCCATGTCAGGGAGATGCTGTGTGTTTCTGTGCGAAAGCTAAGCACTTTATTTGGCCTTCCGAAAGTAGATGCAGTTGGGAATCATTACAACAGAACAGGGCAATTTCATGCAAAAGTCATTCTTACCATGAATAAATAAAGTTTTTACCAAAAGAATAAAACCCTGTTTAACTTGTGCATTTAGGTCTGTATTTTACTGCATTATCATGCTTTAATATAAATTTGAAGGAAATCGCTGTTTATCCACTATATATGAAGGGTGCACCTAAAGTAAAATTACATTTTCATTCGACTGTATTTCATGTTTTCAAATGAGATATCAAAGACTTCCCATTTTTTCATTTGTGTCAACAGTAAGTATTTTGTAGAATGGAGGCCTGTCTGAAAAGTAAATTAACTCACGTTGTCTAAACAGAGATGATTTTTGGATTTATAAGGGCTAGATTTAAGAGGTCAGGACGCTTCAGTGCTGTGTCACGTCCGTAACATTTTAAAGATTAGGTTTATATCATATAATTAATGCAATTAACTTGAAACTTTCTGTACAAAGCCAACTTACGGCCATGTTAATTATGATCAACAGCTCATCTCTATTCTTTGCTCTTATCAACCATATAATGCGTTACGGACGTGACCGTTATGGACATTTCATATTAAATTTTATGCATACTGGCACGCATGTTTACCTCATTGCTGATGACTGATAGTCTACTGTGTAGGTCTATACTGATCTGTTTCAGGCTTTCCGTGTCATAACATTTTAGAAATTAATTCATTCTAACATTTTAGAAATTGCATTCATTTAAATTGCATTCGAAAACGTTGCAGAGATTTAAACTGCATTTGCTGTGTGGGTCAGAAATGCACAGACGGACTGAAGGACAAACCGCCAAAACTTTTTCAAATGTCAATGTTCATTGTCAATATTATCTTCTTTAAACCTTTTATGTGTTTCAAATAACTTGTGTCGCTATCTGCGCTGCATTCATGCAGAGGGCAAGATTTTGCGTGTTCGGCGCGCATGCTGCTGAGTGAGACGCGCAAGAGTGCTGTGGAGTAACATCATTCATTCTTATTTGTCTAAATATTTTTTTCTTCATTACATATCTTGTTTGGTTTTATTTTTTATTCTCATTGCATGTTAAAAATAATTCATTATGTTATACACTATACAAAAATATACAATATACACTCACTGGCCACTTTATTAGGTACACCTTGCTAGTACCGGGTTGGACCCCCTTTTGCCTTCAGAACTGCCTTAATTCTTCATGGCATAGATTCAACAAGGTGTTGGAAACAATCCTCAGAGATTTTGGTCCATATTGACATGATCGCATCACGCAGTTGCTGCAGATTTG
>CM077235.1:397500-554501 GCA_039654775.1 Spinibarbus caldwelli | reverse complement strand
TCTCTAGATGAGAGACTTAGAACCGGGGAGTGTTCTTGTTGCTGCCTTCCCAGTAACAGGACTCAGACTCAGAACAAGGAGTGTCTTTTGGGAAGGTACCTTTATCTCTTTCTGATGAGGAGGAGATTGGAATCTGGCGCCTCTCAATTCCAAGAGTGTGATTGGCCACTTGTGTCCGAGGTGGCCATGGTGTTGCCCGCCCTAGTGTGGAACTCATTTGCATACAGTGAAGTACAAAGATAAACAGTGTCTTTAACATTTCACCCATGCAATATTTCTTTACCAAACCACTTTCAAACTGTTATCAGCATCATGAGGAGCAAAAAGAATCCAAACATGATAGGAAACTGTTGAACTATCACCTATTCATACCATGATATGTTAATAGGCCTGCTTCCATGAACTGTTGTGTTAACAGTCAATGGCCTTCAACATAAACTGTACTTCATCTGAGGATGAAGTGAATCCCTTGCAGTTTGTGTCCATTTAAGGTCTCCAAACATGGGTATGAATGGATTTGGATAGATCTTTGTGGCCTTTCTTTGTTTCGGCCACTGCTGTTGCATCCAGAGATCTGGAGGAATGTTTATGGCAGTCATTTCCTAAACCTTAGGATTGGGTGTGATGGTGGGGGTCAACCCGTAGTCCAATGAGAAGTCTTCTCTTAGGTGGTCGTGGATGCAGAAGGTCTCCCTTTCTGTCCTGCTAGAGGTGTCTGGCAGTTGTCTTGGCATCTTATCTGATGGTTCTGAACATTTGTTTATGTTCCTCCACCAAGATCCAATCACAGTGGGCACATCTCCCTCCACACCGGCAGTTAGAGAGGGGCCCTGCCATAAACTGGTCCTTGGAATGCCAGTTTGACTGTTGCTCACTACAGCCCTGAAGTGGAAACTTTTCACTTTATGGTGCGGAGACCCCCAGCTCGACCCAGCTAACTGCCTGATTGGTACAGTTGTGGAGTTCCTGCAGGCCCGATTCTCTGCAGGGTTAACCCACTCCACCCTAAAGGTTTACGTGGCGGCCATTGCAGCCTACCACGCCCCTCTCGGTGGTCAGTCAGTGGGTAGACACCCCTTAGTTACACGTTTCCTCCATAGTGTGCTGTGGCTGAAGCCTCCAGTACGGTCCCGTGTTCCCCAGTGGGATTTGGCTGTGGTGTTAGAGGCTGTCTGTGAGGCTCCATTCGAGCCCATTGAAGAGATATTTGATCGTCTTCTCACGATTAAGACTACCTTCCTTTTAGCTCTGACTTCTCTGAGGAGAGTCGGAGATCTGCAGGCCCTGTCAGTGGCCCCTTCTCATCTCGACTTTGCGCCCGGCATGGCCAAAGCGTTTCTATACCTTAGAGCGGGTTATGTGCCGAAGGTTCCCTCTGTTATGCCACAGCCTATCGTACTGCAGGCCTTCTGTCCTCCTCCCTTTCGGGAGCCTGATCAGCAGAAGCTTAATTGTATGTGTCCAGTTCGAGCACTGGACACGTACATCCACTGAGCTGCCCTGTGGAGAAAGGCGGACCAACTGCTTGTTTGCTATGGTCCCCGCAAGAGGGGTCTTCCTGCTGCTAAGCAGACCCTCAGTCAGTGGATAGTGGATGCCTTTTCCATGGCCTATGAGTCCTCTGGTCTCCCCTCGCCGATGGGAGTCAAGGCTCACTCCACTAGGGGTATGGCGGCCTCCAAGGCCTTTCTGGCAGGTGTGCCTTTGCAGGACATCTGCAACGCTGCGAGGTGGTCCACGCCCCTCACGTTCATCAGGTTCTATGGCTTCGACATGCAAGCCACTCCGGGCTCTTCTGTCCTCTTGTCCTAGACAACACACTAGGCAGGGACTGGTTAGTCTGGCGACATGGGCATCTCGTTCCCGTAGCGTTTTCGGACGCAGCTCAAGTTCCTGAAGGGGAACGTCCCAGATTATGTATGTAACCATGGTTCCCTGAAGGGAACGAGACGCTGCGTCTCAAAGCCATACTTCCAGCGTCCCTGCGGGCTCCACCGCACGTGCTTTTAAGCTTCCTGGTCGTTACGTCACCCCGCCCATGACATCTCGCCCATCCATTGGACTGATTACACGTGATTCAGAGCGCGATCATGCTGAAGGCGTTCCCATAGCGTTTTCAGACGCAGCGTCTTGTTCCCTTCGGGGAACCATGGTTACATACGTAACCTGGGAGGTTTCCATTGATGTATGGTTTGTTAGGATAGGACAATATTTGGTCGAGATACAATTATTTGAAAATCTGGAATCTGAGGGTGCAAAAAAATCTAAATATTGAGAAAATCGCCTTTAAAGTTGTCCAAATGAAGTTCTTAGCAAATGCATATTACTAATCAAAAATTAAATTTTTACATTATTTATGGTAGGAAATTTACAAAATATCTTCATGGAACATGATCTTTACTTTATATCCTAATGATTTTTGGAATAAAAGAAAAATCTATCATTTTGACCCATACAATGTATTTTTGGCTATTGCAACAAATATATCTGTGTGACGTAGGACTGGTTTTGTGGTCGAGGGTCACATATAATATATTAAAATGTATAATAATTAATTCAAATGAATTTTTTGACACTTTTAAATAGACTGCAGCCATTAATATTTTGTCACATTATTTAGTTTAGTTCAGAATCATGGGAGAATCGTGATCTCTATTTTGAAACAAAAAAAAATTGTGATTCTCAGTTTATCCAGAATCATGCAGCTCTAACATCCATCTCTCCTCTCTCTCCAGCGGTTCCTCTCCAGCCTCCTGCTCCCATGCTGGAGCAATGCTCAGTGAGGAGGACTGGCAGCAGGAGCGCCACTCTCTCCCGAGCGCAGCAGAGTGCCTCCTCCAGCCCTGACCACACGCTCTCGGCCAGCAGTGACTCAGGCCTGTCCAGCGGCTCTCTGCGCACCGACGGCTGGCCCAGAACCACGCAGCCCAGCCAGCAGGAGCGTCTGGAGCTCAAGCGGCTGCTCAGCGGCTGCGGCCTGGAGGAGCTGAGCCGAGGCGGCCCCGCTCCGCTGCTCCTGAATGGACGCTCGCAGCCCAAAGAGCGTGAGACCGACATCCTGGACGATGAGGTGCTGGCCTCAGGGCACGAGCTGCGCAGCGTGGACAGTCTGGGCACGCTCTCCTCATCCTATCACAAGAGCAGCCAGAACTCGCTGCTGTCCGACGGTTTTGGCAGCCCTGGCCGTGCAGACGAGCCACAGACGCACGCCTTCCAGCTTGCAGGATACTCCACGCAGACCTGGGTCCATCAGCAGCAGCTAGTCACCGCTCAGCAGTACTCGTATCTGCCAGAGGAGGATGCCACTGAGGAGCGCTTCCACAATAACATGCAAGAGCTGCTGCCTAAAGCCACCAGTGAGCAGAATGAGCTAAATTAGCTATAATATGAAAGTAACATTTTTCTTTTTTGCTAGTCAGTGTTTAATTTAGTTTAATTACTAGAAATAAAAACTAATTTGAAAGGGCTTAATGCACTGGAAAAAAACACAAACACTAAATATAGTAAAACAACAAAACTAAAAATTGTTAGATGTTAAATCAGATAGCAATAGCGCTTTAAAATAACAAGTGCAGGTTAACACTTTTACACTGTTTATTGTGATTTTTTTTTTTTTTTTTAATATGCATAATATTTTCCCCAGATAATTTCAGCAGTCAGTAACACTACTGTTCTGCACATCAACACTGATGTCAAATCAAAATACTATTTAACAAAACTGTTTCTTTTCATTTTTCTATGAGGAAAGTTATTTGCTTTTATTTAAACTGAACCACACCTGTTTAAACTGATTTTACATTAGATCAGTGTTATGTCTTTGATGAAATTAACACAAGGCAGTACGATGTAACTCAGATAATTCTCTTTTTAATATCACATGCAACAGCACAACCAACCATACCTTCTTCTCACACTTCTTCTTCCCTTGTACTTCTACCCCACAGCGACACCCAGTGTCAACAATATAATACATTCCCCTTGTACACAAGAATATTTTTTCCTTTAGAAATTCCTTTAGAAATTTACAACTGAATGCATTAATATGTAACCTGATTTCCGAACTCAATTCTCATGCACAATTTAACATGTGGTTCAAAGGCATATCAAATACAACAACAAACTTCAAATTCAGTTATTTGCGTTTGGACCTTTAGTGCACATAGTCTTTTAACCATCTTGGAGGACACCACACCCTCTGAGAAAGGGGTGCATTACAATCACTAGGTCCAGATCTGTGTACCTGGACCTGCTTGTGAGGAAGCTGCGTAAGCCAATCAGCCACATTAACTCTTTTCGATCCCGCAGGACAGCGCCAGTTGTGAAGCATGCCATTTCCTTCCATCTGAAAGAATGAATGTATTCTTTCCCACCTGCTTCCTGATCTCTTTTGGCTCTGAAAATCTTGGGTGTCCTTTTGGTAAGTGCCACCGAAGCTTAAAACGCACTTTGTCCCCTTGTTTGTCCCCTTTTCCCCTTGTAGTACATGCTCTGTGCGTGTCAAACTACCGTTTCATCTTAACTTGTTGTGCCGGGACTCGCCCGTGCACCACATCTGTAAGCCCTTCCGACATTAAAGAGGGCAAAACATCCAGGCGAGTGCGCATTTTCCTCCCATGCAACAATTCAAAAGGCGTCATGCCAGTAGTGGAATGTGGCGTTGCTCTATAGACGTGGAGGAATTCTGTTACAGTGGATTTCCATGGTTGCGACTGAAGTATTGAAGACTGTACACAACTCTTGAGCACTCTATGAAAGCACTCGATTGCCCCATTGGCAGCTGGATGGTATACTGGCGTGCGCACATGAGCGATGTCCCTCACTCTAAGAAAGGCAGAGAATTCAGTAGCTGTAAACTGGGGTCGGTTATCCATCACTATACATTCTGGGTTCCCATGACGACTAAACACAGAGGTGAGGAAATTAATCACTTGCTTTGCACTCACTGAGGACACAAAAGCAACTTCAGGCCATTTGCTATGATAGTCCACAAGGGTTAGGGCATAACTGCAGTCCCAGTTAGCCGACTCGAATGGGCCCACTACATCCATGCATGCATTTTTTCCAGGGCTCAGGAGGAAAAGACACAGGCTGCAGTGGGGCAGGGTGTAGTTTTGCGGTTTTGTCCGATGCTTGACACAGTTCACAGGAAGAGATAACGCCCATGACCGATTCATCAATCCGCGGCCACCAGTATAGATCACGTAGCCGCTGCTTCGTGCGTACTATGCCCTGGTGCCCCTCATGTGCGAGTATAACTAACGTATGATGTAAGAACACAGGTGCTATGAGACGTGATCCCCTCAGAATGAAGTTGTCCATTGCAGATAATTCGTGTCTCAGTTTGTGAAATGGCAGCAGGAGGGGGTCAACATGTGAAGGTGAGCGCGGCCAGCCTCACTGAATCTGTGCGCGCAGCTTGCACATCTCAGGACAGGAGAAAGAAACAGCTGCAAACTCTTTCGGAGTTATGGCTGTCAGCGCAGAGGTAAGCAAAGCTACTTGTTCTGGCTCAGTATCTGAATCACTTCCCAGGGGTTCATAAGGTAGAGGGAGACGGGACAGACAATCGGCAGTGAAGTTATGACAGCCTGGTCAAAAGATCACTTCGTAATTGAAACACAGCAAGCGCTGCCCAGCGTGCGATATGCATTCCTGCGCAGTCCCCCCCTTTGGTAGTGAGTAAAGTGGTTAAAGCCTGATGATCTGTACGCAATTTGAATATTCGAACCCACAAGTATGTCCTCCATTTCTCGACCGCCCAAACACAAGCGAGCACCTTGCGTTTGGCTGGGGTAAGTGTTCTTGACGCAAAGGCCACATTCTGACTGCGTTCAGAATTATCCGGATGTATTTGTGAGAAAACAGCCCCGAGGCCATAATCAGATGCGTCAGTCGAGATGTTTGTAGGCAGATCAGGGTTGTAAAGGGCTAATGCATGACTATTAACAAGTAACTCTTTGACCGAAGTGAAGCTTTTCTGTGCTTCTTCTGACCAGGAGAACTCTGCGTCCTTTCGCAAACAGGCACGCAATGGCTCAACCACAGAGGCAAAATTCTGAATGAATTTACTGTACCAAGACAGCAGGCCAAGGAACGAGCACAGCTTCGCGGCATCTTTAGGAGCCGGAGCCTGTAAAATTGCAGACAGGTGTTGCTTGTCCGGCTTGATACCCTGCACTGTAACTGTGTGGCCTAGGAACTGTAAGCTGGTCTGGCTGAAATTACATTTTGATGCATTAATTTTTAGTCCAAAATCCTGCAAACATTGCAGAACGGCTTTCAGAGAGTGTTTGTGCACCTCAGTAGTGCGTCCCCAGATTATAATATCTTCCAAGTAGTTTGCCACGTTCGGTAAGTCTTGCAATATGAGGTGCATCATTTTCTGGAACGCCGACGGAGCCGAGGCCAATCCGTATGGGACCCGACAAAAACGGAACAAGCTGTCGTGCGTAATGAAAGCAGTTAAATCTCTACTATCAGGGTGCAACATGACCTGATGGTATGCACTTTGAAGATCAATGGTTGAGAATAATGTAGCCCCATTAAAAAGTGAGAACAACTCGTCCATATGTGGCAATGGGTAACTGTCGGTCATGATAGCATTATTGGGTTCTCTAAGATCGACACACAAACGGATACCACCCGTTTTCTTTTGTGTGACAACAATCGGGGAAACCCAGGGAGACGTGTCAATTTTTTCATCCTTCTTTAAGATGGTGGTCCAACTCTTTGGAGACAGCAGAGCACACAGACAGAGGTAAGCATCGCAGGTTTTAATGGACCGGAGCAACAGTTCCTAAGAGCTTAACTTTGTGGACGAACCCTTTTGCACATCCCAGTGTGTTTGGAGGTGCAGCTGGTTCTGAAAGGCACATTACAGCAGCAGAGGGAATCTCGGATTCAGCAGTAGAGAAGGCTGGAAGCAGACGTTGACCCTCAAAGCACAGGTGTAGTCCTTTTACTAGATCCATGCCCAGCAATGCAGTGCCTGAGTGAACTATGAAGAGTTTGGGGGAGCATGTAACAGTATCTCTGGACACAGTGGCGGGTAAGCAACCCAACACAGGGATCGGTGCACGCGAGTATGTGACCAGGCGAGCAGTAGGTGTCTGAAGAGGCACAGAATTAAATCTGGCCTCATATATCGCCTTTGGAGACAGATGAGCCGGTATCCACCATCAACTCAACCTCTACAGTAGTTTCAGAAGCTGTTATGGAAACGGGGCACACAATCTTAGCTGTGGTTGCTTGGTCATGCATGTAAAGAACGGTATACTCCAGCAGGTGAATCTCGTGCACTGAACGTGTGTCAGTTGATCGACACACACGAGCAAAATGTCCCGTTTTCTGGCAGTTTTTACATGTTGCATGGACAGCAGGGCAGTTTTGTGCATTGGCCAAATGTTTATCAGACCCACAGCGGTAGCTTGTGCGGGAAGACAATGTTGACAGTAGATGGCCAGAGGATGAAGGCTTAGAGGGTTTGCGTGATGCGTTGTGCCGCATCCGACCCGCAGCATCACATGACCGGGACTGTACAGCTTGCACAGATGCGGCCTGGTCCCCTGCGATACTCTTTGCGTGTTCACTCACAGCCTCTATCTTAGTAGCGATTGTAATTGCTTTTGACAAGGTCAAATCAGTTTCGAGCAACAGTCTCTCTTGTATGCGGTGACATGTTCGATTAACTGATCCCTGTTCATATCATCTGTATTAGTGTCAAACTTGCATTTGGAAACCAAGTCTCTTAAAGCTGCAACGCAATGTAGAACTGATTCACTGGGTGCTTGAGTACGTTTGCGAAATGCGTGTCTCTCCACTACAATGTTGATTTTAGGGTTAAAGTGTGTCTGTAATGCAGCAATCGCTGAATCCAGTGTGTCACCTGTGTCAGGGAGAGTGTTTCCTTGCCTCGGGCCACTCATCACCAGATGCATTAATCACTAGTAGATAGTTGTGGAATATTTTCTCCCATGTTGTAAATGGTATGGCTGGCTCACCCGGGCATGGGAGGAAGGGGCTTGGAAATGGAGCATTTACTGTAGACATCCTTCATCAGTTCTGTGCGCAGGCATTCAGCATCCTCGTCGCCAATTATATTATGACTTTAACTGACGAAATTAACACAAGGCAGTATGATGTAACTCAGATGATTCTCTTTTTTATATCACATGCAACAGCACAACCAATCATTCCTTCTCACACTAATTCTTCCCTCATACTTCTACCCCGCAGCGACACCTAGTGTCAACAATATAACAATCAGTATAAAAAAGCACTTCAATGAATGCTGTGGTGGTTTCTGTTGTTTCAGTGCAGAACAGCTGTCGCTCAAGTCCTGTGATCTCTCAGAGCCAAAACACTGATAAGAAACACGATGAGGAGTTCAGCTCTCTGACCCTGGACATCGATAACTCCATCCATCAGCTCAACCAGCTCATCCTGGACCTGGATCCCACATTCGTGCCCATTTCCACCAAACCCAGCTGCTTCAGCAGATCCAGCGGAGCAGACGGTAACGGAAACACAAAGATGGACAGTGGCAGAGACAGTACTCGGCAGATGGGTGAGATCAGCTACATCAGTACTCATGAAATTATGATGCTTTCTGCAGCAGTAGTGTTGGGAATCGAAAAACAATTCCAATTCCAGAATCGGATACTTAAGGTCAGGAATCTGATACTTGTTGTAAAATTTAAATTTCAAGTCTACCTATCAATTCCTATGTGCGCTTTTTCTTTTTTTTTTTTTAGGTGACAAAAAGGGGCTGTTAAAAATGTATTTGTCTTTGAATCATTCATTCAAGAGATTCATTCAAAAACATTGATTCATCTAGTAATGAAACAAGTAAATCTTGAGTGAGTCATTGAATCATTCCATTCAGAGATTCCATGAGATTTTTAGTTGTCTAATATTTTTTCTTCAGAATTGTGAGAGAACTACAACCTCCACTAAAAAAAAAAAGTCGGAATTTATCCAGAATTTTGCAGCTCTATTTTTTACACAAACAGCTCTTAACCGAGTCCAGTTTTTATGTAGCTGGCTGATTTTTGTTCATGGTATTCAGCAGCAATTAAAAGTTTAGCAAAAAGAGACACAGAATAAATATGTTTGATATCTAAATGTTTGACTTTATTTTTTTAACCACATTGGAATTGAAACTAGGAATCAATAAGAATTGGAATCGATAAGCAGAATCGGAATCTGAATTGGAATTGATAAAATTCAAACCCTAAGTTTTAGTGCAGTAATAATCCTAAAGCCCGAGAAATCACCTGAGAAAAGTGTTAATTTACACAAACATGATCATTCTGCCATCATTTATTTGTATGTGTATTTGACAGTTTAAGTGCAATAAGACATGAAAGAGAGTTAGTTTATTACTCATATGCCATGTGACAGCCTCTTTCTGTGCATGTGCTTCAAATGTGTGCGCTCAGAAAACCCTACATCAGAAGTTTAAACTGATATTTTACATTTAGTGATTTAGCAGACGTTTTAAGCAACTTACAAATGAGGACATTATTTTGGTTTGAAATAAGGTAATATGGTTTAAAACGCTTGATTTCAGCACTATAGACATGATAATCAAAAACCAAACAGATGTTTTTTGCCAGAATATCTGAAGAAACTAGCTCTAAAGGCACAGCCCTATTCTGGAAAAGGGGGCAGTGAGCAGCAGCTCATTTGCATTTAAAGAGACATGCACAAAAACAGTGTGTTTCTGCTACCACTCAAAATAGGCATTTTCAAAATGATATAATAAATTAAGACTTTTATTACATCTTGTAAAAAGGGGCATAATAGGTCTCCTTTAAAAGAATTGATTAGTCTTTGTTACGGCATCCTTGTTACAGTGTAAGTATGCATTAAGTACTGAGTAATATTAAGTAACTACATGTATTTATAAACTGTCAGGGTTAGGTTTAACTAGTTGCTTATTAGCATGCATATTACTACCATATTGGCTGTTTATTAGTACTTACAAAGCACATATTAATGCCTTATTCTGCATGAGCATATTGTTTCTTACACACACAAATAAGGTGGGTTAGGTTAGCATTAGCATGCTGTCACAGTGCTTCCAGACTGTTTTCAGTCATATTCTGAGGATAAACATGTCTGACTCTCAAGACAGGCGAAATCCTCCTCAGAAATGTGCTTGAGGAACGAAGTTGTGGCTCTTATTATTCCACATGAGTTTGTCATTTCCACACTGTCTGTGGGGCAGCTGTGTCTCACACACACACACACACACACACACACAGGTCTTCATTTCTGATCTGAGCCAGAGCAATCAGTCCATGAGTGTTCAGTCTGATCTAAGCTGTTGTTTCATGAGTTAACACACTTTGTTACAACTTTTCTTGTTATTCATTGATGGTTTATCATCATGATTGCAGCATGAACAGTGTTGGGGGTAACACATTAAAAGTAATGTGATTTACATAATCAGATTACTTCAAGTAACTAGTAAAGTAACGCAATACTGATTAATTTACAATTAAATCTATGAGTTACTTTTTCAAATAAGTAACACGAGATCCTTTGTTTCCCATGTATTGACTGACAGCTCTCCTGTCTCTGTGTTGAGAGAAATCAGGAGTAAGTGCAGAGACAGAGCCACTTCCTTCAGCCTGAGGATTATTTCACTTTTGGTGTCAAAGGGCCTTTACAGTCACCAAAAATAGAACTTTGGGTTTTTGTTATTAAAAACAAACAAGCAAGCCCAGCTCAGGTGACAACATGTAACACAAAAGTAACATAATGCATTACTTTCCATAAGAAGTAACTGCCCTGTTGAAATACAGCATATGCTGGTTAGGTATGTTTTGAAGCATGGCTGCTGGTTTGAGCTGGTTTAAGCTGGTCATGTCCTGGTCTTAAGCTGGTCCTAAGCAGGAGCTAGATGCTTAGGACCAGCTAAGGACCAACTTAAACCAGATCATGATCAGCTAAGGACCAGATTAAACCAGCTCAAACCAGCAGCCATGCTTCAAAACATACCTAACCAGCATATGCTGTTTTTATCAACACGGTAAGTAATGCAATTGATTACTTTTTTGTGGAGTACCGCAGTGTGCAGTGAGACTGATCTCTCTCTCTCGCTCTCTCTCTCTCTCTGTGTGTGTGTGTGTGTGTGTGTGTGTGTGTGTGTGTGTGTGCGTGTGTGTGTGTGTGCGTGTGTGTGTGTGTTGATGTCTCATCAGAGGATAGATTCATTATAAGCTCAAAGACAAGCGATGTGCTGGAGCTCACTGGAGCACGAGGACGGACGGCCTGGACACTGAACCTGAACACAGCAGACACACACACACTGACCGCTGCCACACCACACACACAGGTGACACACTCATGTTTGTTTGGCTGTATTAGTGAGAATATTGCATAGATTTCCATTGATTTTCTATTAGGTTAATGATATTTTCTATCAGCTAAACCAACCCCTGCCCCTAAACTTACCCATCACACAAACATCTGCAGAACACTAGATTTACATCAACAGTTTGGCTGATTTATAAGCCTGTTTAACTAATGAGGAGCAGGCAAATGTCTCACTAGTGGATTGACAAGTATTTCATAATTTGAGTGAGGACATTTGCTCCCCACATGTATAGACAAAACAAGTACACACACAAACATGGACACATGCACAGACACATGGACACATGCACACACACATAGACTGTAACCAAACGCTTCTCATTCACTGCACACACAGTCACAATCAATAAAAACTTTGCTATTTCTGCTTTAGGTGTGTTGCTAGTTTTCTCCCTTGACTGTGTGTGTGTGTGTGTGTGTGTGTGTGTGTGTGTGTGTGTGTGTGTGCAGAATGCTGCGTTCAGAGCAGACGGTGTGCAGTACTCGACTCTCAGCTCACTGGACACTGGCAGTGATATGATGCCCTCAACACCAGCCTTCCCCATCACTCCACCCACTCCATACGGTAATACACACACACAAACAAACACTCACACACACACACACACACACACACACACACACACACTCTCTCTCACACACTCTCACACACTCACACACACACACTAACACACACACACACACACACACACACACACACACACACGCACACACACACACACACACACACACACACGCACACACACTCACACACACACACACACACACTCACACACACACACTAACACACACACACACACACACACACACACACACACACACGCACACACACTCACACACACTCACAAACACACTAGTTGAGTCCTTCCTTGTAGAGCAGTTCATTGTTAGTATTTTAGTTCAATTCAACATTTAATTGCCATGAATCAAGAGTATGATCAGTATTTAGGTTTAAATGATGTAAAGATCATCAGTAACTGTCCACACTTCACCTGCTGTATCTGTCAGTGATTGATCTCTGTGTGTGTGTGTGTGTGTGTGTGTGTGTGTCTCCAGTGAAGAGCATGATGGGTTACTCAGCGTACAGACAGACTCCGTCTCCTTCGTTTGGATCCTGTAGAGCTGAAGACGGTAAATCACATGATTGACTGCTTGAAAGACTTCTTCATGCTAACTTTATCAAACAGTCTTGATTTAGTTTTTACACTTGTAAGTGGTGGCATCTCTGTGTTTATTTGGTTTCATGACATTTAAATGTATGAATTTAGCAGATGCTTTTATCCAAAGCAACTCAAGACAAAAGAGACACAAAGCTCAGAAGCTTTAACGTCACATCGGGTCTCGTCCACAACTGACAGAAAACTAAATGTGCTGCAAGATGAAACTTAGTAGGATATAACAGAATGAATGAATGTGAATGAATGTGAGCAGAAGTGAGAGTGTCGTGTTCATGTTGTTCTTTCAGAAATGAGAGAGAATGCAGGATTCATGGGAGTTTCAGATGAGGGTTTCCAGCATCACAGACCGTACATCGCTGGAGTCACGGCCTTCTCTGACCGGTACAGCTGCACTCATTCATTCATTCATTCATTCATTCATTCATTCATTCATTCATAAAGCGACAAAGGGCAGTATTCAGAGGACACAATGCCAGTTTTAGCAGAAAGAAAGACTTCGAAATTAAATGTTAACCTGTTGCATCTGCAAGGTATTATTTTAGTCAAATAAACCTTTTATCTCTAGAGATAAAACTACAAAGGTCCTACTAACCTCCTTCAGATGTGTCCCTTTAGGCTTTCTGTAGTCCAGTGACAGTAGTCAAGTAACATTTATTTCTACAGCATTTTATACAATAGAAATAGTTTCAAAGCAGCTTCACAGTCATAAACAGGGAAATGACAGTGTCAGTCAGTGCTGTAAAATTCATCAGTTATGAAACATTCAGTTTCAGCTGTAAAGCAGCTCTACAGAAAACAGTAGAGTCATTATTCAGATCAATTCAGTTCAGTATTCATTCGTTTCAGTTCAGTATCTGTGTCAATGTTATAATGTTACAGTAGTTACTCGCTGAGTATTTTAACTCTTTGTAAATAAGTTGGCAGACTGTTTAAATTTTCCACAGTTTGCGAGGTTCATGTCATCATGTCTTAAAAACAGCACTGCAAAAATTGTAAGTTAAAATGACCATATTTCTAAAATATAAATCAGGGTCATTTCCTATTTCACTGGTCAAAATATCATTCAGATCTCACTTATTGTGTATGAATATGAATATTTTAATAATAATTAAGTTGCCTGTATTAAAACCCCAACTGCTTAATCAAAAATCACACTATGAAAGACAATCAATAATAAGCATTGCAAATTGCCAACAGATCAAATAAGTATTTTATATATATATATATATATATATATATATATATATATATATATATATATATATATATATATACAGTGCCCTCCAAAAGTATTGGAACAGTAAAGACAAAATTGCTCTGTTGGCTGTGGAGTCAAGACATTTGCAAATATGATTAAAAGATGAATATGAGACAAAACTACAGAATGTCACATTTTATTATTAGCCGTTTCAACACATACATGTTTTACCAAATAAAAAGAACAGCACTTTTAGAGTTCATCCCACTCATTGATGTGAGCATAAGTATTGGGACAGTTGAACATAAGGCAGATATAAAAGATTAAAAGCTATTATTTAGTTGCAGATCCCTTGCGCACAATCACACCAGTGAGTCTGTGACCCATAGACATCACCAGACTCTTGGTCTCATCCTTTGAAATACTTTTCCCAGCCTTTAATGCAACCAATTCCAATTGTTGCTTGTTTTGGGGAGTTTCTGCCTTTAGTCTCCTCTTCAGCTGGTGAAATTCATGTTCAGTCGGATTTGGAGATTGATTCGGGCAATCTAAGACTTTCCATTTCTTTGCCCTTATAAATTCCTTGACTGAACTGGCAGGGTGTTTTGGGTCATTGTCCTGATGCAATATGAAGCACTTCCCAATGAATCTGGTGGCATTTTCTTGAATATTGGTAGCCAAGATGGTTTTGTACCCTTCCAAATTCATTCTGCTACTGTCATCATACATTAAGTCATCAGTAAAGTTGAGAGGGCCTGTTCCAGAGACAGCCATGCATGCCCATGCCATGACACCACCTCCACCATGCTTTACAGATGAGGCTTTATGCTTGGGATCTTTTGCAGTTCCCTTTTTTTCTCCACATTTTTGCTTTCCCATCACTTAGATAAAGGTTCATCTTTGTCTCATCGGCCCATAAACGCAGTTCCAAAACTCTTCTGGCTCACCTTTGTGCTTTTTTTGCAAACTCTAATCTTGCCTTTCTATTTTTGATGCTGGTCAGAGGTTTGCATCTTGCTGTGTAGCGTCTGTAATTCTGTGTCAAAGTCTCCTGAGGACAGTAGATTGTCAGAGCATCACCCCAGCTTTCTGGAAGTTGTTGGTGATTTTACAGACACGTCTTTTAGGGTTCATTTTCACAGCTTTTATGATTTGTCTGTCATCAACTACTGTTGTTTTCTCAGCCGATCAGGTAGTTGTTGGTTGCTGGTGTCGCTGGTGGTTTCCAAACTCTTGATTTCTCCATGCCCTTTGTTTTTGTTATAGCTCTAATTGACTTCCTCTTTTCTTTTAGCATCCAAATTACTTGCTTTTCTCTCAAAGTCAGCTCCTTCATATTCATCCTGGTTTGTGTGTGTCATCATCGAATGCAAGATTCAGAATACAGAAGTAATGGATATAACTGATACGACACATTCCCTGCTTTTAATATCTGAAGAATGAATGCAACAGGACACAGCTGATCACTTAGAAAGACCTGTGAGGCAACTGTTCCAATACTTATCCCTTAACTGGGTGACGAAATGAAGAATCAGAAAGTTCTTCATAGGTATACATATGAGAGTTTACTCTGTAATAAAAAAAAACAAAAAAAAAACAAACAAAGTTTACTCTGCAACTGCAAAACTAACTCCCAATTTAAAAATTATTTATTCATTTCTACCCTTCTGAAACACCTGGTTTTGAAATCAGGAGAATCATGTCACCATGATTAGTTTATCTTTCCAGGTGTTGTAGTAAAAATGCAATAAAAGTTTTCAAGACCGTTCCACATGTAATGCTCATTTCATATTCAGTGATGTTAGCCAATCACAGCAATGATCATTTCCACTGAGTCTCAGCAGACACGCCCCTTCCAACAGAGCACTTATATCAGAGAAAAAAATTTAGGGTAGAAAATCACCATTTATATCTAAATTATGACTTTTAAGTCAGTAAGTATTTTGTTTGTGTTTTTAAAAAGTTTCACTTACAGATGAACCGTTCCCCGTTCACATGGATCCATGAAAACGTATCATTTTCAAAAACAGATTTTCAAAAGTTTGATTTCAGGCCCTCAAAACACCATTGTTGTGTAAATGAATGGCCAAAATGCATAAAATGTTTTCTATTTTTAGTTGAAAATGGTGTCATGTAAACAGCCCCAAAGATTATGAGTCCTCAGGGAACATTTGAAAATAAAAATGCATTTCATGAGTTCATTTCATGATTATAGCTCTGAATGATTTTAATTCTGGAAAAATTCTGTTGTGAAAATTAATGTGAGGTTTGTTGTATTGTTAATGATAACAGTTGTGTGTTGTTGTTTTGTTGATGATGACAGTGGTGTGTGCTGTTGTTGATGCAGGTCTGCAGACTGCGTGAGCTTCACCCTGTCCTCTGTCCCGTCTCTGCCGGCTCTGAACACCCACAGCTCTCCTCTCAGCGGCCCCAGGGCCCGACAGCAGCAGCTGTTTGAGGAGCAGTTTGGCTTGGGGCCGGCTCTGGAGGGATTGGAGTTCCAGCGGTCAGACGGAGAGCTCTCGCAGGGTTCAGCATCTCCCAGCGGTTTCTCCAGTCCTCACAGCAGCAGCTCCCTCAGCATCCCCTTCCCCAGCGTGCTGCCCTCAGACGGGCTGTCCAGCAAACAGATGACTGTCAAGTTCGTCCAGGACACCTCCAGATACTGGTACAAGCCCGACATCGCTCGGGAACAAGGTACAGATCCGATCGGGGAGGGCTGATGGACAGCAGCGGTGTTTGAGGATCATCTGACCTCTTCTCTCTGTTTTCACGCAGCTATCACCCTGCTGAAGGACAAGGAGCCCGGATCCTTCATCGTGAGGGACAGTCACTCCTTCAGAGGAGCGTATGGACTGGCCATGAAAGTGGCCACACCGCCGCCATCAGCTCTGCAGAGCAGGAGAGGTGAGAGACGATCAGGGCTTCCCTCACGTCTGTGTGTTTACATGATCAGCGCTGGCACACAGCCCACATATCATGATTGTTTCAGAAGATACTACAGTTACTGCATGAAGTGTGATATATCTGACAAACACTTTATACGCTCACATACACCAGCCTTCCCTTGTGCAAAAAAGAAAAACACTTAAGCATACTTTTAAAAAAATACTTATGTTAATAAAACAATTGCTTATGCTTACTTTATATTAAATGCAGTTACTTGAACCAATTCGCATTGGTGCATAAACGTTAATGATGCAATGCATTGATTTTAAAAAGTGAGCATTGAATACAAGTTGACAATTGTATCGCAATGCATCGTTTCTAACATATTTGCATTGATAAAAAACAATTTAAACTGTTTCTCAAGCGCGTTCTCTCATCACTACTGCTGCTACGTGAATATGACGAGACCAAAGCATGTCCTAAGAGTCACACATAATATAGATTAACATGGCTGTCTGTCTGAACCAAAGAAATAAAAGCAAACTATCCGTACCACATTGAATTGCATAGCATCATATTTTTTGCCATTGCATCGTATTGCATTAAATCACACTGTGTTGAAATCAAATTGAAATCCTCAAAATTGAAATCAGCTGAACTCCTCAAACAAGGAGCAGCTGCGTCCAGTGATGATAACAGAGTAATACTTCTAATAATGATGAATGTGCAGTTTGGTTCATTTAAAATATATTAACTTTGAATGTAATATCAAATGTCACTACAGTTAAAATGATGTCGGACTCCAGATATGTGCTGCTTCACAAGCGCTTGTGTGAGTGTGAAATCAGAGCGCTCTGTTATTGTGTCTCCTGTAATTCCTCCAGGAGACAGCAAGGCGGTGTCTGAAACCTGAGCTCAGATCAGTGTTATAGATGCCATTGTTGATGTGTGTGTGTGTGTGTGTGTGTGTCAGGAGCGGATCTGTCCAGTGAGCTGGTGCGGCACTTCCTGATCGAGTGCTCCCCGCGGGGCGTCCGGCTCAAAGGATGCCCTAATGAACCCTACTTCGGTAAGTTCATCAGACCTGTGACTCATTCATGCTACTGTTTGACTCACTCATACTGATACTGTGTGTGTGTGTGTGTGTGTGTGTGTGTGTGTGTGTGTGTGTGTTGCAGGCAGTCTGAGCGCTCTGGTCTGTCAGCACTCCATCACTCCTCTGGCTCTTCCCTGTAAACTCATCATTCCTGACAGAGGTATTCATCTCTTACTGTTCACTACAACCATCAAAATCACTTCTGTTCATTCATAATAAAGTGTAACTAACGTAAATAAAATAAATAAAATAAAATAAAATAAAATAAAATAAAATATTAATTTTACATAAACTAAAAAGATTGTCTTGGCAACTAAGTTGAAGTACTAAAACGGCAAAAACTAAAACTGAAATAAAAATAAAAGTAACTAAGTAGAAATATTTTTAAAAAATGAAACAAAATTTCAGCAAAACTTTAAAATGAAAACTGAAAACATAAAATAAAGCTAATTCAATTAATAAATACTATAATAGTAAATAAATAATACTAAAATAGCACTGGTTCTGAGGGATTGAAGTGCTGTTAAACCTAAAATATTTGGCAGCACAACTGCTTTCAACATTGATAATAATCAGAAATGTTTCTCAGCAAATCAGCATATTAGAATGATTTCTGAAGGATCATGTGACACTAAAGACTGGAATAATGATGCTGAAAATCCAGCTTTGATCATAGGAATCAATTACAGTTTAACACATTCACATAGAAAAAAAAGCTGTTTAAAACTGTAATAATATTTCACAATATTACTTTATTTTTTACTGTATTTATGATCAAATAAGTGCAGCCTTGGTGAGCAGAAGAGACTTCTTTCAGACTTTTGACCATTAGTGTATAAACACGTAAACTCTGTTAAACATCACTGTTAAATCCTGATGAATTAATTCTGTTGTCTTTATGACCCTCTCATGAGTGTACATGATTATGATATGACATAATTCTCAGACTAATGAAGATCCTAGAGAGACTAAAGCTGGGTCTGATCATGTGGCTGTTGTTTCTCCTCAGATCCTCTAGAGAACGCTGTCAGCTCGTCATCACAGTCCATCACCAACTCTGCAGCTGAACTCCTCAAACAAGGAGCAGGTGCGTCTAGGAATGATAACTGAGCCGTAATCAGTGAACGATTAACCTCATACTCATAATCTTGTGTTTTCCAGCCTGTAACGTGTGGTTCCTGGGCTCGGTGGAGATGGAGTCTCTGACGGGGAATCAGGCGGTGCAGAAGGCCACCACTGAGGTCCTGAGCGCCGCCTCGCTCCCGTCCTCCACCGTAGTGCACTTCAAAGTGTCCTCGCAGGGAATCACGCTCACAGACAACCAGAGAAAGTAACGCAGCCCTCAAACATTCACGCATCTGACAGACGCTTTGACTCACACTGCATTCACATGATCAGTGCATGAGTTCACAGAGAACTGAACCTGTTATCTGAATGCAGGGCTGTAAAACATACTTGAAAATTATAATTATAAATCATCAAATCAAGGTCCAAAAACATGCTTTAATGACAACTTTAAATTGTACTGAAGTATTAAAAAAGTAGCAATAGCTCTGATGTAGGACTGGGAGATTTTTCCAGTTTTATCGATTAATTCGAATTTAATGTTTTGCCACGATTTTATTTTTGTGCAGTGGAATAGGAAAAAATCAAGAAGATGGGAGTTGAACTACTTCTAACTTGACCGCTGGGTTTTTAGAATGAGACGCTGCTAGAGATGCGAGGTCAACAGTCAAACGCATCCATGTTTACATAGAAAAAACAATCAAAAAGCAGTGCAATCGAATAAAAAAACTGTTAAGAACTACTACTGTATGTCTGATATTTCATGTTTGCATCGTGGTGACAGACTGAAAGCTGCTGTTCATTGTTTTTACAGAACATTTATAGTTAATAATAGTCTACTGGTCTTACACCTTCAGTAATTTTGAATTTGAATTAACTTAGGACTTTTTAAAGCATTTTCCTTGTATTATTTCTGAATATAAAATATGCATAAGACAAGTTTGTACAAGATGTAGTTCATGCATCTTTTCTACAAAGATATTTAATAAGTGATTCGTTTAACATTACATCATGTTGACAACTTCATGTGTGCTGCACTTTGAGTAGAATTTTCTTTAACTAGAGGGTTAATGAAGAAAAGTTACTTGAATCATGTTGTAGTTACATTTTCAAGATGACTTGTTAAAAATCATAAAAGTCAAGAATCGGTCAAATGTTCAAAAAAAATAGAGATTTTCATTTTTTGCCATGTCGCCCAGCCCTACTCTGATGTTTGTTCATGTTGGAGCTGATGAAAGTCCACTAACATACACACGCTGTCTCTGACAGACTGTTCTTCAGGAGACACTACGCAGTCAACACTGTTATCTTCTGTGCTCTGGACCCGCAGGACCGGAAGTGAGTCCATTCTGCTCCATCACTGGCTTCATATCATTCACAGTCAGCTCAGATTTCTGTAAATCTCATATTTCTTTTTCATTGTTTCTCTGTTCATTCACAGATGGAAACGAGACAGCTGCTCCTCAGCAAAGTGAGTATACTGGTTTCCATGAAGTTCAGTTCACTGATATTACAGGACTTTATTTACATAGCTAATCGGAGGAAGAGTTAACTATGGTGCTGCTTGTGTTCTGCTTTTTTACTTCAATGAAATGAATGTACTGTATTTTAGTTTGATAATGGCTTTTATTTAATATTTAGTATTTTAAGGAGTATTTTATGGTACTAAATTATATTTATGTAACAGTTATAATCTGTGCATTGCCTCTAAACCACTTTTTGAACATAGAACTGAAAATGAAATTCCCAGCTTAAACTGTCGTAAATCTTAAATTCTTTAGAGCACAGGGACTTAAGTTTGATCTCTTTTTCAAGAAGACACCTGGCAAATTACTGTAGCACTGGAATAAAAAAATTAATTAATTAATTAAAAAAAAGTTGTTTAAGTTTATTGTTAAAAAATGCACAAAAATACTACAAAAAAGCTATAAATCTAAACACGCTGTGTTCCAAATTTGAGGTTGATATCACAAAAAAGAGCATTCAACCAGATTTAGTTTGGGTGCAGTACCAGATGTTTCCACTACGTGAAATTCACTTCCCATTTGTTTCCAATGTGGTCATTTTTTACCAGTGCAACTATTTTTTCAAGACCATTTAATCTTTTTAAATCATAGCCATGATTTTTTTGGCATCGTCTTTTAGTTTCAGTCTTTTTGAAAGTCCTGTGTCTAATTGTGCCTTGTTTGTAAAATTGTAAAAAAATCCACAGTAAAATGAAGTGAACAAAGGACCAAGTTCTAAGCAGGTAGTGCTTTAGAATCGGTGGGCGGGGTTAAACAGACAGTGATGTAGAATCGGTGGGCGGAGCTAAACTGGCAGCGATGTAGAATTGGTGGGCGGGGCTAAACAGGCAGTGATGTAGAATCGGTGGGCGGGACTAAACAGACAGTGATGTAGAATCGGTGAGCGGTGCTAAACAGACAGTGATGTAGAATCGGTGGGCGGGACTAAACAGACAGTGATGTAGAATTGGTGGGCGGGGCTAAACAGGCAGTGATGTAGAATCGGTGGGCTGGACTAAACAGACAGTGATGTAGAATCGGTGTGCAGGCTAAACAGGCAGTGATGTAGAATCGGTGGGCGGGGCTAAACAGGCAGCAATGTGGAATCTGTTGGCGGAGCTAAACAGGCAGTGATGTAGAATTGGTGGGCGGGGCTAAACAGGTAGCGATGTAGAATCGGTGGGCGGAGCTAAACAGGCAGCGATGTATAATGGTGTGCGGGGCTAAACAGGCAGTGATGTAGAATCGGTGGGCGGGGCTAAACAGGCAGCAATGTGGAATCTGTTGGCGGAGCTAAACAGGCAGCGATGTATAATCGGTGGGCGGGGCTAAATAGGCACCGATGTATAATCGGTGGGCGGGGCTAAACAGGCACCGATGTAGAATCAGTGGGCGGGGCTAAACAGGTAGCGATGTAGAAGCAGGCGTTGATCTTATTCTGTGGAGGCGGTGCTTATCCACACTGTTACATAATAGAGTAGAACATTCCACAAGCTGTCATTTTGGCGGACTACTTTCAGTGTAAGCTGTTTTTAGACTAACGACAAAGGTTTAACTTACAGGATGTTTTTATAGTACAATAACCTCTTATATGTCAAAAGATCAAGAGAATTTTGGTTTCTCAGTTCATGACCCCTTTAAAGCAAACATTCTCTAGCCTTTGCTAAACTACTTCCTTCTGCAGCAGGATCTTCGGGTTTGTGGCGAGGAAAGCGGGCAGCGGTATGGAGAATGTGTGTCATGTGTTTGCGGAGCATGACCCTGAGCAGCCTGCCAGCGCCATCGTAAACTTCGTCTCCAAAGTCATGATCGGCTCTCAGAGGATGTGATGAATGAAGAAGAGGAGCCTGCAGCACCGATGCTGATCTGAGGATCATCTCATCAGAGAGCTGAACGCCAGGACAACAAACCTTCTGGAAATCAGCATGTACAGTGTTTGTATATTTGTGTATTGAAAGTGTGAGTATGCTTTACACAGACTCAAAAGGAATTATTCTCATTGGAAATAAATCTCAACATATGTGTGTATGGACAGCAATGCTTTTTTAAATTATTTCTAGTATTTTATGTGTAATGTATCTCACTACTGATGACATGAAACCAAAAACGTCTTTATAATGTCATTGCATTTTAGATATCTATATATTTAGTATTTTTAATTTTTTTACTTGCAAATTTCTGTTACGTATGCCAAGTCGTTTTCTACAGAAAAAGAAACTTTATACTTCATATATATATATATATATATAAAAAAAAAACCTTATGCATGTCAAATACTCTCAGATGTCTGTATTTTCTCAGTGGAAGTCGTGTTTGATAAGCATACTGTCAGAATCAGTGTTCACAACACGAGCGCAGACAGCTCTGAGGCTTCTGTGTATCTTTTCTTCTTCATGTCATGATGCTGTCTTTATGTAAAGTGATGACAGTAGGAGATGCTGTCATAGATTCAGTCGTGTGTTGTATAGCAGTATCTGTATTAAGAGTGTTGAGAGAAGCAGGCTTGGTTTAATGATCTGTGATGTTCTGTGACTAATGGACTCTTATAAACTCAGCTGAACACAGATCTGAGCCAGTGAGCGGCTGTCATAATTCATGTTATAACACATCAGCAGGGAGCACAAATGTACTGACGTTCACACAGATAACTGTTGAGGGCTCTGATTATTTATACTTGTTAAAGTCACTGGTGATTTTCAGAAACTGAAATGAACCACACACACACAGTCTCTGAATATCAAACAGAAACGAGCAAGATTCTTGTGTTGTAGTTTGCAGTACTAAATGTCTGTTCATGTACTTCATCTGATTCCTTCAGTGGCAGAATATGAGAAATAAATAAAGAGTACAGACAGAAATGATTAAGAGATATGTTTTACTGATTCATTTTAAGGCTGCAGATTTGATGAACATCTGTGACATCTGTCTAATGACAGGACTGTCATGTAATGCTGCTGGTCATCTTCATTTACACAGATCTGGATGCAAGCAATGGATCGCTGTCTACATTCACTTCATTCGCATGGTATTGTTTTCTTAAAGCTCAAAGCTCTTTATATCAAGGGGTTTATTCACCCAACAATCATTCACTCACCCTCGTGTTGTTCATACTGTGTGATTGGTCTCCACAGAGCAGGTTTCTGCTGCTCCAGAGTCCAGTATCTGCATGATTTACTCCAATCCATCATCCCACTCTTGCCATTGTACTGGTGATGTGAGGCTTCATGCAGATGCTCGGCCATGGAAACTCATTCATGAATCCCATGCACAGTTTTTGTGCGATATTAATGTTAATTGTTAAATTGTAGTCAAAAACCTCTGGAAAAAGTCCAAGAGATACATATTAATATATGTTTAATGTTTATATGTTTAATTTTCAATATATTTTTTATGTATTTCTTTCATCAGAAGGAGAATTATAATCAAATGTTTGTCAGGGGTCCCCTGACACAGAATGACTCTTTATACTGTCCTGTTTTTCAGCAGTCTTTAATGAAGAATGATGAACCAACAAACCAGTTTCTTCATTGTTTGCACGGTTCACTCATGTTGTCTCTCTCCTCTTTAACAATCATCTCCATCTCTGCAATCATATATCCTAGATATTTCTTTGACCTACACTTATTTCTCCTTATTTTAATGTGTTTCACAATGAGTGGTTTCTTCACTTGTAAAATGGTGGGAATATTTACTGATGAATCTGTAAGGCTGCAGAATCGTAATTGCTTTGTGAATTTGAACTGATGGGGTAAAACAATTAGAAATACATTATTAGTATTTATGCAGCAAATATACAAATCCTCTCAATAATGGCCTTCATCTCATTCAGTCTTAGGCTATGAAAATAAACTGCTAAATACTTAAAACATCAAACAGAGATTGATTCAGCCCAAAATCTGTTGCTTCAGGTGCCTGATAAATTACAGTGAGGTCTGAGGATGAGCTACTTATGTTTATGCTTTAAAAACACATAATCCCCTGGTTTTTCAATAAAACTATAATACTTGAAACATGAAACTAGTTCAAATGAAATGAAAGGATTCGATTGCTGTATGAAATTTAGACTAAAAACAGCTTGTTACATCGTATTTTATTTTTACTTGTTTTGCTCATTATAACTAATCACACACGATTCTGTTGAGCTTAGGAATGCAGTGGCCAATCAGAGGCATTCAGATTAGTCATCACTGAATTATTTTAGACTGAAACTCGCAAATTCCCTCATCATAAGCAACAAAAGTGCAGATGTACGTACGCTAAAATTAAAGAGATTCATTTATCATACAGATTATAAGACGGTGCTCATTTAGAGTGTGTTCTTTCATTGCATGATTCAGTCTAATAAAATGCATTTAGATTGCTGCCAAAATTCAAGATATGGGGGCAGAAAATGTATATATTTATATCATTTCATATAGTTAATCAATATCACACGAAGAGTGACATTTTTTCTCAAAAATCAAATGTGATATTGATTTTAGCCTATACAACAGTTCAATAAACAAGAAGTTAATATTAATAGACTTACGTTTTAGACACCATATTGCCTATTTTTGCTTTATTTCGCCAACAAAAATAATTCCAAACACAGCCACAGCACTGTTTTGCATCTCTGTTCCTGAATGAATCAACCGTTTAAACGATTCAGTTCAATCACAATGACTCACTAAGAGTGAGTTGCTGCCACCTACTGGTGCTTTTAATTTCACATTTAAAGTACCTTTTCATTTTTTTTAAATAATTTCAAATATCAGTATTCAACGTTTTAGGATTAAAATATCAACACATTATTTATGCATTTGTAACTGCAGTTTAAATGCATTCATGTCCTGCATTAAACAGTGTGTAAATAAATACATCTAAACACCTCTTCAGATGCAGCTTCTGTGTTTCCTCTGCAAGATTAATTTTGTTGATAATGATTTTATTTGTTTGGTAACAGCCCCAAATGTCTTATTATTCTAATTGACTTTATTGATTAAATATAAGAATTTGACTGACCACACAGAATATGAAGAATAGGTTATCAAAAACTTTAGGAGTCAGCTGTCCACAGCAGTCCTGCAGCGACACACTCAGGAAAAGATTGTCTGATTATCGTTATCAATAAAATCCAAGAAAATATCGAGATATCATATTTTGTCTATATCGCACACCCCTAGGCTAGATATTTAATTCTTTTTTGTTTAGTGACTGTTTGGTACACATAATTCACTGATCATCATAAAATAAACTTTTATCTTAGAATTAGTTTTTCTCAACAATGACGAGGAAAAGACAAACAATCTGAATCATATTTATATGTTTGTTTTTTTGTTTTGTTGTTTTGGAAGGGGACGGAGGAGGGGGTCTGGTTGGGGGGACCCCCCCAAGAGCTTTGACACAATTCAAACACTGGCAGTAACTAGTTACTAACTCACAGTAATAATATTACTTTTGCAGTAACTAGTAGTGTAACTAATTACTAATCATATTTCATTAATAATATTACAGTTACTATCCATAAAACAGCTCGTTACTTAGTTACTTTCGATACCTCAACCCCTACTGATTTGAAGTCCAACAATCCAATAATTCCTAGATTTATTTCCTATATTTAATGAGATTAATACAGCACTTTTACTTAAACGTTAATATTAATCACCACTGAGTGTTCGTAATAGTCTGCGATCCAGTGTCAACTTTAGTCAAATGAAGAGACAGAAATATATTGTTAGTAACATTTTAGAAGAATTTTATGGGAAGATACGTGGGGTGTGAAAGAAAAGTAATGTAACTAGTAGCGTAACTAATTACTGTTGCCATAAAGTAATAAGTAATAATATTACTTTTGAAAGGAGTAACTAGTAATGAGTAATAAATTACATTTTTTGAGTAACGAGCCCAACACCGATAGGAAGGTCGTTCAGGAGAATATTAGCAGAGATCATATATTTTCTAGGTGGCGGTGTGCAGCTTTACGGTGGTCTGAAGCCCGCCAAACTACAGGAAGCGGAAGAAGAACGCGTCACCGCAACTTCCGGCGTCACTATGGCGGCTCATGCGAGTGAACTGGAGATAGCTAAGAAGAACTTAACCGATGCGATAGGAGACAATATCAAACAGTGAGTGTTTATTAGCGGTGAAATCATCCAGAGCACCGCCACTGCACTCTCCAGTGACCCTGCGCTTTACACTGACAGCGCTGCGTGTAAAACACTGGAAAGACTGCTGCTGTAGCTGTTAGCTGTTAGCTGTTAGCTTCACACTCAGCACTCTAGCTTTGTCTCTTCAGGTGCTGCGGCCTTCATTAATATCGCTCATGTTTGCTTTTCTGACATTAATTGAGCTCCAAACGTACAGAAATGTGGTTTTATAGATAATGACAGCGCTTTCAGTGGCATTTCAATGTAACGTTTGGAAATCTGAGGTTGAGTGTTGAATGATTGGCTAGTAGCGTGTGTTAAGATGTAATTTCACTGTTACTGGTGTTTTTAGCTGGTTACTCTTTATTAGGGTCTGCTATTGAATTTGATCAATTCCGATTCTTATCGATTCCAATGTAGTTAAAAATGACGTCAAACAGTTATATCAATATATCAAACATATTTATTCTGTGTCTCTTTTTGCAAAACATTTAATTGCTGCTGAACACCATGAACAAAAATCAGCCAGCTACATAAAAACTGGACTCGATTAAGAGCTGTTTGTGTGAAAAATAGAGCTGCACCATTCTGGATAAACTCAGACTTTATTTATTTATTTATTTATTTTTTTAAATAGAGGTTGTAGTTCTCTCACAGTTCTGAAGAAAAATATTAGACAACTAAATAAAATCTCATAGAATTTATGAATGGAATGATTCAGTGACTCACTCAAGATTGACTCGTTTCATTTCTGGATGAATCTGTGTTTTTGAATCAATCTCTTGAATGAATGATTCAAAGACAAATACATTTTTAACAGCCATTTTTTGCCACCTAAAAAAAAAAAAGATGCGCACACAGGAACTGATAGGCAGAATTGAAATTTTAATTTTACATCAAGTATCCGATTCCTGACCTTAAGTATGTGATTCTGGAATTGGAATTGATTTTCGATTCCCAACTCTATTCTTTATGCTTGTTACCATTTGTATCACACGTTTCTCCGATGGTGATTCCTCCGTGATTTCTTCCACATCTGAGACAGTTTAGAAACTAATGAAATACAATAAATCTATCTCCATGTGTTTCTGATCTTCTCGTTCACAGTTACTGGGCCAATCTGAAACTCTGGTTCAAGCAGAAGATCAGCAAAGAGGAGTTTGACCTGGAGGCGCGGCGTCTGCTGGCCCAGGAGAATGGTAACCCTGTGCCCTATGTAGTGTCCATCATGATGACTGCACAGGTGACAGGCTTTCATTGACCGCTCATGTGTTTTCCTCCGCAGTCCATGTTCACAATGACTTCCTGCTGGCCATCCTCACCCGCTGCCAGATCATCGTGTCCACATCAGGTACTGAAACACACTCTTCATGAATGTTTCTGCAGGTCTTTGGGTTGTGAGAAGCTTCAGTGTGTGTGTGTGTGTTCAGAGGGCACCAGCTCGCTGCAGTGGACCGGCGGATCCGCATCCAAACCAGGCAAACCCAACCGAGGCAAAAAGAAGTTTCCCTCCGTTCGGCAGAAATTCGATGTTAGTTCTGTCTCTGCTCACTCACTTCATGATTATATTTACCAAATCAGGGTTTCTGCGGGTCAGGGATAGCTTATGCTTTATGCTTCATGAACAAATATCTGTCAGTGGGGATGAAACCTTCTCTTCCCTTTGGATTAAGTTGATTCTTGATTAAGTTGAGTCCATTGGCAGATACTTGTTTTTGTTTTAATCACAAGCTCATTTCATTTTAATAATTTTCTCATAAATCAAGATTTCTGTCATTTTGCTTCTCTAGTGAATGTGTCTTGATTTAAGAATCTTTAGACATTTGCACTGGAAAACAAGACAGAGATACTGAGGAAGAGCAGCACTTTATTGCAGTGTGATCAGAAGTGCAGTAACAGATATTTCTGTATTCTAGTGGTTTGTATCAGTGATTCAAACCATAAGCCTTTTTTGTAAATTGAATTTAAAAGTAATGGAGTTTTTAAAGGCTGCTAATACTAGACATTCACATTTTTATTTATAAGGACAACACGCATTAATCAAAATTTCTGTAAATGTGCCAATGTTTAGCCAGTCGGCTAATTTTCAACAGCAGTCCTTTGGCAAGATGTTATAAAACCCTTTAAAATATCAAAACGCTAAACAAAAAACAACATGACAACAGTACTAACACTGACAAACAATCAACATTTTCACACAATCAGCCATACAAGCACATAAAGTGACATCACACAACCTTCAATAGATATATGTAAGCGTGCTGAAAAACATTAATTTTACATGAAACACAAAAGACTCCAACATACCAGACAATTAGTAAAATATTAATAAAATAGTCCAAAACATACATTTAACCACCTGACAGCGAGCAAACGTTTATTTTTAGAGATTTAGAGATCATGATGTATTTGTGTTCAGTTCCATTCATTGCTTAATTTTTCTTGGACTCAAAAAGCCTTAAATTTACTCTCATAAAACCTGCAGAAACCCTGCAAATATACATTTCATTTACTCAAGAGAAATTACATTTTACATAAATCAATTTAACTTTTTTTTTTTTTTTTTTTTTTTTTTTACCATCATATTTTACATTTCAGCCTTTGTATTTCCTCTTATTTTAAGTGATTCTTTTTTTGTTGTCTAATGAATAATGCTGTTAGGTCTTTTTAATTTTGAATAAGTTTAAAACAGTGCAACAAATTTTATTGTTATTATTATGCAATTTTATTATTACATATATTTATGACGTTATATATTTAATGTTATCAGTATTATATATGTGTTTCATTTGTTCCTGTGTTGGGCGTGTTGCAGCACCGCTTCCAGCCGCAGAACCCCCTGCAGGCGGCGCAGGCCTTCAGTCCTCGAGAAGCGGCGCTGGAGGACGAGGAGCTGAGGCTGAGCGCTCAGACGCTGCTGCTGCCCACCAGAGGACAGATGGAGGCCCGCATGATGGTCACCGCCTTCGAGATGGGCCTGGACAACGTGAGCGAGGACGCCGTCAGCACCATGTTCTGCGCACTCGAGGTGTGAGAGTGAGTGTGTGCGAGAGAGTGAGTGCAAGAGTGCGTGTGTGAGAGAGAGAGTGTGTGTGTGAGAGTGTGAGAGTGAGAAGTATAAGTGTGTGTGTGTGATAGACAGATGATATGATTGTCTGGATAACAGCTGTAGTCTGCAGCAGCTCTGATTGTAACGTTTCAGCTGTTTTTTAATTGAGTCTTAGTCCTGTCAAATGTCCTTTTTCTTGTTAAGTCTTTTCTTTTTCCTGTTTCTTGTTAAGTCAAGTTTCAGTCGATTAAAAGTCTGGGAATTTTAGTCTAGTTTAGTCACTTTTTTTAGTAACGCTGCATTATGGTTAAACTGATAATCAAAATTATTTTGAGCAAAATTATAATCATGATTACTGATCATGATTGTTGTCAGAATTGCTGCACTTTCACCTGTAACACAAATCAAGAGTCATACATTTGCTTTATTTGATCTTATCTAGTTTCCTGATTTATGATGTTATCATAAATATTAACACTACATTATGAAACCTGGTGAAACTCAAAAGCAAAAACAATGACATTCCTAATATTAATTCATAAAGTATATTCATGTCTTTCTATTAAAAAAAAAAAGCCTTTGTATTGTGACACAGATGTTTGTAAGTTTATTTATTCATCCTCAGTCTCGGACAACACAGTCGAGATCATGTCTGGATTTATTACAGTTCTTCATGAGGAGGTTTGATTGCAGATTTATGCAGCAAACAGTGCAAAAGACAATCTCAACAGAGATCACTAAACTTCAACTTACATGATTGTCAGTGTTTTCAGATCAGTAGTGTAAGAAAGGTGTGCAAATAGTTGCCAGGTTGTGAACATAAATTAAACACAGGGAAGAAAATGTATCCTTTTATGAGAGAAGCTCTTGACTGGGGGTACAATAATCCCTTTATCTTGATTAGCATAATCAAATGTAATTGAAAGTAAATTAGGATGAATAGTCCAGCTGTGCTCTAGTGTAAGTCAGATCTTGATCAAATGCTGTTTTGCAGGTGCATTTGAAGGATATCCTGACCGCTCTGGTGTCGCGGAGGAAAGCCTATCGTCTGCGTGATGGTCATTTCCAGTATGCGTTCGGCAGTGACGTCACGCCGCGGCCGTACCTGAAGAACAGTCTGCCGGCGTACCACAGCGTCATTGAATGGCACGTTTGTTAACTTTATCACAGACTTGCAGCATTTCATTCTGTGTTATGTGTGTAGTTTAGTGTGGCGCAGCATAGGGCTGGACGATTCATCGAAAAAGAAATTGAAACCGAAATTCAGAACCTCTAACAGACATAATTTTTCCATGTTTTTTATTTCATTTTTTTAATCCTGTTAATACTTTCCCCTTAAAAACATACTACCGTGTGTGTATTCGGCACTATACGGATGTGTATACGGATGCACATGAGTGGCGCGTTAAAAGAATTAAAATTTTTACTAGAGCCCGACCGATATATCGTTTTGCCGATTTTATCGGCCGATATGAGCTTGTCGCAGATATATGGGGATCGGCGAATATGCCGCCGATATGAATTTTTTTTTACAGAACATAAAATGCAGATAAAATGCTTGTATATGGTGTAATTACAGTTTGTCCAGCAGAGCGCGCTCCATTGTTTGCTACTGGCGACCTGGATGAAACGCTTTAAAGCTTAAGTGTATGGAATACCATTGAAACTTTGAACGGCCATATCTCTGTAACAGCGCGGCAGATCCACATCAAATTCGGGGGATCCCTTCAGCTCGAGGAACCCTCTCGAACGCTGAATCGAGTGTACGTCTTGAGGCCCCCTTTCGAATGAGACCACCCATGCGTCGATAGGCCCCGGGGTCCGGGAGTTGCGGGCGGTTAAATTCGCGGTTGGGCACGGACCGATCTGGCGATCCCGGGGGGGCTACCGAGGCGCGGAGGGTGGCATTCGAGAGGGCTCCTCGAGCTGAAGGAATCCCCCGAATTTAGTGGAGATCCGCCGCCGCGTTCGCGAGATAATGACATCAGCCAACACTTTAATTTCAGTAAAGAGGTCTCTTGTTCAGACTGCAGCATTCAAGCGTTGTCTTATTCGACCGTAAGTGCCCTGCGAAGTGGACTTCACATGATATTCCGCCATGATTCCAGTTCCAAGGGAACGTACACGTTACATTCAAAGGGCATTAAAGTGCGCAAGATGTGAATTTAAATTGTATTTATTTACAGTGGTATGTCACACTTCTCTAGTAAGTTTCGTCTGTGTGTGAAGACAGTAGCATGAATGAATGTTCTGAAGTGAAATAAACTTAAACGGAATAAAGTTGAATGGAATTGAATTGAAATAAATTTAAATAAACTTCACCTTTACTGTTCAGTGCACTGATGTCAGACTCATTTTGGATAATAAAGTTTGTTAAATTGTTAAATGTCCTGCCTCCATTACATATCTTTGTCACCTCATTATAATTGTTTGATCACCACATTTGAGTGATCATTGCAATAAATGTGTTTATGTATATATATTCAGTTTATGTATATACTATAGTATTCTATATATAGTACCAGTCAAAAGTTTGGACACAGGAATGGGAAAGTGTCCAAACTTTTGACTGGTACTGTATTATAATATACACAAAGAATATCGGCCGATATATCGATATCAGCCTTTTTTACGCCCTAATATCGGTATCGTATCGGCCCCCAAAAAACCCATATCGGTCGGACTCTTAATTTTTACGCGCAGCGCCTCTCATCAAAGTCAATCCCAAAACAGTGGACCAATCAGAAGACCCTGGAGGCAGGGCAAGCATTGCAAGCTTTTGTATTTGATGGCAACATGGCGGAGGAGGCGTTCTGCACTGCGCTTTTTTAAAAAAACGTGAGCGGTTTTAGATGCAAAGATGCGTTCTGTGTGAATGTGCAGTAAGAGCCTAGAGTAAATACTTGCGCATATAGAATGACAGGACAAGATCACTGAGATAGTGCCCTGCTCTTTCTCTTCATCAACTGCTCTGTTTACATTCATTATTTAACACATTTGTTTACAGGAGATGCAAGTTATTATTTTCTGCTTTTCACATTGCATTATTTAAAATCACAAAGATAAGAATTTCACTCTTTCATAAGAAAAAAAATCCCGTCTTTAATAGTTGAGTATATTACATTACAAACCATTAATGAAATAATTCAATAATCGTATGCGATTCAATAATCGTAATCGAGGTAAAGTGTTCAATTAATCGAGGTTTTGGTTTTAGGTCATATCGTCCAGCCCTAGCGCAGCATCACTGCACACAGATGAAGTGGTGTGCTAATGAATGAACTCATCAGATGACTGCTGTTATTTCGCTGTCCAGGCCTAGAGACGGATTAACCGCAGATGACTGATCTTGTTTTTCTCTGGGGTGTGTTGCAGTCCTCCTGCGAGCGCGTCTCTCCCTGCCGGTCCTCCTCCTCAGGTGCTGCCGGACGATGCTGAGCAGCAGGCTGCTCTCCTGCTGGCCTGTTCAGCTGACAGTCTGCCTCCGCCGCTGCCGCCCATCAGTGTGTTCGACCTGCTGGAGGCGCTGCAGGTGCGTCTGCACTAACGCTGACATCAGAGCAGTGTGATCCACTCACCACAAACTCACTAGCAATGTTTCCATTCAACGATGCGAATTTAACTGGAATATCACATAAAACATTTGCAAATAAAGCACCATTTCCACCTGACGAGTCAAAGAGAACAAAATAGTCACTTTCTGATAAACTGTCACTAAATATCACCAAGAAATCACTGAATATAATCATTTTGATATATAATAAATTACTTGCGCCTTAGAGTAGATGAAATAGGGCTGGGCGATATAGCTAAAAAATGTATCGATATAATGTTTCATATCGTTCGGTATGGATAATTATTGACATTTTTTATAACCCTTTTTAAAAACGAGCAATAGAATTTTTTTTTTTTACATTTAATCACTGTATTTTTAAATTAACACAATTTATTGTGACAACAAATATATATATATATATATATATATATATATATATATATATATATATTTTTTTTTTTTGTTTTAACAGTCAAACACAAAATAAAAATTAAACATCTTATGTTTTATATGCAGATTAAATAAGTCTTGAGGAAACTTTTGGCTTGTCTGCCGAGGGCGCAATGAGCAAAATAATACAACGCATTAAATTATCAATGCAATGAAATAACTGTCTATAAAAACAAAAAAAAACGTGCATAACGTCTAAATTAACATATGTCAAATATAATTTCGTAAATTGCATGAACAATTATGAACAAAACAGCATCATGTATTTAAGCATTGCTTAATACAAAGAGCCGAATCGCTGATCACACAGATTGCATTTAAAAACATATGAGACGCAGTGAAAAGAAATAAACCTCCACAAATTCGTGACATGTTTTCTAAACGTTTAAACTGTTTTAACTTTGCATGGCTTTCTATACATCTCTTGTGTAAGACACGAGTGTCATATTTGTCCGTCTAAAAAATGCACTGAATTTGCATTCTGTGTGAATGGCTTGGTTTCGGTTTTAACCTAATCTAGATCATCTACACATTGAGATTTTGAATGAATACTGCATCATCACCACATCTCCTGCGCCACTGATGATGCTCCCTGACGTAGGGGTGTGTGATATTGAAAAAAAAATATCATCTAGATATTTTTTGCCATTTTTTCAATAACGATAATTAGACGATATTTTGCAGAGTGTGTTATTCTGCTGATATCTGACTACTGTGGACAACTGCAATTTTTTATATTATTATTATTCTGTGTGGTCAGTTCACATCAGTGATAGAAATTTATCTTTTCATATAAGTTTAAATTGATTTTTACATTTTATGGGCAATTTTACCTTTAATAAATCAATTTTTTCTAAAAGTGTGCATCTTTTGAGTCAAATTGTTACATTTAATCAGTCAATTAGAATAATAAGACATTTAGGCTGTTACCAAGCAAATGAAACCAGTAGGCCTATCAACAAAATTAATCTTTGCAGAAGTTGCATCTGAAGTGGCATTTAAATGTGTTTACACACTGTTTAATGTAGCTCAGAGGGACATGGAGTGCTAACCTGCAGTCACAAATGCATATGTTTTGATATTTTAAATATAAAACATTGAATACTGATATTTTAAATTATTTAAAAAATGAAAAGATACTTTAAATGTGAAATTAAAACCGCCAGTAGGTGGCAGCAAGTCACTGTAAATAAGTGAGTCATTGCGACTGAACCGACTGAATCATTTAAACGGTTGATTCATTCAGGAACAAAACATCGTCATGTTGCTCAGAGACGCAAAATAGCGCTGTAGCTGTGTTTGGAATTATTTTTTGTTGGTGAAATGGCGCAAAAACAGGCAATATGGTGTCTAAAATGTAAGTCTCTTAATATTAACTTATTGTTTTTTTTAACTTGTATAAAATCAATATCACATTTGGAATCATGCTTATTTTTTAAAGAGTGATTTTAACTATAGGAAATTATATATATATATATATATATATATATATATATATATATACATTTTCTGCCCCCATATCTTGAATTTTGTGATCATTCTTAATGCATATTAACAGACTGAATCATGCAGTGAAAAAACACACTAAATGCACACGTGCACTGTTTAACCCAATTCATCACGTAATGTATGTTTGCGCTCTGCAGGGGTGTTTTGAATGGTTTTTGCAAAATACTCTATTGTCAAATTGCACATCGTTAAAACAACAATTACGATATTATCACAGATGATATATATCGCCCACCCCTACCCTGACGCACACCTAACATTCGATTATACCATTTTAGCATTCAAATGCAAATGTTTATTTTAAATTTGACTAATATTCATTTTTTATTCACAATCTCCTCATCACAAGCACTGATTTCAGCATGTGTTCATGTGTGCTGTCTATGTCACTCATAGCACTTGTCTATATCATGCGCTATATTGAATATTTTTTCTGTCGTTATTGATGAAGGTGTACGGTCGATAAATACTGATACTGTTTTATCACCCAGGCCTAAGATGAAACACAAAATGCTGTCATTGCTTTCGGAGGTGGATGCTGCTGTTTGGGAACGCAGTCATATAAGACCGTTACACAGAAATACTTTGATCGGTCCGCTGGTTAGTCAGGTTATCCCGTTCCATAGCGCAAAGTCATGAGTTTTTTGATGCGCATGGTGGAATTTATTCAGTAAATGTGTTTCCATCCTAGTTTATGCACATTTTTTCTTTTCAAATAAAAAGTTGATCCTACTCAATTGTGCGCATAAGATTTTATGCACATTTTTAGAATTTATGAGCATCTTAGCGTGTTTTTTTTTTTTTTAAATGGGGTATTCCAAAATGTACATAAAAATAGGTGAATGGAAACATAGCTACTGTCTCTGATTAGATAGAAAATGACAACAGAGTGCAGGGTGGTTAATAATGTGGAAACATACTTCAAAAACAATTTTGAATGTTTTTATTTTTCTATTTTCTGGTTTCCTTTTAGTTTTAAAGTTTTAGTAATTTTGTTGTGTTTGGTATTTTTTATTCTTTTTTTATGTTTATGTGGTTTTATTCCTTTTTATTTCAGTTTCAATTTTTAGTACTTTTTTTGTAAGTTCAACTAAACAAAAAAGCTTTCTGAAATTAAATACATTTAAGGTGTTCTCTTATATTTTTAGTTAATATTTATTTTAACACGTTTTTAATTGGTTTTAGTGTAGTTTTTTGAATGGCCTTCAGTCAGTTTAAAATCACAGTGTGCCAATGTCTTTCTATAGTCTTGACTCAGACGCCTGATTTGTTGTAACAGATCCTTAACTTCCTCAGAAGTGCTTGTCACTGTGCTTGAGCTGTGTGTATTTGAGTGAGCTGTGCTGTGTGTGTGTGTGTGTGTGTCAGGTTTGGTTGAGCTGTGTGTATTTGAGTGTGCTGTCTGTGTGTGTGTGTCAGGTTTGGTTGAGCTGTGTGTATTTGAGCTAACAGAGCTGTGTGTGTGTGTGTGTCAGGTTTGGTTGAGCTGTGTGTATTTGAGTGAGCTGTGCTGTGTGTGTGTGTGTGTGTCAGGTTTGGTTGAGCTGTGTGTATTTGAGTGAGCTGTGCTGTGTGTGTGTGTGTGTGTGTGTGTGTGTGTGTCAGGTTTGGTTGAGCTGTGTGTATTTGAGTGTGCTGTCTGTGTGTGTGTGTGTCAGGTTTGGTTGAGCTGTGTGTATTTGAGCTAACAGAGCTGTGTGTGTGTGTGTGTCAGGTTTGGTTGAGCTGTGTGTATTTGAGTGAGCTGTGCTGTGTGTGTGTGTGTGTGTGTGTGTGTGTGTGTGTGTGTGTGTGTCAGGTTTGGTTGAGCTGTGTGTATTTGAGTGAGCTGTGCTGTGTGTGTGTGTGTGTGTGTGTGTGTCAGGTTTGCTTGAGCTGTGTGTATTTGAGTGAGCTGTGCTGTGTGTGTGTGTGTGTGTGTGTGTGTGTGTGTGTGTGTGTCAGGTTTGGTTGAGCTGTGTGTATTTGAGCTAACAGAGCTGTGTGTGTGTGTGTGTGTGTGTCAGGTTTGGTTGAGCTGTGTGTATTTGAGCTAACAGAGCTGTGTGTGTGTGTGTGTGTGTGTGTGTGTGTGTGTGTGTGTGTGTGTGTGTCAGGTTTGGTTGAACTGTGTGTATTTGAGCTAACAGAGCTGTGTGTGTGTGTGTGTGTGTGTGTGTGTGTCAGGTTTGGTTGAACTGTGTGTATTTGAGCTAACAGAGCTGTGTGTGTGTGTGTGTGTGTGTGTGTGTGTGTGTGTGTGTCAGGTTTGGTTGAACTGTGTGTATTTGAGCTAACAGAGCTGTGTGTGTGTGTGTGTGTGTGTGTGTGTGGCAGGTCCAGCGGCGGGTGATGCCGTCTCACAGCATGTTTGCTCTGAACATGGAGAGGATCCTGGCCCGGCTCTGGCACCCGAGTCACGAGGAGCTGGAGCAGGACCACATCCACCGCCAGCATCTGGCCAGCAGAGAGGGGCTGCTGCTCAGCTGACCGATGATGAAGATGATGATGATGAAGAACGGACACACCGCATCACCGCTCCATCAGGACCATCATCATCACTGCCGCACTAACACACGCTCACATCTTTCTGGGAATTATTTTGTTTAAAAAGCCCATAAATATGATTTTGTAAATATTTGTGTATTGTTTTCATGTCTAGTTTTTGTAAGTATTATAAATATAAATCTGAAACGCTGTGTCTGTGTACATGTCAGTATTTTTATATCCATTGTCTGCTCTCTTTAATTATTTGTTAATTGATGCATCTCATTGACTTTAGAGGCAAAGTAAAAAGAAATTGACAAAAATTCTTACATATTAGAATTTCTTAAATTATCAAGTTTTTATACATTAGCACAGGCTTTCAGGGATAACACACAGGCTAATTAGGATCTCATATGTGACCCTGGGCCACAAAACCAGTCATAAGGGTCAATTTTGTGAAATTGAGATTTATACATCATCTGAAAGCTGAATAAATAATCTTTCCATTGATGTATGGTTTGTTAGGATAGGACAATATTTGTCTGAGATACAACTATTGAAAATCTGGAATCTGAGGGTGTAAAAAAATCTAAATATTGAGAAAATCGCCTTTAAAGTTGTCCAAATGAAGTTCTTAGCAATGCATATTACTAATCAAAAATTAAGCTTTAATATATTTACAGTAGGAAATTTACAAAATATCTTCATGGAACATGATCTTAATATCCTAATGATTCTTTGGCATAAAAGAAAAATGGATAATTTTGACCCCATACAATGTATTGTTGGCTATTGCTACAAATATACCTGTGCTACTTATGACTGCTTTTGTGCTCCCAGGGTCACAGATGGGTCAGTTGAAACTCTGCTGACATATGAGAGCCATTTAGGTGTCAGTTTCATAGGGTTCAACATCTGTGAACTACACACATTATCCTCTGGGAATATTGTGCACTAAAGTGACTTCACAAGATCACAAGTATTCCTTTAATAATCACTAATAAGTACCTGATCTACATGAGTTGGGGTTGAACATAACAAACACGTTTGGATTGAGTTAAAGTGTTGACGTTTTAATGAGTATTTTTCAGAGATAATTCTGAGGGAAATTACACGCATGCTTATTTAGACATTGAAAATGTGTATTATTATACAGTATAGTGTCAGTGTCATATTTTAATGTAACCACAGTGTTTTGTGTTTGCTTGGGCTTTATTATTTATTCTGGTTACATTGTAAAGTGAAAAAATAGGGCCTATGCATCATTGTAAACATGAATTCAGCGTCAAATGAGCCACCTTTCTGTAAATAATCTATGTTTTTGTTTTTCTAAGAGAAGAAAACCATGCTCTTTTGATACACTACAGTTATTTGTAATTTAATTTACAACACGATTACAGTACAGTGCATGAGGGCACGATTGAGCTGCATGTGTGGTTAATCAGAATAGAATAAATACATTGGAAATATAGTCTTGTGTTTATCCACCTGTGTCGTGGAGCAGAGAGCGGGAGAAGATCTCTTCGACGCAGTCAAAGAAGCTCAAACAGCAGGGTTCCAGGTGCCAGAAGCAAGACTTTATTACACATGTAACAAAGCCGAGAGACAGCCGCCACATCCACTGCCTCTGAGTCTTTGTTTGTCCAAGCTCCATGTTTTATACACCTCTTCTCTATCAAAGTTGGTTCTTTCTATTTTTTTTCATTTGTTCTGCCTGTCTGATCTTCCACAATTGTCCACTCTGCCCCCCCAGCTTATCTTTAATGGTGGCACTTTGGCCTAAGGCCATCACCTGGAGGCAATCTCGTAAACAATACATCATACTTCATGTCATCTTCTGGAAATCACCCAACATTTGCAATGGACAATTTACCACTAATTACCTTACCATCTGTTTTTAGAATACTAAGCATTGAAATGATTTCACATAATAACCATTAATATTGATTTTCTTTTCATTATCATTCATTCTTTCAATAAACTAATATTTTCTAGTAGGGAATTTCACAATATATTCCCCCCTTTGAGACTTAACTAAGTCTCACCCACTAAACCCTTTTCCCAGAGTGCAACACCATGAGTCCACCCACTCTTCAATTCATCTATGAACCAATAAAGGTCCGTCATTCAGTCTTCAACAATTGGTTTCTTCATGACGGTGCACTCTAGAGGAAGTCAGACCCAAACATCTCCCCTCCCACTTGACCAGAGAGAAGTAAAAGAATCTGCTTCCCTACCTAAACATTCTTTTGGGGGTCAATGATCAATTACTTAAATCAGCAATATGTATGTAAGCATGTGCAGAAAATGTCTTTGAGCCTTGCCCATGGTTATCATGGTTATGTAGAATATACAGGTGATTAGTCAAAATAATCAAAATTAAAATGAATCAACTTAATGCAAGATAGGTACACCGGTTCATCCCACGTGGCCAGAGGAACTTCAGACATTTCCGGTAGCCTGAAGCGCTATCTGGTGCTGCTGTCCTTCGTTGCCAGAGGAGCTCTCAGGCAAGTCTTTTTCCAATCCTGCACTGTCTGGTGTTGGAGTAGATGGTGGGTTTTTAAACCTCCAGTTGAATCTACTCATGCTGCTAAGCACTGAGCTGCTCGTCGATCCTCTTTTTCCTTCAAACTTGCTAGTGATGTTTCCCAGTGTTAAAACAATTAATCATCATACCAATAATAAAATCTTTGATTAGTTTAATCATGTCATAATAAAGTAATCAAAACACAACAAACTATTCTCTGGAGGCCGGGCTGAATGAATAATCACTGTTATTGCACCCCTGACAAGTCAGACCCTCAGTCACCCCTCAGAAAATAGTCCTTCTTTATCATTCCCTTTATCTGATAGCACTGTCTCATAACATGGACAGGGACCTGCTTAAAACCTTCATCTTTTTCCTTTTTTGATTGAAAAAAATCACATTTTACATTTAATTTAATATAGTAATTTCAACACAAATGATTTATGGAGTAAATAACTTCAGGAAGGAAAATACATAGTACCCTATAGCTTCCTGCCTACTCTACCCAAATTCTCTAATACTATTCTAAAAAGATAAAAATAAAAAATAATAAAAAAGAAAAAGGCACCCCTTCCCTACCACTCCGTTGTTTCTCAGGAAGGTCTCACACAAAATTATCCAAGTCAAAGTCATCCAGTCCAGGTCCCACACTGTGTTCGTTGGTGTACCCAATGTCAATTCCAGTTGGTTTAACCGATATGTTAATCATCTGTTTGGCCGCAGCTTTGGTCAGCATAGACCTAATGAGAGGCACAATACAACAAAACAGTAAAAGAAACACAACAATGGCAATAGCTATTATGATGCCCACTTGAGTTAACCATTGTCCCCAAGCCCCAAAAAGTGAATTAAACCAATTCCCAATATGCTTATCTGCTCCAGCGTTCTTGGTCACTTCCTCTCTCAGGTTTTTCAGTTTCTCCATTGCTTTGGTGAATGACCCATCTGGGGCTGTATTACTTGGAATATAAATACAACAGTCAGTTCCAAGCATTACACATACGCCTTTTTTCGACCAACAACCAGTTCAATGTTTTTTCTGTGCATCATCAGTATAGTTAATAAATCTCTGCTTATTACAATAAATATAGTTTATCCACTCTATATTCTTGATAAAAGGTATCTATATTATGAATATTGACTCAAATCCATATTTTATCTCATTCTTGGCCTTAAATTGCTCTAGAATTCCCTTGATTGGCCATTCGAATGTATGTATGTATACACTTGGGACTGCCTTATTTGCTCTTTTCACTCTTTGTCTATTTGCAGGGACTGTACAGATTCGTTTAGGTCCCCTCCTATATTGTCACCCCTTGTAGTAATCTTACTCAGTCTTCTATTGCTTCTGATTGATTTTATCTTGTCTACATAATCCATTACTAGTGTTTGAATGGCCCTTCTGGGACTGGTATATGGCCTATAGGTGAAGATGTTCCTTTCCTAACATTGTTTTGGGCACAAACGTCGCATTCAAATAGATACTCGTCCATCATTGCCTGTAAATAAGACGACCAGTAATCCTGTCGCTTAATTTTTCTAATCACTTCCCCCCTCGCGCAATGGTCAAAACCATGCGCGTCAGAGATTAGGATTGCAAGCAATATAATAGTAGCAATCATATGCCTCTCAAGAAACTGTCAAAGCCCATTTGCATTACATGTTGCTCCCCTTTGTTACCCTACATTAATTTCATTTAATTGCTGTTTCACAGCAATATAAATGAGGCATTTCTATAATAATTCTCGTGTATGTAAGTTTTTTACCTTGGTAGGTGAACGCAAACAATGGTCTGCTCTCTTCTACTAAGGGAATGCTGAAAAAGGGCGGAGCAAAGATAAATCACAGTGAAATAATCAGCAACAGGTGGAACATTAGTTAGCAATGTATGCGGGTTTGGAACTTCAGCAGGCCAGTCCTCCACAACCTCATTTACCGCTCTCAAATCATGCACCAAACGCCATTTCGTTTTATCTGCTTTAGCTACTGGTAATATTGGGGTGTTACTATAGCTAGTAGCACTCCTTCTTTCATTAATCCCTCAATTGTCTTTTTTTTTCCCTCTTCTGCTTCAGGTTTCAAAGGGTATTGTGTCTTTCTGGGTGGTTTAGCTCCTGGTCTGAGATTTATTCTAATTGGATTGGCTGATTTTACTAACCCTACATCTATATCATGTTGATGTCCCTTAACTTTTGGTTCAGTTTATGTGTTTATAACCATTCTGGGGACTCCCATTATTGGAGTAGCACACAAATTTTTAAGATACGCTTTATCTGCTGATTGGAAAATTAGATGATTTTCTGTGGCTTCTCACTTGCTTTTTCTGCTGTTTGCATCATGGGTCCTAAGTCCTTAGAAACACAGTCTTTATTTGCATATAAGGTAACATGGGGAACTGAATTTGGTACCTCAAACCATTCATCAATGAATTTTTCCCTATCTATCTGCAGAGCTGCACCTTTTGGTCCTAGAGTTTGGGCTTGCATTTGTGGCTGTCCATAGTTAACTCCTACCGCCATTGGTTGGTTCTGTTGCCAAGGATTTATGGGGCAGTCTCTTCCAGGCCAATTACATCCCCATCACACTCCTGGTGGGCCACCAGCTCTCTGTTGATTGTTGTTAAATCTTCTTCTGCCACGTCCTCCTCCTTGTTGTTGCTGTCTATTCCAGTTCCTGTTGTTTGATTGCTCTGGTTTAAGATATATTACAACTGGTGCTGGTTCTTGTGGTGTATTGACTGTTCCAGCAGCTGTCACTTGTGCTGCTGCAGTCTGATGTACAGGTACAGGCACATTCATTGGTGCTGGTGGATTGACAGGCACTGAAGCATTGACAGGTGCCATCACTGCTGAGAGGTCTTCCTTCTGTACTGCTTGATAGTTTTCTTTGCAGCTCCTTTTCTTGAGATTTCACCTTTAATTCTTGTCTTCTGTATTGTTCCACAGCATGGACCACATGGTCTCTGAATTCTTTGTGTGACTTTGAATTCAGACCTACCACATCCTCCAGCTTCACTTTCACTGCTGCAGGCATAGCTTCCACAATGGAGGTCCTGAAGAGTGCTGTCAGTACTCTGTCTTTTTCTGGATCCCTTTCTAATTCTTCTTTCCATCTTCTCAGTTGCTTTTGGATATAGGCAGTGGGGTTCTCAGTTTCTCCCATTGGTTCCCCCTTCAGGAAATTTGGATCAGTTTGCATTGGATATTCGGTCCTCTTGGTGTTTGGCAGGATTTCAACAGGTCATCTGGATATTCTATATCTTGCATGATCAATGTACCAGCTACTTATACTGCTTTTGCTGGGCATAATCATATGAGCTTGGACGTAGTTGCTCTGTTTGACTGTTGTTCAACAGTTCACTTATCTCTTGTTGCAATGATGTCACAGCTTGGTCATATTCTTCTCTTGTCATGTTGACAGCGTGCTTGAGATTCTCTCTTGTCCTGATGCACCTTTCCTCCATGTCCTCCAGTGCTTCCTGAATGGAGTCTGTAGGTGTCACTCTCCCTTCAGAGGCTTCTTCGAGTTCTTTTTCTTGATCGTTCTCCTCCTCTTCATCCATTGGTGTTAAATGTTTGTGGCAGTCTTCCAATTCTTCAAGCATTTCTGAAAGACAATGATATGAGAGTGGCTCACCTTTTTTCTCTTCCTCTTTGCAGTCTCTGGCCCCCCTTCTTTCAATCCTTGGCTCCTCCTGGTAGGTTGTTCTCTCTCTCTCTCTTTGCTGTGACTGTGGCAGAGGTGTAGATGTTCTCAGTCTCTGCTCCTGTGAGTTCAGCCCCTCCCTCATGTGAGTGTGTTTTTTGTCTCTGATGTCTGTCCTTTCCCTTTCCTCATCCCTGCAGCTCTGTTCATCTCTATCAGTTTCTGTGTTTGAGTCATGTACATATCCCTCAAATTCTATTGGCCCTTTTAGATCTATTTTTCCCTGTACTAAAGGCATTTGGTTTACAGTTTGATCGCAGGAAGGAGCATATGGAGGTGGTCTTTCTTTAATTTCGTCTTTTTTATTTTCCCTTTTCAATTTTAGTAATTTGATTCCTTGTTGTTTAAACAAGGCCAATACCCCCAATTCTTGTTCCCTTTTTTCATTTCGCTTTTTAGTTTTATCATTAGTCTTGTAATTTTTTAACAAGACTTCCATTTCCCTACACATCATCACATCAAATGTCCCCTCTGCTGGCCACTTGGTAACCAATTTCTTTGTTCTTTCTGCCCACTTTTTTGAGAAATCCCTTATTATTTCTTTACAGGCTGGATTTTTGGAAATCAATAATTCTACTGGAGTTGACTTTTTTTTTTTTTTTTTTAAAAACTCAGACTTCTTACTTCATCTAATATAGTGGATTATTGTTGCTTTAATTTCCCTTTGGTGATTTACCTCTCTAACCTCAGCACCTTAAATTTATTAACTACTCTTCACCAGGCTCATCAGACGAGGACCACTAAAAGAATCCGACCCCTGATTTTCACCTGGACTTTTGCTGGGCAGAGGACTTATCACCTTATTTATGAAAGCTGGATAGTTTGTCTCAAATATTTCAAAATAATCACCATATGTTTTCTAGTTAATAATTTGAAGGGTAACACAAGGCCTCCTGGTTCTTTCCATTGCAAATTGCTTTTTGTCCAAATTATGTTTTCTCTCAAGCTAAATGCCTCAAAACTCCACAGCCTTCTCAAATGAAATCTGTGACCTGTAGCCGTCACTCCTCCTGCCCAAATTGAGTAAGTGAAAGATGGCATGAATTCTATGCAAAATTCTTGTCTTGAACACACTAATGTTCAATTCATCTCTTGTACACCACATTAGGTTTAGGGGTTCCATATAATCAATCAATAAACTTTTTCCTATAATGTTAAAATTTTTCTACCCCCTTGTCCCCCTTCTTTTCTTATTCACAACTACTCTGCCTGTCACTTTTGTTTCTTTCTCTTTTATTCAGTTTAATTGAGCATTGATTTCAGCATGTCAAACTGCTGTGATTCTGCTTTTTCTTGATCTTTTTGGATTTCCACCCACAAATGTTGTATATTGTGGCGGAGTTCTTATCTCAATTATCACCTATAAACATCTCACAGTTCTGCCAGTCATATCCATTGACTGTGCATCTCCTGTTTCTTTTGACCTAAACAGAATTTTAGATGTCCAGATCACTTCTCTTGTATCATCTGATATTCTGAGATGTACATTACCAAGGACTGTAGCTCTTGTTTCAAGTACTGACCACTGGCCTACCCAGTTGCGCTTCAGATAGGGTGCTACCACTGGATCGACTGGAATATCAATTACATTTAATGCAGTTTCCAATTGGGAAGATGCTGGAGCACAGAGCCTGAAAAAATTATTTACCAATTTACCACTCGTTATATGTTTGAAAACCACATCCTCCCAAGGTATTACTGGCCATTCAATTGATTTTTCTCTCAAATTTGTGATTTTGGTCAATTTTCTAAGAAAACTATTTTTCTTGAATTCTGTCAACCTTTGTACCTGTCCATCCAAATCAACAAAACTTGATTCCATCTAAAAATGGTTGTGGATCCCTTGTGTTTTTACCATGGTCTCCTGAAATTGCTGATATTCTTTTTCACTTTCCCATTCATTTAAATCATCAAGGTGTTTCTTTTTCTCTGTTTCTTTCATTCTATTTTGGATGAGACGGGCACAAAATGACCACTCAAATATCTCTTCCGTTTGTTCCTCCCTTTCTTCCTCCCTCCTTCACACTCCTACCTTCACTATCAGCAGCACTTACACGCACACACTTAGCTTACACACACATTCAATGCCCCCACTCTCACTTTCTCCTTGTAGCCCCTCCTTTCTCTCACTCACAAGATTCCTCTCTCAGCCCCTCCTTTCTCTCATAGACACACTTGGTTCATATGCTCATTCTTACTACAGGAGAGAAACAAAAAAATTTTCAGTGTTATTTATTTTATATATGGTGACAATTTGACCAATCTTTAAATAATCAATAGAGCCAATTCGTTGTAATGTTATTAGTTTTAAAATAATTGTTCTAATTTCTCTCACATTCTCTCAGTTCACACAACTCACACGGCAATACACACACTACTTGCAGCACTCACACTCTTACACTCTGCTCATGAGCACACATACACACAATCAGTTCATGTATCCATATACACACAATGAGCTCATACACTTATGTACACAAGGCCCCCACTTTCTCTCCCTCTATTTACAACTGCAGCAAAATCAAACACCTGATCTCTCTCTCTCTCCTCTTTTGGAAGGTGATCAGTTGCTCTTTTTCTTTAACAATAATCTAGTTTCACAATTTAGATCACAACGTCGATAATTTGGACGATGTCCAAATAATCGACAGAGCCAATTCTTTGGAGTATTCTTTGTTCTTTCAACTTTTACAATTATGTTAACATACTCCATTCAATATAGTGTCTTTATTTCAGACTTATAATTATTTACACTGATTCTTCACTCTGTTTCTACCAAAAAATATTTACATATTTACACATCTCTTTCTTGTATTCATTTCAGTCAAACCAAAAGGCATTCATATCAGACACATATCATTCTCATCCAATCACACAAACATTCATTTAATGCATTAACACAAACAGATATCTCTTCTCAACATATAATGGACAATACAAAGACTAACACTTTAACTCTCTAGTCTGCAGACACCCGCCCGATCAGACCTTCGGTCATGAGAGTCCACCAGGGCCAAGCTTTTAACCAACCTACAAGCTGCTCCCTGGTATCCCTGGACCTCTCACTTAGGAAGCGGTAACCACGGGTTTTAAGCCCCTCTTGGGCAGCCCCTCTTGGGCTTCTCTTAGGCCTCATGCACCTCTTGTGCTTCTCACTCTGTGCCTCCCTTAGGCACTGCACCTCTTGTGCTTCTTTCACTACGCCCTCGTGAGTGTCGATCAGGGCCAGGCTTTTACCAACCTACAAGCCGCTCCCTGATATCCCTTTGACCCCCCACTTGGGAAGCGTCAATATACCTCTGTGAGAATCTACCAGGGCCAGGCTTAACCAACCTACAAGCCGCTCCCTGGTATCCCTTGATCTCCCACCTAGGATATGTCGCTTGGACTACTAAACTATTCTACTAGGGCGTATCTTTTGGAACCTGGAACCCGTCAACTTATATACACTTACTTTACACTCTTTTCATATTTCTTATTTTTGGTACTAATCTTACATTCGTTGATTGGTGAAGCCCTGTCTGAGATTACCACTACAGGCGTGACCTTAGTTAACTACGCAAACAATCTTATTTCCAATATAAGCAAAAATTGCTTACCTCAGTATAGACGCGTCTTTAATTTCGGATTAGTTTGCGTGTCAACTCGGTCCCCCGCCCGCAAGGGCTCTCCCGGACACCGGACCTCAATCCAATCCTGTTCGTGACGCCAAGTTCTATGTCGTGGAGCAGAGAGGGAGAAGATCTCTTCAGCGCAGTCAAAGAAGCTCAAACAGCAGGGTTCCAGGTGCCAGAAGCAAGACTTTATTACACAATGTAACAAAGCCGAGAGACAGCCGCCACATCCACTGCCTCTGAGTCTTTGTTTGTCCAAGCTCCATGTTTTATACACTCTTCTTATCAAAGTTGGTTCTTTCTATTTTTTTTCATTTGTTCTGCCTGTCTGATCTTCCACAATTGTCCACCTGCCCCCCCAGCTTATCTTTAATGGTGGCACTTGGCCAAGGCCATCACCTGGAGGCAATCTCGTAAACAATACATCATACTTCATGTCATCTTCTGGAAATCACCCAACATTTGCAATGGAAATTTACCACTATTACCTTACCATCTGTTTTTAGAATACTAAGCATTGAAATGATTTCACATAATAACCATTATATTGATTTTCTTCATTATCATTCATTCTTTCAATAAACTAATATTTTCTAGTAGGAATTTCACAATACCTGAAGCGTGATTATAGCTGTTTATTCAGACTGACTACATTTAAACTAATTCCTTTAGCTACTCTCAAAAAGCGTTTTTCTCGGTTATGTCGGCGTTTGTGATTCGTGCTCGCTCTTTTTGGTCTCTCTCGAGCGCCGTAAGATCATCAGAGGAGCACGTGCACTGTTTTTCTGTGTTTACTCTGAAGCTGAAGAGTAAAGTCCAGCAGAAGCGAGTGTGAGCTGCTCTTATTGCTCCAGATGAGAACACCTCAGTCAGGTACAGTCTGAGAATACACTGATTCACACCGAGATAAAACAGCTGGACATGTGACATATTTGAAGGGAATAACAACACTGTATTATTTACAGTAATGTATCATTTTCACTTATATTACAGTAATGAGAGTGAGATTTATTTCCTGTTAAAGTAATAGATAATGAATCAACCCATTTATTTATTTATTTATTTACAAATTCAGTTTTTTTAATGAGATGCGCAGATATTACATTGCAGTAATGTTTGCAGTGCTGTTTCTGTGCAGGATTATTCATGCTGTGAGCTCTGTGTGTGTGTGTGTGTGTGTGTGTGTGTGTGTGTATTCGTTACATTGTGACCAGTGTTGGGGAGTAACTAGTTACATGTAACAGAATTACGTAATTTAATTACAAAATAAATGTAACTGTAATCGGTTACAGTTACTGAGAGGGAGAAATTTTTTTTAATTAAATTACAGTTGTTTATGAAAATGTTAACGATTACAAAGGGGGTTACATCTGAATATTTTCACACACATACAGATTTGATTGATTTCTTTCATAAATTGCATTGACCCTGCTGAAACAAAACAAAACAAAACAAAAAAACAAATCTAGGCTGTTTGGCTGATTTGATCTGGTTTAAACTGGAAGTATCTGGTTTAAGAAAGTGGCCAAAACCCCTCTAAAGCCACCCATCCAGCTTAGGCTGGTTTTAGCTGTTTTTTTCAGCAGGGTGGACTGCTCTAAAATATGAGACACCAATGTTTCAGGAGTTCAGCACACAGAATAGGACACATGCTTATTCAATTTCTGTTTAATTTCAGATTTGGGTTTATGTATATGCTTTATTTTTTTAAGATGAACTGTTTTTTTCCAAAGCATCATTAAATGCCAGTGTTTTCCTGTCATTACTATGAAAAGATTAGATTTCAAAAACAGTATCATAGCTATTAAACTATTTCTTGTTATGATTTCAAATCTGTATTTAACCAAAATGATCTCAAAGTAAAAAATAATAATAATAAATAAATGTGCTAAAGTCTGATTTTGTGGTGTCTGTGCTTTAAAATTGAATGATTATAATCTTAATTCAAGTGATGAAGGATTCTGAAAGTCTGACAGTAATCAGTGTTGAGTACAGTAAGGTTAACCCTGACAGCTTTTATTGTTTCAAAATGATTAACAGTTGAAAACATTTGTTAGAAATTTATAAGTGTAATCAGTTACATTACTTTAATAAAGTAATTGAAATATTTACACTACTTACATTTTAAATAGGGTAACTTGTAACCTGTCACCTATAGCATTGCCAAAGTGACCTTCCCAACACTGGTTATGAGCACCAAATGTCCTCACAAGTATAGTAATACCAGTACATTTTGACCTTGTGGGAACATTTTTTTTTTTTTGGTCTTGATGAGGAAACAGGCTTATAAATCACACTGAATGAAGTGTTTTGAGAATGTAAAAATGGCTGTAGTTTTGTGTGAGGGGTAGGTTTAGGGTAAGAGGATAGAAAATACTGGTTTGTACATAAGAAAAACCATTATGCCTATGGAATGAACCCATAATGATAGGAATGTGTGTGTGTGTGTGTGTGTGTGTGTGTGTGTGTGTGTGTGTGTGTGTGTGTGTGTGTAATTGTGTGTGTGTGATGTGTGTGTGTGTGCGCGCATTTGTAATGTGTGTGTGTTTATTGCAGGTCTCTGCTGAGATGAGCAGTTATTATATTGGTGTGGATGTGGGCACGGCCAGTGTGCGAGCGGCTCTGGTCTCGCAGGACGGTCACATCAAACACACAGCAGAGGAGCCCATTAACATATGGGAGCCGTGTGCTGATCATTACGAGCAATCATCAGATGATATCTGGAGCAAATGCTGCAGGACTGTGAAGGTCAGCAGAAATGAGCACAGTCACTTGAGTCGAAACATCTCTGCATACACTACAGTCAAAAGTGTTTGAACAGTTAGATTTTTGATGTTTTTTAAAGAAGTCTCTTCTGTTCACCAAGCCTTTATTTATTTTATCCAAAGTACAGCAAAAACAGTAACATTTTGAAATATGTTTACTATTTAAAATAACTGTTTTCTATTTGAATATATTTTAAAATGTAATTTATTTCTGTGATTAAATCTGAATTTTCAGCATCATTACTCCAGTCTTCAGTGTCACATAATCCTTCAGAAATCATTCTAATATTCTGATATGCTGCTCAAAAAAAAAAAACATTTATTATTATTATTATTATTATTATTATTATTATGTTGAAAACAGCTGAGTAGAATTTTTTCAGGTTTCTTTGATGAATACAAAATTCAGAAGAACAACATTCATCTGAATTAGAAATCTTTTGTAACATTATAAATGTCCTTAACATCACTTTTGATCAATTTAAAGCATACTTGCTAAATAAAAGTATTAATTTCTATAATTTCTTTCCCCAAAAAATTGTATAAAGAATTATACTGACTCCAAGCTTTTGAATGGTATAGTGTATAATGTTACAAAAGTTTTTTTTTTTTTTTTTCTTTGGATCTTTCTATTCATCAAAGAATCCTGAAAAAAAAGTACTCAACTGTTTTAAATATTTATAATAATCAGAAATGTTTCTTGAGCAGCAAATCAGAATATTAGAATGATTTCTGAAGGATCATGTGACACTGAAGACTGAAAGACTGAATGCTGAAAATTCAAATAGTAAAAATATTTCAAAATGTTACTGTTTTTGCTGTACTTTGGATCAAATAAATGCAGGATTGGTGAGCAGAAGAGACTTCTTAGTGTTCAGAAACGTTTGACTGGTAGTGTAGATCAGAATGAAGCATTACCTTTGGTCAGAGTGTTTGTTGATGCTGTTACAGCGAGTGACTCAGGAGGTCGATGTGGAGTCTGTTCGAGGGATTGGCTTTGATGGCACCTGCTCATTGGTGGCTCTGGATCAGCACTTCCTGCCTGTGGCTGTCAATCACACAGGTGCGTGTGTTTCAGGAGTCCAGCAGGCAGGGGTGTGTGATATTGACAAAAAATAATACAAAGCAAAATTTATCTTTGCAGTGCAGAGGAAACACAGAAGCTGCATCTGAAGTGGCATTTAGATGTATTTACACACTGTTTAATGCAGCTCAGAGGGACATGAATGCATTTAACCTGCATAATGCATAAATAATGTTTTGATATTTTAAACATAATACATAGAATACTGATATTTGAAATTATTTAAAAACTGAAAAGACACTTTAAATGTGAAATTAAAACCGCCTGTAGGTGGCAGCAAGTCACTGTAAATAAGTGAGTCATTGCAACTGAATCGAATCATTTAAATGGTTGATTCATTCAGGAACGAAACATCGTCATGCTGCTCAGAGACGCAAAACTGTGCTGTGGCTGTGTTTGGAACTATTTTTGTTGGCAAAATAGAGCAAAAACAGGCAATGAAAGTCTCTTAATATTTACTGATACTTAATATTTAATATTACGTCTTGTTGACTGAACTGTTGTGCGAACTCAATATCACATTTGTAATCATGCTGATTTTTGGAGGTAAAAAACTGGCACTCATTGTGTGATATTAATTAGCTACATGAAATTATATAACATTATCTGCCCCCATATCTTGAATTTTATCATTCATAATGCATTTTAATAGACTGAATCATGCAATGAAAGAACATACTCAAAATGCACACACATTTATATTTTGTAAATTTCCTACTGTAAATGTATCAAAACTTAATATTTGATTAGTAATACACATTGCTAAGAACTTCATTTGGACAACTTTAAAGGTGATTTTCTCAATATTTAGATTTTTTTGCACCCTCAGATTCCAGATTTTCAAATAGTTGTATCTCGGCCAAATATTGTCCTATCCTAACAAACCATACATCAATGGAAAGATTATTTATTCAGCTTTCAGATGTAGAAATCTCAATTTAAAAAATAAACAGCAGGTGAACTTATCGCACCGGTCTGATCGAGCGTCTGCTCGCAGGTATCAGGGAGAGGAATGTGGTGATGTGGATGGACCATCGGGCCGCTGAACAAGCCTCTCGAATCACAGCCTCCAAACACAGAGTCCTGCGGGGGGTCGGCGGCGTGATGTCGCCCGAAATGCAGCCGCCCAAACTACTGTGGCTCAAAGAGGTGAGGAGTGCGAGCACCACAAACACTCTCATCATCTCGTGTTTCAAGCCTTAGTTTTTCATTCTGTCGGTAGAATCTGCGGGAAACCTGCTGGAAAGAAGCGGCTCATTTCTTTGACCTTCCTGACTTTCTGTCCTGGAAAGCGACAGGCTCTTTGTGCAGGTGAGCCTTTCATTCTGCACTCACAGACCGCTGATGATATTCAGATCACTGTAGGGGATCATCTGTAAAAAAACTGCATCAAGGAATGATATCTAGTACAAAAAATGTGTTGTTCAATACATGTCTCAATATTTATGATGCCTTTATCCAAAGTGAATAATTATGAATTATTTCTTTACAAAGTTGTAGTTGTGTAAAATATTACTATGTATTGATATGTAGTTGCTCAGAAATGACTTAAGAATGGTTTATGTATTTATTTAAATCAGAGCAGTCATCACCTCTTTAGCAAAATAAAATGTTTCATGCAAGACATAAAAGACAAAGTTATTTTGTTAAAATAATCAAGGCACGTTTCCACAATGTTTTTCATAAAATGAAATGTAAAGGATTGTAAGACAAAAGGATCACAAAACTATTCTAATGACACAGTCTTCAGGAAATTTAAAGGAATAGTTCATCCAAAAATGAAAATTTTATTCACCCTCAGGCCATCCAAGATTAGGATGAGTTTGTTTCTTCATCAGATTTGGAGAAATGTGTCTCATCAATGGATGCTCTGCAGTGAATGGGTGCCGTCAGAATGAGAGTCCAAACAGCTGATAAAAACATCACAATAATCCACAAGTAATCCACAGCACTCCAGTCCATCAGTTAACATCTGGAGAAGACAAAAGCTGAAACAAATCCATCATGAAGATGTTTTTAACTCAAATATGAGTCTATAATCCATAATAACTCTTCCTCCAGTGAAAAAGTGTTCTGGTGTGAATCAGGAGAGAAATCTGCACAGATCAAGCAGCGTTTACAAAACAGCTCTAAACAAATTTGTGTCTGGATTTTGATGTGAGAGACAACAGGAGATGCACTTTTTCACTGGAGGAAGAGTTATTATGGATTATGGACTCGTATTTTAGTTAAAAACATCTTAATGCTGGATTTGTTTCAGCTTTTGTCTTCTCCAGATGTTAACTGATGGACTGGAGTGCTGTGGATTACTTGTGATGTTTTTATCAGCTGTTTGGACTCTCTCTGACGGCACCCATTCACTGCAGAGCATCCATTGCTGAGACAGTGATGCAGTGACACATTTCTACAAATCTGATGAAGAAACAAACTCATCCTAATCTCGGATGAACTGAGGACGTTTTCAACAAATTTTCAGTTTTGGCTGAACTATTCTTTTAATGACAAACAAAGTCTAATGAAAGTCGTGTTTAAATGTGGATGCTGAGCACCTAATCAGCAGCTGTGTCTCGTGACGCAGGTCTTTATGTACTCTAGTGTGTAAGTGGACGTATTCTTCATCTGATGGATGGGACGACACGTTCTGGAGCGCCATCGGTCTGGAGGACCTGATGGAGAACAGTTACTCTAAAATAGGTAAGACAGAGTCCTGCTCAGCGTATGTCCAGCTGGTTCTGCTGCTGATGATGATGATGATGATGCTGATGAAGTGTTGTGTTGAAGGCCAGCAGGCGTGTTGTCCAGGGACTCCAGTGGGTGGAGGACTGACCGCTGAGGCGGCTGCAGATCTGGGTCTGATTCAGGGCACCGCTGTGGGCGCTTCGCTCATAGATGCTCACGCAGGAGGGTTAGGTACAGAACCACACACTGACCTAACTAAACACATATATGATGATATATGAACAACAAAACTGGTAGATTTAAAGCAAAACAATACGTGTTTTTTCATGCAGTAGTCAGTTTGAAGACTGTGGTCTGTTTTGCTCGATATCATATCTTCTTTCAGAAGACTGGAGAGAAAATATCCAAAATACATTTTTATCTATTATCATAGTTTATCTATTTGCGTCTGTAGATTTCAATTCCAGTCAATATCTTTGAAGAGTTTTTTTCTCTTACAAACACCAAACTTTACAGTTTTATTCCTCTCTATATTCTGAAGGTTTGTTCATATTTCATTCACACTGATTTATACCACATTTTACTCCTAAAAACAGAGTGAAAATGTGTTTGTTTTCTGTCTGTTGATAGCATGGGCATCGGAAGCAAAATAAATGTGGGTGGGTCCTCCCTCAGAAAAATAAATAAATAAAAATACTGGCGTGTATGCCATTTACTGTAGTCTGGTGTAGGGCTGCAACAAACAATTATTTTGATAATCGATTAATCTAACGATTATCATCGATTATTTCACTGATTAATCAATAGACTTTGATTGATTATTCAGCTTTTGCAATTAGTTAAAATATTGAGTTATACATATTCTAACAAATAAATAAAAGGTAATCACTTCAGCTTTTGAAAATCATATGTGACCCTGGACCACAAAACCAGTCTTAAGTGTCAATTTTTTTAAATTTACATTTATACATCACCTAAAAGCTGAATAAATAATCTTTCCATTGATGTATGGTTTGTTAGGATAGGACAATATTTGTCTGAGATACAACTATTTGAAAATCAGGAATCTGAGGGTGCAAAAAAATCTAAATATTGAGAAAAGCACCTTTAAAGTTGTCCAAATGAAGTTCTTAGCAATGTATATTACTAATCAAAAATTAAGCTTCAATGGACCATGATATTTACATAATATCCTAATGATTTTTGGCATAAAAGAAATATTGATCATTCTGACCCATACAATGTATTGTTGGCTATTGCTACAAATATACCTGTGCTACTTATGACTGCTTTTGTGCTCCAGGGTCACATATATGTAATTAATTAAAATTATTACACAATAAATTGCTAACACTTTAAAATAAAGTTTCATTAGTTAACATGATCTAATAATGAACAATACTTCTACAGCATTTATTAATCTTAGTTAATGTTAGTTTCAGCATTTACTAATGCATTATTAAAATCACAAGTTGTTTGTTTACATTAGTTAATGCACTGTGAATTAATATGAACTAACAATGAAGGACTGTATTTATTAAATAACATTAACAAAGATTAATAGTGTAATAACTGTATTGTTCATTCATGTTAGGTAATACATTATAACACCTTACTGTAAAAGCATTATCAATTAATTTATATAAATAGATATATTTGGCACACAAAATGAGATGACAGACAGAGAAACTCTCTTAATCACCATTATTTAGCTGTATGAAAAAATAACTGAATGACACATTCTGCCTAACATCTCATTTTGTAAGTCATATGGATTAGAAACAAAATAAAGGTAAGTGATAAGATGCTTTATTTTATTTGTTTTATTTATTTATTTATTTTTTGATAAACTATTTTATTCACAACATATATCTCTCTTAAAATACCTTAGAGTTACGATAATCAAAACAGTCCTGAGCGAGATCAAGCTTTGATCTCTGCAAACCAAACTATAACTTTAATTAATTTACTTCCCCAACTAATAAAAAGATTTGATCATTAGCTAGCTCCACACTGGAGAGCTACTTTATAACAGAAAATCAAGTTGTAATTGTAACTGAAAGCGACACTAAACTGCTTGATTTAAGGCTCTCTCTTGCATAAAGTACTATATAAATAAAGGTGATGTGACTGCTTTACTGAAGCACCAAACTGAAGAGCTCATGCAAACATCACTTTCTCACCGCTGTCAGTTTTTGTTGTTTAAACTGTTGTTTTGTTTGTTGTTAAAGCGCTGTGTGTCTCTTCTTCTCTTGAATTGCATCCAGGAGAGCTGAATTACAGTCTTGCGCTACAGCGCCACACTGGTCAAACCGCAGTATTGCAGGCTCTTATATTAGCTCATATGAGACAGAACGACTACTCGACAACAGAACAAAGTCCCTTTTAAGGAAAGTCCGTTCACTCGGCCGCCATATTTGCAACGCCTCCGGGCAGCTCAGACAAGACCAAGTCCTATCTAAATGAATGGGGGAATCCTGAAATCTCAAAAACGGCTCGCTGAACTCGCGATTAAATTACATATTTCAAATCAGCAACAAAATCTGAAATGAACTGCCCCATAAATGTTGTTTCTTATGCTCAAATAGCGTTTAAAAAGCTTATTTTTCAGTCTAGACCAGCCAATGCGCATGCGTAGCTCCAACGCGCTTATGATTGCACATGCGCAGCTGCTGGTCCAGCCTCAGGTTTCTATGGGAACCGGAGCTTCTAAAGGCCGCCGCAGTGACGCAATGACTTTACCAATCAGCGATTGGCTCTTTCATTTAGAAGGCGGGACTATCCCGCCATATTGCGCGTTGCACTTTCTCCCAATCATAAGTATAGGAGTGAACCGTCTTTGTATTTCTATAGTCTTTGAACAGAAATATTTGTTGACAATTTTTTATTGTCGACGTTGTCGATAATGTTGACTAATCGTTTCAGCCCTAGTCTGGTGCCTTTTAATTAACAGAGTGTCTTTTTACACAAAGTGCTAATAAGCCGCCTTGTTGCCAGGGGCTCTTTACTTTACCTCTGCCCACTAACATCACAACATTACAAAAAACAGTTATTGAATAACACTTCCAGTGGCGTAAATGATAATGCATGTAACATATTGTTTTTGACACGAGAGACCCAAGTTTGCATCCGCCTTTTGCCAAAATCGTTCTTCTCCCTTTTCACATCTCATATCACATCGGGAAGGCATTTGTTTTCAATAAAAATACAAATGAAGGAAATAATCGAAAAGTTGAAATAAAGTATCGGGTAGGGTAGAGTGGGGGAAAACGCCCCCTTTAAGGACTGTGTAATTTTTTTCTGTGAAACAAAAGGTAAATGTGTTCAGAAAAGTTATCACAGTTTTAGTGGCAATGACATAAATTATAAACAAAGTATGAAAAATGTCCAGAGTTTTCATGTTATTAGATTAGATTTTTAACAAAAAATACATTTGTACCAAGGGGGCGTTTTACCCCACCTACGGAGCAAAACGCCCCCCAGTCTGACAAAGCAATTTGCTTTAAACATTTATAGCAAAATCAGAGTACAGGCAGTTTTACCTTAAAATAAAAATAATATAATCAAAAATTATGAACTACAAATATTATAATAGCCTATTTGAAACATTTTGTTAGCTGATCCTAACTGGCTAGCTAACTAGCTACCTGATGCTAACTTGAGGTCATTTTTAAATATAAAATCCAAATATTTTTATTCAACCAACTAGTTTGATGGAAAAACAAAGAATTTTTTTTTTTTTTTTTTTTGCATTTTCATATTTAAACAATATATCAGAACATATGTAATACAGAAATGTTTGGTATTCTTATTGTAATTGATCAGCTGGGGAAGTGTGGTGATATGTATTAGTTAGATTTCTTTCCTCTGTTTCCCTGTAGTGTCTGTATTTTGAGTGATTTCTCTGGTTATGTTTTGTGTCTGTTTCCCTGTAGTGTCTGTATTTTGAGAGATTTCTCTGGTTATGTTTTGTGTCTGTTTCCCTGTAGTGTCTGTATTTTGAGAGATTTCTCTGGTTATGTTTTGTGTCTGTTTCCCTGTGGTGTCTGTATTTTGAGAGATTTCTCTGGTTATGTTTTGTGTCTGTTTCCCTGTAGTGTCTGTATTTTGAGTGATTTCTCTGGTTATGTTTTGTCTCTGTTTCCCTGTAGTGTCTGTATTTTGAGAGATTTCTCTGGTTATGTTTTGTGTCTGTTTCCCTGTAGTGTCTGTATTTTGAGAGATTTCTCTGGTTATGTTTTGTGTCTGTTGGCCTGTAGTGTCTGTATTTTGAGTGATTTCTCTGGTTATGTTTTGTGTCTGTTTCCCTGTAGTGTCTGTATTTTGAGTGATTTCTCTGGTTATGTTTTGTGTCTGTTTCCCTGTAGTGTCTGTATTTTGAGTGATTTCTCTGGTTATGTTTTGTGTCTGTTTCCCTGTAGTGTCTGTATTTTGAGAGAATTCTCTGGTTATGTTTTGTGTCTGTTTACCTGTAGTGTCTGTATTTTGAGAGATTTCTCTGGTTATGCTTTGTGTCTGTTTCCCTGTAGTGTCTGTATTTTGAGTGATTTCTCTGGTTATGTTTTGTGTCTGTTTCCCTGTAGTGTCTGTATTTTGAGAGATTTCTCTGGTTATGCTTTGTGTCTGTTTCCCTGTAGTGTCTGTATTTTGAGAGATTTCTCTGGTTATGTTTTGTGTCTGTTTCCCTGTAGTGTCTGTATTTTGAGTGATTTCTCTGGTTATGTTTTGTGTCTGTTTCCCTGTAGTGTCTGTATTTTGAGAGATTTCTCTGGTTATGTTTTGTGTCTGTTTCCCTGTAGTGTCTGTATTTTGAGAGATTTCTCTGGTTATGTTTTGTGTCTGTTCCCCTGTAGTGTCTGTATTTTGAGAGATTTCTCTGGTTATGTTTTGTGTCTGTTGGCCTGTAGTGTCTGTATTTTGAGTGATTTCTCTGGTTGTTTTGCTGTAGGGGTGATGGGAGCAGATGTGAAGGGGCATCATCTGCCCTGTGAGGATCGGCCCGTCTCATCTCGAATGGCCCTCATATGTGGCACGTCTTCGTGTCACATGGCTGTGAGCTTCATTCTGATGTGTCTCTGTGTTTGTGAGTCATATGGTGTGGCTGTTGAATCTCAGCGTGTGTTTGTGTTGGTCTCTCAGGTCAGCACTGAGCCGCTGTTTGTCCCCGGGGTCTGGGGCCCCTATCTGTCCGCTATGCTGCCAGGACTGTGGCTCAATGAGGGAGGACAGAGCGCCACGGGACGCCTGGTGAGAGCAGAGTGCTTCACAATCATTAGCTTTAGCACATTTCATTCAATACGGGAATCACCTTTACAAAACAAACCATCTGACTCCGTATAGTACATACACTGCTGTTCAAAAGTTTGGGATCAGTTAGATTTTCAATGCTTTTTAAAGAAGTTTCTTATGCTCATCAAGGCTGCATTTATTTAATCAAAAATACAGAAAAAAAATGTAAAATTGTGAAATATTATTACAATTTAAAGTAACTGTTTTCTATGTGAATATATGTTAAAATATAATTGATTACTGTGATCAAAGCTGAATTTTCAGCATCATTAGTCTTCAGTGTCACATGATCTTTTATGGCTCGTTTCCACTGAGCGGTACGGTACAGTACAATTCAGTACAGTATGATTCGGTACGGGTAACCCTGATCAGGCTTGCGTTTCCACTGCCAATAGTACCCTTACTTGGTAGGCGTGGTGTATCCCGGAAAGTAGCAATCGACGATAAAGTGCGACAATAAGCACAACTCTGCCTCTTTTTGTTAAATGTCAGTTTTAATGAACAATAATAGCCATTATAAAAGTATAAGTACAAAGTATGAGAGGCTTATATAAGAGGAAATAAAGACAAAAGCAAACAATTCAGTCAAACGTATGCTACAAACTCAGCGCTGTACTATGGTAAAGTTCAAAATAAATATATAAAGTTAAACATAACTTTGTGCTCAGCCAAACTGATATGACCAGGAACAAATAATAGATTCATGAGACCACGAATGCCTGTTAAATATAGCCTACCCAAAATTAATTGTATCTCATGTTTAATCACTACAGAGACATCAGAGCCAGCGGCAAATGTTGGAAGGACTAGCGGAGCTAAGGCTGCTCTCTGCGGATACATGAGCACTGAGTGCATATCAAATTTTAAAATAGGCGCTATCTTTATAAATAAACCGCAGATTTGAGTTTTAAACAATTACATTCTCGCCTGAAAAACTCTTAAAACTACATTTCATGACACAATAACAGTAATATTTAGAAAATTATGTGGGTTTTTGGGCAATGACGTTTCACAAGTCCACAAGTGCAGACAAGAACGCATATTGACAAACGGCTATTGTCTGTGTGAAAATATAAAATGATAAAATACACGATTATATTTTTTTTGTGTTTGCGTACTCTGATGTAAATAAGCCCAACACTCACTGACAGCAGAGCGGAACGAGTGAAGGAGAAGCTTGATCCCCTTGTATCACGCAAAAGTGACGATTCTAGTCAACCAATCAACTTCTGCAGTGAGTTTAGCTCCACCCTTTTGGTACCCTTTGCTATGCTAGGTACCCCAACGGAAGGGTACCAAAAAAGTGGTACGCTACGGTTGGTACCATTCACAATTTCTGACAGTGGAAACAGAAATAATTGTGTACCGTACCGATTAGTGGAAACGAGGCATTAGAAATCATTCTAATATGCTGATTTATTATCAGTGTTGAAACTGTTGTGCTGCTTAATATTTTTTGGAACCTGTGATACTTTTTTTCAGGATTCTTTGATGAATCAAGTTAAAAAGAACAGCATTTACTTTAAATATAAATCTTTTCTAACAATATACTGTTCAAAAGTTTGGGATTAGTAAATTTTGATTCTTTCTTTTTTCTTTAATTTCTTTTGAAAGAAATTAATATTTTTATTCAGCAAGGATGTGTTAAATTGATAAATTGATAGAAAAAACTTATATTGTAAGAAAAAATATATATTTTGAATAAATGCTGTTCTTTTTAACTTTTTATTCATCAAATAATCAAAAAAAAGTATCACAGGGTCCAAAAAAATATTTGGCAGCACAACTGTTGATAATTCTAATAATAAATCAGCATATTAGAATGATTTCTTTTTTTTTTTTTTTTGAAAAAAAAAAAAAATTAGAATGATTTCTGAAGGATCATGTGACACTGAAGACTGGAGTAATGGCTGATCATAATTCAGCTTTGCATCACAGGAATAAATTGTGTTTTAAAGTATATTAAAATAGAAACCATTATTTTATATTATAATAAAATTTTGCAATATTACAGTTTTTTTCTGTATTTTTGATCAAATAAATGCAGCCTTGATGAGCATAAAAGACTTCTTTAAAAAAACATTACAAGTCTCACTGATCTCAAACTTTTGAACAGCAGTGTGTGTGTGCAGTGATGTGACTTGTGTTTTCAGCTGGAGCATGTGATGAAAGGACACGCGGCATTCAGGCAGCTGGAGGAGCAGGCGGAGCGCAGGTATGTGTTTGTCAGTCATCCTCATCAAAGCTCTCTGATCTCACTCTGAGTCTCGTTTCTCTGCTTTGCTCCGTACAGCGGGAAACAGGTTTACTCGTACCTGAATGCTCATCTGCAGAGCATGAGCGCAGACGCAGCACAGCTGGAGCAGCTGACAGCCCGGCTGCACATCTGGCCGGATTTCCACGGCAACCGCTCTCCTCTGGCTGACCAGACGTCCCGCGGCACGGTGAGAATCATCATCATCATCATCAGTGCACCACAGATCATAAGATACAGAGCGGGAAGATTATTGAGGAACACTGAGATTGATGTGACATTACTTTCATGACAGTTAAACACAAATTAAAGGGTGTTGCTGTGTAATTTCTAGGATGTTGTGGGTGGGGTGTAGCTAGTACGAAAATAATGAGAATGGGAAAAAAAATCCTCAAAATAAACATTTGGCTGCATGAGTCATGACAGTAATGGGTAATTTGAGTTATCTATATATATATGAGCAATATCACACTTGTAAACGTGCGATATGGCTGTATATCGGCTGTGGTTCAGCCGTAGGTTATCACAGCGTGCTGATATACAGCCATATCACATGTCTACGAGTGTGATATTGCGTTTATACAACAGTTTGACGGCACTAGTGTGTAAATAAATTAGAAACAACAAAGGATTGTCTTTAAAAGCCTTCTTTTGTGCAGAACTACTTCCTTCCACCACAGATTTAAATCTAAAGTTGAGAGTTTAACAGCTGAGCTCAAGCCTCCGTTACTAATTCCAAAACGTCACTTTAGAACTAGTAACGAAGGAACGTTGAGTTGCTTCATTAAAAGCTTATTGTATTACTGTAGTAAAAGCTTGCTGTATTATGTAGTGTAAAGTATTATGAGAGAGAGATGGACTGAGCGACTGTAATTACCTGCATATGATACAGCGTCTCCTACTCACAATTATAAGTTTGAATGTCCACTGAGGAAAGCGTTATCTTTGTCGTAATGTCAATATCCTTTCATCTGTTAAGAGTGATTTCAGACAGTGCTGCTTAGTGCATTTGTTAGTTGCTCAAGCTGTTGTTAAAAGTAAAAATAACTTACAATTACAAAAGCAAAATAAAAGTTTCAAAGTAAAAGTCTTTACTGCAGTGCTGACTCAAAACAGTCTCTTGTCACCATCTAATGGTGGAACAATGTAGCTAAAATCACCATCATGAACACACGCACCATGTCTCAGTACTAAACACTAAATACTATTATAATTTATATTGAATAATCATATATAATAAACATCAACAACAGCCATCATAAAAGTTGCTAGGCAATTCAGTCAACCGTACAAAGACAGCGCAATATACAGCACTGAATTTAAATAAACATGAAAAGATTTTACTAAAACTATTTGCTCTGGAACAAATAATAGTTTAATGAGACCAAAGACTGGCCGTTAGATTTACCCAACACTAATCATATCTGGTGTTTAACCACTATAGAGACATCAGAGCCAGCGGTAAATTCCAGAAGATCTGGCCGCGGTCAGGCTTCTCTCGGCGGGTGTAATGAGCGCTGAACGGCCGCTGAACCGCTGGAGCTCATGTCTCTGAAAACGCTGAAGCAAATTTTGAAATAGATTTTATCTTTATTAACAAACCGCATATTTAAAGTCCAAGCAAGCACATTCTTGCCTTAAAAACTCTTAAAACTGCATTCCGTAACACAAAACAGTATTATTTTTTAAAATTATAGTGGATTTGGGCGTCCGCCTTGACATGTGAGAAATACGGCAACTTCGGCAAGCGGAGTGATACAAACGGTGAAGAGGACGAGGAGCTCTGTTGGACTCTAATATCGCACTCCTATCAGCCAATCAGATTCGAGAACCAGAGAGAATTGTTGTATAAATATATATATATATATATGCACAGTCCATGCATATTTATTAGGCAAGTTAATATTCTGATCATATTTTTTCCCAACACATTTTACCAATTCCAAACCACATCAATCTTAATAACTACTATTAATTTTGTATTTAATAATTTATAAGTGATATATACAGTAATTGTCGATGAAGGCTCGAAGTGAAAAACTTCATATATTCAGGTGTGCAGAATTATTAGGCACGTTTCTTTTACAGATAAAATGAGCCAAAAAAGAGGTTTAGCTCAGACTGAAAAGTCAAAAATTATTAAATGCCCATGAGAAATATTCAAAACTAATGTAATACAGAAATTGCAAAGTTAAGGCATGACCATTGGACAGTGAAATGCTGATTGGGTCAGCATAGTCAGAAAAAAGAAAAATACAGGTGGAGAAGAAAAGAAACATGTTAACTGTAAAAGAATGAAGAATTAAGGTGAAGAATTAGGTGTGAAACCACCAGGAAGCCTTTAGTCTCCAGAAGTGCAGTGTGTCAGGTTCTCAGAGACTTTGCTTGGGTAAAAATATCCTAAAAAAATGACCCTCACTTAATAAGAATAACATGCTGAAGTGTTGTGAAATACATGAAGACTGATTTTTATAGGCTTTATTGACAGATAAGTTGTGAGTGACTCTTGAAGGACCAGCACCACATTCTCTTTTACCACTGTTTGAAGAATTTATCTTCCAGAATCTGTCAATAAGTTTTGGGAGTTGATTTTTAGTCCATCTCTGCAAGACAGACTTTTCAGGATATGATACGGACTAAAAATGAACTTCACAATATCAACTTGCCTAATAATTATGCACGCATATTTTATATATATATATATATATATATATATATATATATATATATATATATATATATATATATATATATATATATATATATATATATATATATATATATTATTTCCCCTTTATTTAAGAGGACAATAATGTGAATGTAAGTGGGAAATGAAATGTGAATTATAATGTCTAGGTAATGTCACATCTTAATGGCCCTAGAAAGAACTTGATTTTCTTTATGAAGTATAATTTCTTAGTTTTTGAGGTGGTAATAAAATATCAAAGATTGTTTTATGTGTTAAAACAAGTTTCTGAAGTGCTAGATAGTAGTTTGATGTGTTTACTGGTGTGTTTGTGCAGGTTGTGGGTCTCACTTTATCACAGACGCTGGATGATCTGGCTCTGCTGTATCTCGCAACTCTTCAGGCCATCGCTGTAAGACACACACACACACACACACACACACACACACACACACACGTATCTGATATGGATGATATTTTAAGAAAATGACCACGTCTTCTAGTGTTAATGTGAATATGTTTCTGTTGTGTGAAGCTCGGCACCAGACACATCATCGACGCCATGAGAGCGGCAGGACATGACATCACGACCCTCTTCCTGTGTGGAGGACTGAGCAAGAACGCTCTGTTTGTGCAGACGCACGCCAACACTACAGGTGACTGCGCTCGTCTGCATCACTGACCTGCGCAGACGACACAGAGCAGAAACCAGCTGCTCTCACATCTGCAGATACAGAGTCTGAACACTGATCATCCCATCACTAACATGAAGACACTCAGCACTGTGTGTTTGTGGTTAGTTAGTGCATGATGTGGGTAGTTAATGTGATTCTCTAAACCTGTCTTCTGTGAGAAATTACTTCACAAAATGTAATATACTATACAAAATGTATAGTTAATTTTGGTATATAGTAGTATTTCGATTGCACTGCCTTTCATTTGTGCTGACTTAAATGAAATAGAAACGGTTGCATATCTAAATATTGATATCTATATATATTTCTGAAGAAAATGTCAGTGGTGTTTGCCCAGCAATAGGCAGTTGCTATGTTGTTCTGGGTGGTTTCTAGGGTGTTGTGTGTCACCAAACAGCAGCTGATTCAAACAGAGTCAGATGAAGAGAAGTGAGCAATCCTGTAGTGTTTCAGACACACACACACACACATGCTCGATCGCTCAGTTTTCTGCTCATTAAATGTGTGCATGTGATTTTTACTCGTGTGTGTGTGTGTGTGTGTGTGTGTGTGTGCAGGTCTGCCGGTGGTTCTGCCAGCGGAGAGAGAGGCTGTGCTGCTGGGAGCAGCTGTGATCGGAGCCTGTGCTTCATCAGACTGCAGCTCCATACAGGTACAGACAGCACTCACTATACTCACACACACATCATTCTAGGATTTCATGTGAAGAGCAAGATTTAATGTGGAGCAAGGCTACTTTGTAAATCAGCACCACTTCTTACTCACATCTTACTGTATAGTAAGTCAGTAGTAGCCTACCACTTAAACTGATACCAAATAAATACAAAAATGTTTTAAATGATATAATGATGGCAGTCTTTCTGCAGTACAGTTCAAATCGGTACACATGTACTATTTGACTAACAGAATGTTGTCATCATATCATTATTATTATCAAGTACTACTATTAACTAGCTAAAAAACAAAAACTTTGACTCAGGGATTGGTGAGTCAGGCCAGTAGATCAGATATTTACTTTCCCTGCCAAAATATATATACTGGCCCCTAAATAAATAAATAAAGTTATTGCTTTTATTGTTTTTGACCTGTGTAACCTTACGATACCAACATTTTAGAAACCAGTGAAATTTCTCAATTCTCGATCACAGTTTACGATCACAAAACAAACTAATACTAGCATAACTAACAGAAAGATCAAATATTAAACAGAAGATATGTGAAGTCAATAATAAAATAAGACCTTCTAAAATGTTACAAGTAATAGCACAAATAAATGCAATAGAACAAATATTCAGATTAAATAAACAGTATTTACAGTGCCCTATTACTGTGTGAAGTAAATATACACAGATACCTATTAAAGCTACAGAAGTTATTTAGTTCAGAGCAGTGAGTGATTCTTCGTTTGCTGTTAGATGAATATGATTAACACAGGGAACAGAAGGGACATGAGGCTGCTGTCACTTTAAGACCTCATGCACAGATCCATTATATTGACACGCATCTGATATTTTGTTAAACCGACTGTATTTACATGGATACTGGCATTTTGATATAATTTTGTGTGTATATGCATGAATGTATTTACATAAAGATGCAAAAGAGAACTCATTCCTGTACTTACAGACAGACAGAAGGACTGTCACATGAGAACTGAACTGAGCTGGAATAATCTGAATAATGACAACCCTAACTCTAGAGCTGAAGTTAATGAGTTTTACATCATTTAACACTGTTATTTTCCTGTTTATTTCTGCAAAGCCATATTGTATCTGTATTATGTAAAGTGCTTTAGAAATAAATGTGATTTGACTTGACAAAGGAACATTCTGGTGTGTTTCTAGGAAGCAATGAGGAGGATGACCAGAATCGGGAGTGTTGTCAGACCAAACCCTGAGCTAGAGAGGTGCGATTCAGTGATGAGCTCATGTTTAAGTTGATGTTTCTTACTGTATAGCATTAATCCATGAGTAGCTGGGATTTTATTCTGTGTCAGAACCAATACACTCATTTCTCAGGATTCTTAGTAAGAATGAATGTTTGTCTGTGTAAAGCTTCTACAGGAGGAAGTATGCTGTGTTTCTGCGTCTTTACGATCATCAGAAGGAGTGTGTCGCGCTGATGGAGGCTGAAGAAGTTTGACACACAGATGCTGTTTTCTGACGGTCAAATTAAATGCTGAGATCCTTGAGGTGAAGATGACCAAAAACACTGGATTTTCATTCATCTGTGCTTTTACTGAGCACACAAACTACACAAACACACAAAATACTTTGAGTATTCAGCTTTTTACACCTAAATATCACCCAGATAAAATCTGTTAAACCACTTCAGCTAAAACTGTTTGACCACATATACTCACAAGAGGAACCACATGCAAAGCGAGTGTTTTTTAAAGATCAGTTTAGCATGATTTATTTGTGTGTGTGTGTGTGTGTGTGTATGTGTGTGTTTTAAAAACTAAACATGAGTTCGCAAATGAAATACACATAACATTGAAATTTGATACTTTAATAAATGTAAAAAAAAAAAAAAAACTTAAAATAGTATCTTGATATATACTTAGTTTTAATAAATCATTCATTACTTTGAAAATGAAAATATGCAAATTAGAATTGTTTTTATTTGTTTGTTGTTTTGTTTTTTTAAAAAATATAACTAATATTTGTTAAACCTGGAAAATGTGTCATCATTAAAGGGACAGTTCACCCAAAAATGAAAATTTGCTATTAATTTATTCATCCTCAGATCAACCAAGATGTAGATGGCTAATTTTCTTCAGTAGAGCAGTAAAGAAGATTTTTAGCTGAAACCGTAGTTCTTGGTGATTCATACAATGTAAGTCAGCGACTACTGGTACTTTGAGAGTGAAACAATTGGTCTGTGCAAGAAACTGATCATTATTCACAACATTATTACCTGTAATCCAGAGACAGACATACAGAGAAATGTGATTCTTTTCCGCAAAATGTTTTTTTTTTTTTTGGACAGTTTGATTTAATGAACTGGTTCAGTTCACTAGTTTGTTTACATAATCACACAATGATGTAATGTATATGCAGTTATATTATTAAAGCACCCAATAATGCTGTGAAATACAGATATTTCACGTCTAAAGTATATAAAGTGAATAAAATAGTCTTCATCAATTCGCTTTTTACATAAACAATGAGAAACTATAAAAACCTTCATTTGGCCCCTTCATTCGAGTGTTGGGTTCCCTCATGCTCATATCAGCGGCTCTTCAGTCTGAACTGTTTCCTCAGTTCAGTGACTATTGGAGGAACTGGAGCACTGAATCATTTCATTCATCATAGGATCAGATACGCCAATATTTTGGCTTATTTTGAGTTGGAGTGATTGAGTTTTGATTGAGTAACTTGTAGATCTGTGCTGCTCGAGCTGCGAACTGTTTCAGACGCTTCAGTTCAATTTGATGAACTGGTTCAAATAGTTCACTAAAAAGAACCAGTTCAAAAAAATTATTCATTCGTGAACCAGACATCACTCCGGACCGTTTCCCTGAGGCTCTGGATTAAAGGTAATAATGTTGTAAATAATGTTCAGTTTCTTGCACAGACCGATCGTTTCGCTTCATAAGACACCAATATATATCGTCAGGTGCCACAGGTATTAATTTAGTGCTCCTCAATATGCTTTTTTTTTTCTTCTCAAAAATGACACCTACATCTTGGATGGCCTGAGGGTGCCTAAATTAACAGCAAATGCTCATTTTTGGGTGAACTGTCTCTTTAAGTGACTGGAACACTAATTTATACTGGATTAAAATAAAGCATTAAAAACAAAACTGTGAGGACTTTGCCTCCTGATTTCAGATCATCACTGTTGTTTTTATAGATGGCTCATCTCCAGTTTTTAGTTCACTGCTGATGTGTGTTGGGTTGTGGTGTGTAGCGCAGGTATTTCTTCCCAGACGGCAGGTGTTTGGTATAAACTCCAGCGGGGAAGAGCATCACGGCCTCCTGCTCAGGGATGCTGGGCGGCACCATAACACTGTTTCCAGGCTTCAGACCAGATCCACACACACATGACAGATCAGACAGAAGAATCAAGACAGCACTAATCAATCTCCAAACATGTTTCTCACCCTCCAGTCCACAGGCGTAGCCACACGGTTGTGTGCCGTTAACTGTAACGAGTCAATGACACGCAGAATCTCGTCAAAGTTTCGTCCTGTTGTTGCAGGATAGAGAATGGAGAGCTTTAACTTCTTATCCGGGCCGATCACAAACACCTGCATGAAGAATACAAGTTCAGAGCTCATTCAATGCAAGTTTCCTGAATTTTATCAAACTTTTACAGAATGTAATATTTATGTATTTTTAAAGTGTCAATAATTTAAAATATTAAATCAACTAATCTATTTAAAATAGCGTTTTGACGCTAGATAAGTAATTGAAAAGCTGATGACAGAAAAAGCAGAATCCCAGTAAAAGAGATTAATCTGCAAGGTAAAATTATTCTATGACTCTACAGGCATATGAATATTTTACATATTTAACTGCCCATATTTTGATTGAAGATATGTCATAATAGCCACACTATGAATGGAAATTTAATGATTTCACTCAGTAAACCTTTACGTTTTAATGAGGCAAAGATCTCTGGAATGTACATCTAATTCATGGAAATATTAAATAATTACAAGTATTAAACGCAAAAATAACACTAGTAACAACATGCCACTTAAGGGCTTCTGTGCCAATTCTGGCAGCCCATCTTACCCCAAAGGTCTTATTTTATCTTTTAACTTCAAAATAAAAGCTATAATTTTGATTCCACAAATCTAAAAACATTGATGTGTCCACAGATCCCCCATTAACAAACAGACACAAAAATCTTTGATATTCAACGTATAATACAATGTCATAGATCAATATTTTCCAGAATCTTACAATGTTAATATTCAGATGAAATTATGAAATTAAAAATAACAAACATCAAAAGTCCTGAGATGAGATTGTATGCCATCTACACTCAAGAGAATAAATCAAGGTGGGGTTTTTCTTATCCTGTCTTACCCTAATTAGTTTGACCTCCTGATTTGGACAAACAAGTTCTTTACATGTTCACGTTCACTGACCCCTTGTTGAAGAAGAAAAGTCCAAAACTCTTTCCACACTAATTTCCAGCCCTATTTCAAACCTGTATTCATGAATTCTGCACTTACACATCTCGCGCTGAGCGGCATCCCGCTGCGGTCCTTCTCCTCCGGGTCCAGCATGCCCAGTCTCTCCACCAGCTCTCGCCGATCATCCGCTATGATGGGGAAAGGAAACTCTTTCCCAGGCTCTGCGTTATTGTAAGCCATGATGTCCTGAAATCAGCCGTCGAGACTCATTACCAGCGGATCAACAGAAGCACACGCTTCAGACTGAAAGATGCAAACCTTGCTCCAGTGCTGATGCTCTTCCAGACTGTCGACAGAGAGCGCGATCAGCTTCACGTTACGCTTGATAAACTCGGGACTGAGTTGAGCTGCTCTGCCGAGTTCAGTGGTGCAGACGGGAGTGAAGTCTCGAGGATGAGAGAACAGGACGCCCCAGCTGACGGAGGAAACATGCGTCATTTATGGAGTAACAAACATTTCTGTCTTTTTAATGTTTCAGAATCCAACAACAAGTGGAGTAGCCAAGACCACATAAACCAAGACCACATCAAGACCGAGACCAAAGTAGGGTGAGACCAAGCAAGTCAAGACCAGACCAGCAAATGGTCTCGAGACTGGTCTTGAGTACGACAACACTATCTATAAGCCCCTGTTTATGTCACGGGGTTGCTTTCTTAGGTGAAAAAAAGTGCACTTCCACAATGTACTTAATTACTCTATTTTCACACAATTTTGTACTTAATATACTAAAAATTACTCTTTAGTACTTCTTAAGATAAACTTAAGATCGTCTAAGTGTACTTGACTGTGCTATTTTGGGACAGCATGAATATGAACTAAAATGTGTTTTTAACATACTATCTCTGTATTTCTACAATTATTCAGTTACCACTTGTAGTACACTTGAGTGTACTTGTGAATGAAAGATGTTTCAAGTGTACTAGTGGTAACTAAATACATTTTTATAGTATGTTAAAAAAACACATTTTAGTTCATATGCATGGCATCCCAAAATAGCACAGTTGAGTACACTTAGATGATCTTAAGTTTATCTTAAGAAGTACTAAAGAATAATTTTTAGTATATTAAGTACAAAATTAGTGTGCGAAAATAAAGCACTTTGAGTACATTGTGGAAGTGCACTTTTTTCACATGGGTTAGTTAAGACAAGCGCATGACGAAGATTCCAATTAACAGTCTTTTATAAATCCACAAAGTAATCAGAGAAGGAATCCAGGAACAACAACATCCAACATAACATTAATAACTGGCAAGGGTAGGAACAAGGGAAGGGGAGACTTTATACACAGGTAAATAAAGGATAATTATTAATAATAATAATACATTTTATTTATAGGCGTCTTTCTCAACACTCAAGGACACCGCACAATAAATTTATGAACAAGATTTATGAACAAGACAATAGAAAACAAACAAGAAATACCATATACAAAGACAAAAACAGAGTAAAGTAGGACTGGACAAATAAAATTTAGGTGAGATATGCAATCTTAAACAAGTGAGACTTAAGTCTGGATTTAAAAAGAGATAGAGAGTCAATATTTCTGATGTCTGGTGGTAGTGAATTTCAGAGCCGGGGAGCAGAGCAACAAAATGCCCTGCTCCCCATGGTGGAGAGGCGAGCAAAAGGAACAGTAAGGTGAAGGGAAGAAGCAGATCTAAGAGAACGAGAGGGAATATGGATGTGGAGGAGGTCAGACAGATATGAAGGGGCAAGATTATGGATGGCCTTAAAAGTGAACAAGAGAATCTTAAAAGTCAATGCGAAACTTAACCGGAAGCCAGTGAAGCTGCTGCAGAACAGGGGTGATATGGTGAAAGGAGGGGATTCTGGCGATAATACGGGCTGCTGAGTTTTGAAGCAATTGAAGCTTATAGAGGGATTTGTGAGGAAGAACAAAGAGAAGAGAATTACAATAATCGATATGGGAGATGACAAGACTGTAAACAAGGATAGCAGTAGTATGAGGGATAAAGGAGGGGCGAAGGCGGTTAATATTACGTAGATGAAAATAAGCTAACCAGGTGATGTTATTAATATGTGATTGAAATGATAGTGTACTGTCCAGGAGGACACCCAAACTCTTAACCTGAGGAGAAGGGGAAACAGAGGAATTATCAATTGAAAGAGGAAAAACTGTTAGTTTTGGATAAAGTTGATTTAGTGCCAATTAGAAGGAATTCTGTTTTGTCACTGTTTAGTTTGAGGAAATTGGAGGAAAACCAGGATTTAAGTTCATTGAGACAGTAGGTGAGGGAGTAAGGAGGGAGAGTGGAATTAGGTTTGCTGGAGAAAAAGAGTTGGGTGTCATCCGCATAACAGTGGAATAGGATGTCGTATTTACAAAAGATATTGCCAAGAGGAAGAAGGTAAATGTTGAAAAGAAGGGGTCCCAGGACAGAGCCCTGAGGCACGCCAGTGTTAACGTGGGAAGTTTGGGAACTAAAAGATTGTATCTGGATGAACTGAGTGCGCCCTGAAAGATAAGATTTAAACCAATCTAAAGGGGTGTGAGTGATGCCAATAGAGATTAGTCTATTGAAAAGGATTGAGTGAGAAATGGTGTCAAAGGCTGCACTTAGATCAAGGATGATGAGAATAGTGACTAAACCAGAATCAGCTGCCATAAGCAGGTCATTAGTGATTTTTATAAGTGCAGTGTCTGTACTATGAAAGGGGCGGAAACCAGACTGGAATTGTTCGTACAGGTTATTACAAGTTAGATAAGAGCCTCTCCTTATTGATTCTGATCTCCTTTTTTTTACGTACCACAGCATTACACTTTTCTTTGCTAAGCTTAGAGGCTCATCTTAAAACAGCTTTTTGGGCTGTATTCTTAGACTGTTATGATGTGTATCCATCAGTTATTAACATTTAAGGGGTTTTTTTGTTTGTTGTTTTTTTTAAAAAAGAAAAACTACAAGTCTATACTTTGTGTTATATTGTCTTTTTATTGTCTTTCTAATACAGCTGAGGGAGTGACAATTCTGAGCAACATAATCTCTCCATATTCCTCCCTCTTTTGCAGTTATAGAAATGCTATCAGGTTTTATTTATTTATTATTATTGTTTTTATTTATTTGTTTATTTATTTTATGCTATTGAGGAAATGTGAACGTGAAACTTATATTTGTTGTAGTTTCCATTCACCTCTAAAAGTTTACCATCGGATGACTAACAGACCACAGAAATGAGACAAGTGTCATTCCTCTATTTGTATTTTATCAGTGACTTTGAGTGTTTTTATGCCCAGAGGTGCTCAATAATTTAATACCTACCCCAAGATCATTGATTGGTAAAAGATTCTCTGAATGTCAGGCTGAATCAGAGATGAATATAAACACTTGCAAACAGACAGAAAAACCTCAAAACCACAGATCATTCAGTTTCTCAGGGTTGAGTGGCAGTCTGACTGGTAAATGTAATAAAGAGCTGTCATTTAGCGCAGCATATCCACTTTCTTTACTGTCAAGCCTCTCCATCACTGCAACATATTCAATAAAAGAGTCTGCAGTACTGAAATCACTGAACACACTTCATCTGTGCTGTTCAGACACACTTGTGATTTATAAACTGTTTTCTTCTTAGAGACCAAAAAATGGCCACACAGTGTCAAAAACGTCAGATTTTACTATTCATGTGAGGACATTTAGTCCAAAACATAGGGTTTACCTGAACTACACACACACTCATACACACATACACATAGTGAAAGTGTGTTTAGCTGACTCTGGTCTTTATGTGTGTCAAACTCTGTCAGCGTAAATATAGCTGAAGTGGTAAAATTGGTGCCTGACCTACAAACACAACCACAATTAATACAAAGACAGCAGCTTTGGACACATACAAGTTTTGCATGTTGTCCATTGTGAGGTCATTATGAGAGAGACTCGCCACAATACTCATATCTTATATCCAAGACATCCTTTTCAGTTCATTTCTTTATGCTAATAAGAAATACTGAATAATAATAAGAACACGGAGGAGGAGAGAAAGGAGAGGAATATCGTGAGATGTAACTTCAGGAAGTGGGCATTGAGAATAAAACATCTGTATCTATGAAGGCAACACAAATAACACACAACACACTCACATCACAAGACACATGCTCTCATTACTTACGAATCTCCCAGAAAATCATGCAGTTTCATTCTGCCAAAAGTGGAATCAGCTTCAAAGTTGGGAAAGATGTCTCCTAACAGCATCCCCGGCATCCTGCAGCATCTGTCTGTCTCTCTGTCTCTGTGCTGCATGCTGGGAAGTGTGGTTTGGTGTGTGGGAGGGTGTCAGAGAGCAAGTATTTTCTTCTCTACACGTATGGTGATTTACTGCTGTTTTTCCCCTCACATGTCATGATACACTGGTTATTTCACTGGTTTCAGGTTTTTGCTTCACAATAGTATAAAATTCAAATCCTGCTGTAAAGCAGCTGTAGCAAGCCAATAGTGTCATTCTACAGCTCAAGTCAGTCCAGTATTGATTCAGTTCAGTTGCATAATTGTATAAAAATCATCAGTTGTACAAACATACTGTAATGTATGTACTATTGGGTATCAAAAAATTGTTTTGCACAAAATAAAAAAAAAATGCACATATCAGACCTGTACACCATAATTGTCTATATTATATATTGTGTTTTTGCTATTTGTACATTGCCTATTTGTATATTTGTATATTATTCTTTTATTATCTGTCCTGTCCTGTTGCTGTCTTTCTGTTGCACTGTAGAGCTTCTGTCACTAAAACAAATTCCTCGTATGTGTAAACCTACCTGGCCAATAAAGCTCATTCTGATTCTGATTCTGATCAAGTGATAAACTGAGTTTTGTGATAAGCCTGCCCTCTAGTGGTGACCCATATAGTGATGTGTTGGAATATCAATCGGAGTTAACAGTTCAGTAAAAATAACGCGAGTTACACAGCAGACAATTGTGTCGTGTTATCATTCATCTGCCAGCATACACAACAAAATTGGCGACGAGGTCTGGATCAACAACCACGGATGCGACAACAAGACTTGAATTGACAAGAAACAGGAAGAGAAAGATTGTGAAAAGAGAGCATGAGTCACATGAAAGAGAGAGAAAGCCAATTAATGTGTAAAGCTAAACTGCAAACGAGCAAAAATGTCAATGATTGGAACAATCGCCGTATTTGATAGTAATACTGAGGATTGGGGAACTTATGTGGAAAGAGTGGAGTTATACTATGAGGCTAAAGCCATTGCAGATGGTAAGAAAGTGGCTGTTTTGCTGAGCGTTTGCACTCCTAACACAATGCTCTACCACTGAGCCACAGGAACACAGTTGTTAACCCTTGAAAAGCCAGCGGATAAAATGTTTCAGCAGATAGTGGACATTTTAAATGAACATTTGAACCCCAAACCCCTAGTAATTGCAGAAAGATTCAGATTCCATAAGCGTAACCAAGCAAAAGGAGAAAGTTTTTAACCCCCAACAACCCCTGGTGGTTGCAAGATGACACCGCACATGGCAGCCACAGTGCTTCCTCTCCAGTTGTTTTAGTGTTTTTGTTAGTTTTTACTGTTTTTTGTTTCTCAAACACGATCAGTTTTACCAGGGATGAACTGCTGAACATTCGGCAGAACACACCACAAAATCTCCTACCGGTTTTTGATTATTCAGACGTTTTGCTGAACATAGTTGTTGGCAGAGCAGTGGCTCTGATCAAATGCTTCAGGACGCATGGGGGAAACGTGCCGGCGCGCTCGTTAAGCTTCGACAGCCGGTTTTCGAATGCCGTTGCCTAGTATCCATCTGGCGAACCTCCTCTCTCTACCCAACAAAACGGACTAACTCCTTCTGCTCTCCCGGATAAACAAGGATTTCTCACACTCTGCTGCTCTGTGTTTCATGGAAACCTGGCTGCGCTTCATCTGCCGGGCTTTCAGCTGTTCAGAGTGGACCGCGACGCAGAATCAACGGGGAAATCGCGCGGCGTCGGGACATCAATGAAAGGTGGTGTACAGACATAACAGCGATAAAGAATATGTGCTGTCCCGATCTGGAACCGCTCTTCATTAACTGTAAGCCGTTCTATTCACCGCAGGAATTTCACTCGTTCATTCTCGTGAGTGTTTACATTCCCACCAGGACTTATTTAAAATTCATCAATGATAAGCCATGGTTTACAACAAAACTCAGACATCTCCATCAGGCCAAAGAGGATGCCTACAGAAATGGGGATAGAGGCTTGTACAATCAGGCCACGAACACACTGAATAAGGAGATTAGAGCGGCTAAAAGGAAAGGCCTGAACCAAAATTACAGGACTAAATGACTACAGACCTGTGGCTCTAACGTCTGTCGTCATGAAGTCATTTGAAAAACTGGTTCTGGCTTATCTGAAGGACATCACTGGACCCTTACTGGACCCCCTGCAGTTTGCTTACCAAGCAAACAGGTCCATGGATGATGCAGTCAACTTGGGATTGCACTTCATCCTGCAGCATCTGGACAAACCAGGGACTTATGTGAGGATCATGTTTGTGGACTTCAGTTCGGCCTTCAACACCATCATCCCAACACTCCTCCAGACCAAACTAACCCATCTCTCTGTTCCTAGCTCTGTCTGTCAATGGATCACCAGCTTTCTGACAGATAGGTAACAGCTAGTGAGACTGGGGAAATTTATGTCAGACAGCCGCATCACCAGCACTGGTGCCCCTCAGGGGTGTGTTCTCTCCCCAGTGTTCTTCTCCCTGTACACCAACGACTGCACATCTAAAGACCCCTCTGTCAAGCTCTTGAAGTTTGCAGACGACACCACACTTATCGACCTCATCCAGGACGGTGACGAGTCTGCCTACAGACAGGAGGTTAAAAAGCTGGCTGTCTGGTGCAGTCTTAACAACCTGGAGCTCAACATGATCAAAACAGTGGAGATGATCGTGGACTTCAGGAGAAACCCCCCTGCTCTCCCCCCACTCACCATCATAGACAGCTCTGTGGCTGCAGTGGAGACATCCAAGTTCCTGGGGTCCATCATCTCCCAGGACCTGAAGTGGGACACTCACATCGACTCCATTGTAAAAAAGGCCCAACAAAGTTTGTACTTCCTTCACCAGCTGAGGAAGTTTAACCTGCCACAGGAGCTGCTGAAACAGTTCTACTCAGCCATCAAGTCTGTTCTGTGCACATCAATAACTGTCTGTTTTGGTTCAGCTACAAAATCAGACATCAGAAGACTACAGAGAACGGTTTGGACTGCCGAGAGGATTATTGGTGCTCCCCTGCCCACCCCCCAAGAACTGTATACATCCAGAGTGAGGAAAAGGGCTCAGAAAATCACTGTGGACCGCTCACATCCAAGTCATCCCCTTTTTGAACTTTCGCCGTCTGGCCGGTGCTACAGAGCTCCAAATACCAGGACAGCCAGGCACAAGAACAGTTTCTTCCCCCAGGCGATCCACCTTATGAACAGTTAAATGTTCCCCCCATTATGCAATAAAAATGTGCAATAACCTTATATTTATTTGTTACCACCTTCATCCTAGTACATCCCTGCATCTCTTTCTATTCTATTCCATTCTACCATCTATAGCACAACTGTACATAATATTTATTTATTTTACAGTTTTTTGTCTATTTATATTTACATATTTGTATTATTTTATTCTCATCTTATTTTTATTGTCTCTGTGTTGTTGTTGTCTCTGTGAACTGGAAGCTTATGACACTAAAACAAATTCCTTGTATGCGCAAGCATACTTGGCAACAAAGCTCTTTCTGATTCTGATTCTGAAAAGGAGAAAGCATTTCCGAATATATAGCTGAGCTACGCCGATTGTCAGAACATTGTCAATTTGGAGCTGGACTGGCAGATGCATTAAGAGACAGGCTTGTGTGTGGAATGCACAATGAAAGCACACAAAAAAGACTGCTGACAGAAAAAGACTCGACACTCGATTGTGCACTGAACATAGCAATATCCATGGAGACTGCAGCAAAAGATGCAGTAGAATTGGAACAAAAATCAATGGAATGTGCAACAAATAAACTGTCACTGAAATCGGAAAGAGACGACCACATCCGAAAAGACTGTTTCTGTGTTAAGAACAATATTCTCAAGGAACGGATTGCCAGAACAGATATGCACGGATAATGGACGACAGTTCATCTCAGACGAGTTTCAGAAATTCATGAAGCTGAACAGAGTCAAGCACATCCCTTCCTCACCATACCATCCTGCCACTAATGGCTTGGCAGAAAGGTTTGTACAAACCTTCAAAAAAGCAATTTAAGCAATGGAAAATGACAACATCTCGCTCCAACACAAAATAGACAACTTCCTTTTCATGTTCAGAAATGCCACACACTCCACGACTGGTCAAACACCAGGGGTGATGTTCCTCAAGAGAAATTTATGATCTCGCTTGGATCTCATCAAACATGATGTTCGACGTGATGTGGAAAACAAACAATCTGTGCACTTGAAAGACAGACCAACAAGAAAATTCCAAGTAGGACAAGAAGTCTTAGCACACGACTACAGACTGGAAAAGTGGCAACCAGGTACCATCACCACCAGAACTGGACCCTTGACGTACACAGTAAAGGTTGGAGATAACACATGGAGATGCCATGCAGATCAGCTGGTGGATCGTCAGATAAAATCCTCACTGTTATCTGTTCCTGATTCACCTGACAATTTCCCTGATTCAAATGACAAGGACGATGATGCCATTGAGACTGTCCCTCCTACCTCAGTTAACGTGAACAATTCTGAACTGCACGATGACAAACCAGATGTGACGATTCCAGTTACACCTGAACCTCACCCAGGTTCACAGAGGCGTTATTCTGAGAGATGTAGAAATCCTCCGCAAAGGCTTGATTTGTAGCTTTGTTGTAGTTAGCATCATTGTTCAGGATAACTAAATGTTATGCAGTAAGTTTATAGTTATGCATTTCTTATTTCCTAGTATGATTAATCTAGGGGGGGAGGAAAGTGTAATGTATGTACTATTGGGCATCAGAGTTTTGTGATAAGCCTGCCCTCTAGTGGTGACCCACATAGTGATGTATTGGAATATCAATTGGAGTTAATAGTTCAGTAAAAATAGCGTGTTACACAGCAGACAATTGTGTCGTGTTATCATTCATCTGCCAGCATACACAACACATAATATATATAGAGTGTATATGTGCATATACATGTATGTGAGTGCTGTGACAAACTTCTGTGCTCCACTGCACTTTGTACAAGCAAAAGACACACAAGAGTAGTGTTTTACATTTTTCACCTCTGTGTGTAGTTTGGCGTGTATGTGGCTAATTATTTTATGTTTGTGTGTAGAGTTACTGCACAAAAATACCGTTTTTAGAAGAGTTAAAATAGTTTTGCAAGAAGTGTTTGCTTTTGCAAGATGTGTGTGCCGTTTTGCATGCTGTGTGTGCGTTATGCAGTTTTGTGTGTAGAGTTTTGAGAAATGGAGCCATAGTTTCAAAAACTGTGTAAGCATTTTGAATAAAACTGTAACTCTTCTAAAAATGGTATTTTTTGCATAGTAACTCTATACACAAAACCCTTTCAGCTTTCTCTCCAGGGTTTGGATGCATTTCAAAACACAAAATCACAATAATCACCTGTGCTTTTATTTATATTATCTTGGGATTCTGATTGGTGTATCATCAGTTTTTATTATTTTTTTTTTTTTTCACTTGGATAAATGTGTGCTATTTGAGTTCATATTGTTATGCTTCAGGTAATTCTATTGTGTACATGTGTTCCCTATCGAACAGGAACTCCCGTTACATCGCTTGACGCTTTTGGGGAAAACTCCTGTTTTACTCTGATACTGAAGACTGATTTGTTCACGTTTGTGTAGCTGCACAAACCAATGGCACTCTAGCCCACCAGAATGGGCAGAGCCACCTGGCTATATAAACCGGCTCAGAGTGCCATCTCATCAGAATCTTCCTCTTCAGCGACAAGACCATCTCTTCACTGACTCTGTGACAAAGTCGAAGAAGGAAGACAAAGAAAGAAAGGAGCCACCAACAGTGGAGGAAGATCTTCCCCTGCGCCCATCTGGCTACTAAAAGAGGCATAGCAAATTTTCTGAGCAAATTTTTCCAGCGCCGTTGTTTCAAATGTCACACCGCCAGTACGGTTCATGCAAGGACTGCTTGCTCAACTCGGATGGGCACAGTGAGTGTGTCACCTGTGTGAAGACACTGCAGGCAGCGGTGTAGCGCAAATCTGTGTTCTTATGAGAAGTAAACTTTAGCCGATTTCCCGTGTGCAGGGAGTAGTACGGAAGTTCTAAGCGGCCATGCATTATTATTTTTTTTCCTTCTTGTTTTCTCGTGATCACGACTTAATTTTCTCGTGATCTCGACATAACGAGTTGTTTTGTCGTGATCACGACTTAATTTTCTCGTTATCTCGACATAACAAAAGTTGTTTTGTCGTGATGACGACTTAATTTTCTCGTTATCTCGACATAACAAAAGTTGTTTTGTCGTGATCACGACTTAATTTTCTCGTTATCTCGACATAACAAAAGTTGTTTTGTCGTGATCACGACTTAATTTTCTCGTTATCTCGACATAAAAGTTGTTTTGTCGTGATCACGACTTAATTTTCTCGTTATCTCGACATAACAAAAGTTGTTATGTCGTGATCACGACTTAATTTTCTCGTTATCTCGACATAAAAGTTGTTTTGTCGTGATCACGACTTAATTTTCTCGTTATCTCGACATAACAAAAGTTGTTTTGTCGTGATCACGACTTAATTTTCTCGTTATCTCGACATAAAAGTTGTTATGTCGTGATCATGACATAACAGGAGTTGTTCTCTAAGTTACACAACTGCGCCAACAGGTGGCAGTGTAGAACTAAAAATAACTGATTGGGATCTGTATAGTGTATATCCACCTTACTGTACATGTTCGGGACAGAGTAAGGACCTCTCCGTGATTGCTATGATTTGTGCAGTTCATTATTGACATTTAATTAACTTATAAATGTTAAATAGAATAGAAATGAATAGAAATGATTATTTTTGCTTGAAAGTGTATCTGTTATCGTTACGTTCTTACTGCTGCACGACTTTCACTACCACAATAACATTCAGTGAAACTTATTGCTTATTAAAACCAATGTTGAGGTCACTGTATAGTATTCTGTTTGCAACCTATAGGCTATCTTTATTTGTGCATCTGTGAAGTACACGATTGTTAGTTAAGCAGGGATAATGTTGTGTTTATGTAGAACGCGCTAAAATTTGTAATGTGCATCTTTGTCCTTATTTTTAATCTTTATTGTTAATAAATATGTATTGATAAGAAATGTGATTTACATATATATAAAAATGTGTATAAGCTAATTTAGTTAAGCGATGTTATACAGTGTTGTAATATTTTCTACGTTTCTTTGTAGGAAACCACACACACACACACACACACACACACACACACACACACACATAAACACTCTTTTCAAACAGCATCCCAAGCTTGTAAGGCACATATCAATCACAACACATCCTACATGACTAATAAAAATCACAAACAAATTATATATCATTTTATTTCAAAACGAATGAGGAAAACAAAGTGAGTTGAATCCGAGCAGCTTTAGAACAATTCTCTGCATTCTTCTGAAGGTGCACCTGTGCTTTTGGTGTTGAATGCTCTGATGTTAGACCATTTAAACATGTTAATTACACAAACAAAATGTTTAGCATACTCTGGAAAAAAATCAGCAGTGATTGATTAGCCTATATTTGTTTATTGTAGACTTTATTAGTACTACGCGAAGCGAAGGAATATCCATAACATAGGCTACAGTATAAAAGAGCTCACGGTTATCTGTCGATCAGATGCGCTTCAGAGTTACGTTCGTTACTATAGCAACAGTAGACTCACGACGCATTGTGTTTTAAAAATCAATCATTGTAAAAAAAAAAAAAAAAAAAAAATGCAGAGTGGGGGGTTGCGAGGACCAGGATTAAGAACCGCTGGTATCACGTATCAATAATAGTCAGAGATATGGCCTGTTGCTGATGCCTTAAACAATAACAATACGATAATAATAATTATTATTATTATTATTGTCCATCAAAAATAGACTAGGCGCCTATCTTTAGCGATGCAGCGTGGAGTGCCATTTCTGTGGCGCTTCAGAAGCGTGCTGCAGCATTGACTGGAGTGGCCGTGATCAGCTCCGGTGGCCTTGACGGAGCCGTAATTTGCTGCAGACATGTGCAGTGTTTGCTTCTGCAGGAGATGTGTAATGTTTTGCATTTTGTTTTGTGGTTTTGTGTGCAGAGTTTACAGAAAAGGAGCCATAGTTTTAGAAATTGTATGTAAGCAAATAAAAAACTGTATTAAGCTTTAGCCTAAAAATAAAAACAAATTCCACTTTTAAAAATTTAATGCGTGTTTAACAATTAAATGCATGACAATAAAAACAATGGCTCATGACAGAAAAACACAAAACTCTGAAATGGGCCAGTGAATAACAACAATGATTTATTGACTGTGTGATCATTTGAACTGAAAGATCGTTTCAGTCGATAATAGAAATGACTGATGTGACCACATTAAAAACTAAATGTCTGATTTCCATCAACACAAATAGACTTTGAGAAAAGCACAGAAACGCATGTAAGTAGGACAGCAGGACACACACTGATCTTACTGTCTATATGAACATTTATTACACATTTATTCTGACGTTATTTCACTGACAGAAGTTCAGCTGCAGTATTAATGTCATGAAGAAAAAATAAGAAACTCCATAACATCTCTCTGTAACTGATTTATCATGCAGCTCAAAGCATTATGGGTAGAATCTCTCATCAGTCTATTCTGATTCATCAACACAGTTTCACTGATGATCCAATAAGATAAACTCTAAACCCAGGATAGAGCGGCTGAGTGAATGTGGTCTGTTCTGTGTGGATGAGGCTCATTGTGTCAGAGACGCTGTAGAAGGACAGAGTTCCTGCACTGTGATCCACAAACACTCCTATTCTACTGATGATGGACTTTACAGGGAGATCAGTCTGTATCTTATTGTGCCAGAATGAGTAACTGAAGGGAGAGCAGATCAAACTCCAGGACTGATCATTAGATCCAAACCCACACTCATTACCCTTTCCCTTCCTGCTGATGCTCTTATATGACACTGATATAAACACACTACTATATTTACCAGCACTCCACTCCAGCTCCCAGTAACAGCGTCCACACACACTCTCTCTACACAACACCTGAGCATAACCATCAAATCTGTCTGGATGATCAGAATACGGCTGGACTGTGTCAGTGTAAGTAATCACTCTGTTTCTCTCAGACAGAAGGAGGCGTTTATTCACTGTGTTCGGATCCAGAGTGAGCTGATGGGAATCTGATGGAGATAAAACACATCAGAATCAGGAATTATGAATCTGTTTGATCTTTTCATGTAGCTGAACTCTTCATGTTCAGTGTATCATCAGAGTCTCAGTACAGATGACCAGATATCTGTGCAAATCATCATTTACATCATCAATTATAAAACTCTTCTTTCACCTTCTACAGAAGAACATGAACACACTCAGTGAGTTTTTCTGCTTGTTTTCTTACTGACTTACATTGTAGGAAGTCGTTCCTGGTCCTGGGAACAATGTTGGTGAATGTGACTGTGGAAATCAACAGACATGAACAGTGTGATTCTCATGAACCTGCATCCATTCCTAAGACATTTCTAATATGATGTTCTCCATGATATGAGATGATGATGAACTCGTTTCTGAGAGCAGATGAATCTGCAGGACTTTACCTCTACCTGAGATCTTCTTGAGCTCCTCTTTGCAGAAATCCTCCAGTTTGTCTCTCAGCTGATGGACAGATTCACTCAGATAATCAAAAGAGTCGAGAGAACTGAAGGGTTTGTCATTTACGTCTGTAGATTCAGGAGGTGCTGAGAGAGATGGGAAACTCTACAGAAAACAGAAATCAGCTCATCAGCTCCACACTTCATCCAATTACCTGCACCAACATCAGATTTGACTTCACTGACCTTTACTAACTCACCTCAATCCAGCACTTTCACAGCATCAGCTTCATTCTTCTCATATTCATTATATCACATTAGAGCCACAGATTCTAGTATTTGCCACTTACAAATAGTTTGGATAATAAAATATCTGCTAAGAACATAAATGTCCATCTAACAGCTCAAGCACATCAATGGAGTCTCATTGTATGGTTGAGCAGATTTGCTCAGGAAAAGCAGCTCAAAGGCTATGATTGGATTGACTATTATTTATAAGTTTAGAGCGGTTAGAGACACTGCAATTTCACAAGGACCCTTAAGACACATTCATGTTTGGTTTAGCTTCAAGACACTGAAGCAAATTGTAATACACAGCCTCACTTTATGTTTGGGTCAAATTGATCAATGTGTTGTGGGCAAATAAAAATCAGTTTTATCAGGTTTGAGGATCATCTGATCCACTTTTGATAAATATTACTCAAAATCGGTACTATCGAGTTCACGATTTCACCATGATGTAATGAATCAGTATGAATGTTGTAAAAAGTTGAAATGTTAGTGAAGTTTTGAACTGTTAGTGGCACTAGTGGGGTTTGACAGCTAAATCGATCTCTCAGAAGAAAGAGCTCAGAGAAATGATTCCTAAGAGATTTCCAGACCTGAAAGCCATTTGTAATTGGTGTCTCTTTCAAAAGAAGATGAATGTCTGACTGATGATTATATAAGACACAAACATTTCTCTGTGAGTCTCGTGTCACAGCAGGATCTGCTCAAGTCCACTATGATGGTGTTCTTCTAGATGTGTGTTACCTGCAGGAACTGGATGTGATCCTGTGTGTGTGAAAGCTGCTCCAGCTCAGCGTCTCTCCTCCTCAGATCATTGATCTCCTGCTCCAGTCGCTCCAGTCGTCCTTCAGCTCGACTCACTGCTTGCTTTTCCTGATCTCTGATCAGCCGTATCAGCTCAGAGCGGCTTCTCTCAATGGAGCGGATGAGCTCAGTAAAGATCCTCTCACTGTCCTCCACTGCTGTCTGTGCAGAGCGCTGTTAGGACACACAGTGATTCAGGCTTCAGTGAGTCTGAACTGAGACTGAGACAAACTTCTCTTCTTCTCCAGACTCACCTTATGAGACTCCACAGCCTCTCTCAGCTGCTGAAGATCTTTCTCTCTCTGCTGGATTCTCTGCTGGAGCGTCTTCTGCGTCTCCTTCAGCTGCTTCTGCAGGACAAACAGATGATAGTGAACGTCACAGAAAACTACTGGCACTAAATCATCATCTGAACAGATGAATTCAGTAAAAGTAGGGTGAAGCGGTTTAAAGGTTACTTATCTCAACTGTTAAAGCAACACTATGTAGTTTTTCGACCTTAAAATAATGTGTCTAATAGTATTTCAGTGGTAGAACAACTCTTAACCAGACGAATTCTACTGCTGCTGCTACCTGAGCAGCCTCCTAGCGCTAAAACAACGCTCTGTAAGTTTCTTGTTCGGGACGGTACACACAGCCCCGCCCATCCCCTGCCAGCAGAAGAGTGCGACCTGCTTTACGGCAAATGTTACATATTTTACTCATAACCTGGGTGGAGTTAGCCAACAGCTAACTATAAGACGAAATGATCTAATATGCAAGTCTCAAAACCAACGCCATGGCAGAGCCAGCAAAGAAACCAAAGAGGGTTTTGTCAGAGAAAATGAAGAAAAGAAAGAGAGAGTGATCAGACACGAGCCCGAACATGAATCAATATTGGACAGGCTTACACTCGGTAGCACGAACTGAAAGAGGCAACGGGTTGCAAAACGGATGGAGACCTAGATTTCCTGCTACTGGATTTGTAAGTCTACTTTACCTGGTCGGTGGACATGGTTTCCAAACGAGGTTTCTGCATTCGCTGGTTCCGTCACGTGTATTGCGCTGCCCACAGGGAAGCTTATACAGTGACAGTATTTACGACACTGGTAACAGACAACTGTGCTTATCAACAACATGGCGGAACCGTGAGAAAATGTTACATAGTGTTGCTTTAACTAACGGCTGTAAGTTCAACCTCTAGAAGGGATGATTGATTATATACTACCATCGTACATGAATTAACATGAAGCAATTATAGGTCGGTGTCAATTCTCAGTGCATTATCAAAAGTGATGGAAAAGATTATTTTTGAGCAGATTGAAGACTGTCTTCTTAAACATAATATACCGTATGAGTTGCAGTCTGGCTTTCGGAGAAAACACTCCACTGAGATGACAATTTTATATTTAACAGACCATATAAGGAAAGAAATGGATAAAGGGAAGTTAAGTGGGATGGTACTGTTAGATTTGCAAAAAACTTTTGATACAGTCGATCACAGTATTCTGCTTTTAAAAGTTAAAGCAATGGGTTTTAGTAATATGGCCTGTAAATGGATCAAGTCTTACCTTGAAAATAGGTGTCAGATAGTTGATTTAAATGGGGTGTTTTCGGATTGTTTGACCATTCCATATGGGATTCTGCAAGGGAGTGTATTAGGTCCTTTACTTTTTTTATTATATATTTATTATTTAAAAATGGCCTGTTCAAATGAGCTTTTATTATATGCAGATGATGCAGCAATAATTGTGTCTCATGAATTATTGAAAATGAATTAAGAGATTGAAGCGGTCTCCAAATGGTTTTTCCATAATAAAATGTCTTTACATTTGGGGGAAACTGAAGTTATATTATTTGGCTTGGCTGCTAAATTAAAAAAATACCTTAGATTAAAGGTAAAGGTTGGAGATCAAATTATTATACCTGAAGGATCTGAGGATCCTTAAATGCAGCCTGTGTGTGTTTTGCTTCAAGAGAGCAATCATACATTTGTGTTGTTTTACTTTATTTCTTTTATATTCATTTATTCATTCATTTATTATTCATCCATTTATTCAATTATAATCGTTTATCATTTAATCATTTTTATTATTCCATTTAATCATATAATCAATTGTAATAATCATTATAGTCATTTATATACCCATTTCATTGATTCATTAATTGATTAGTCATTTATATTATATTATATTGTTGTTATTTTATTATTTTTCCATTGTTGTTTAGCCTTATGACTGTGTGGTTTCAAGGGTTGTTTGTCTTCATGGATAAGAGATACAAGGGTATGTTTATGGAAACTCAAGGTTTATGGGATGTTGTTGTGAATCAGTTTGGCATAAAAATACTTGTTGAATTTGTATTCTTCAGAAGAAGTCTGAGCATTGAAACATACGCATCTAAGACTATTCAATAAACTCTGCTCCTTTTTATCATCGTCACTTTGTCTCCTGCTTCTGCTCTTCACTGGCTTTTCCCTCAGTCAACTTCTTGGCTGATAGAAGACTGTTAATAGAGTTTTGGGTATTTTGGGTACCAGACAAGACCTCCTGTTAATAGGGTTTTGGGTATTAGACTACTTCGCTGACAAGTTATTCTGTTACCAGACAAAACTGATATTTTCTGATGGGATCTGGCGTCCGGGTCTGGATCTTAATTATGTGGCGTGGAGGCATGATCTAACATACCTAAATGAGAAGTAAAATATTTGGGTTGTGTTTTGGAAGGAAATCTGACAGGAGAAAAGACGGCTGCTTTAGCTCATTCAAAAATTTGTAATCGAATACAATTTTTAGCAAGACAGGCGATACTCAAACTTAGATACTCAAACTTAGATACTTAGATACTCAAACTTTAAAAATGTTAGCTGGTGCATTAGTGCAGTCACACTTTGATTATGCTGCAGCTTTTTGGTATAGCAGTATTTCAAAGAAATTTAAAAAATAAATTCCAGACTGCTCAAAATAAGTTGTGTATGGTTATTTTGAAAGTACATTCACTGATGCATTTGAGAGATGAAAATTATAGGAAAATTGTTTTTTTAAGAGTTGTAAAAAGGGTTACATTTCTAAAACTGGTAATGGTGTTTAAGATATTAAAGAAAATGGTTCCAAAGTATTTGTTAAAATATCGAGGACCACAATGAAAATAAGCTGATGGCTTGTTTGTGTATTTTATCATCGACAGTTTTGAAATGTGTATGAATTAGTCTTTTTGGACTATTTTGTATTATGTTTTAAATTTTGTCAAATAAAACAAACAAACAAACAAAAAGGAGTGTTTCAAACTGGAAGTGTAAATATTATAAAAGTGTAAGTGACAGACGTAGAGCTTCACACTGACAGTGATTCTGCTGTGTAGCAGAGCTTGCCTTATGTCTGACAGATGTATATTTTGTCAAAGAATGGGTGAATTCACTCCATTATTTTGTCTCTTAATCAAAGTCTACTTTACAAAAGATTGTGTTGATAAAGTTTACGGTGCATTTTCAGCAAACAGTGAAACTCTTCTTGCAGCTGCTGTTCATTTCTGCTGTCGTGTGCAGTGTGAATGCTGTAAGCTGTTAATATGGGTGCGGATATAAACACATATGAAATAAAAGCAGCAATATTTCATCAGTGTCTAGTGTTAAGTACCTGTTTCTCTGTCCTCTGTGCTGCAACTGATACAGTGTCGTGGTTTTTATGTTCATCCATCGTACACAGCACACATATACATTTCTGATCAGTGCGACAGAAAACCTCAAGGAGTTTCTCATGTTTCTGGCAGATCATCTCCTGCAGTCGTCCAGTGGCTTCAGTCAGATTGTGTCTCTTCCCTTTAAACCAACTCTCATGTTGTTCAAGGTGATTCTGACAGTAAGAGTTCAGACACACCAGACAGGACTTGACGGCTTTGTATTTTCTTCCAGTACAGACGTCACACTGCACATCTCCAGCTCCAGCGTAACAGTCATCAGGAAGTTTGGTCTTCTTCAGTTTCTCCACCACTTCAGCCAACATGGTGTTTCTAGCTAAAGCAGGTCTTGGACTGAAAGTTTGTCTGCACTGAGGGCAGCTGTAGACTCTCATCTGATCCTCCTGATCCCAGCAGCCTGTAATACAGCTCTTACAGTAACTGTGTCCACAGGGAATGGCCACTGGATCCTTCAGGAGATCCAGACACACCGGACACAAGAATTCATCCTGAGAAAATCTGGCTTCTGCCATTTTACTGCATGAATATAGAGACACAAACACACAACAGCTCAACTACACTTCAGTTTCTCTTTCCCTGAACTCATGTGATTCCTGTTTCCTGGTTCTGTGTTTGAGTGACGTGTGTAAAACAGGTGTGTCTGTGAGTCTGTAAAGCAGGTTCCTCATTCATGCTGAGTTTAGTTTTGACACACCTGCCTGTTATTAAAGTAAATGCAAGGACCTCAACTAGTTGAATTGGGTGTTTAATTAGACATCAAATTAAACTCTCCTGGACTAGGAATGGAAAACCCTGATGATGAAATGTCTACTAGTAATTTTTTTATGACTTTGAATAAATAAAGTTCCTAAACGTAAGTTAGGGAGGAGCGAGCCCATCTAATCTTTCAATCAACAGCCAGAGTATATAAGCAGCTGCTTACCTCTCTCCATTCTCAGCTGCTCCAGCATCCCTCCACCTCCCCAATCTCTACCTTCATCTTATGTACCTTGCCCTTAGTAATCATCCTATATTAAGTCTCTGTGGGGGTATATCAGAGCTCGAGTTGAAGCTGCTTCATCGAGCCCCTCATCAGTGGACAGCAAGCAAAAAAATTAGTTCAAACATCATTTCCTAAAGATTATATGGGCAAACAAACTTGTTAAATGTGTATATGTGCATTCATGTCTGACTGTTTAGTCACTTCGTCCACCCAGTCGCTATTGATCTTTGAGTTTAGGCTTATAATATGTTCCCTACCACTATCACTGCAAGCATAGTAAAGACCTGGAGAAGTGTTTTGAATAAAAAAAGCTTTATTACCACAATACTGAGACCACAAAATTAAAATACTAGAAACATGGCCATCAAGTGTTAGACAGTGTTTTAGTTTATTACTTGTAGAGGTTTTTGGTCCAATAATTAAAACCTCTGTTTTTCCTTTCAGAATTTAGCAGTAGGAAATTACTAGTTATCCAGTTTTTATATCAACTATGTATTCTGTTAGTTTTGCGAATTGGTATGTTTTATTGGGCTGCGAAGAAATATAGAGCTGAGTATCATCAGAATAACAGTGAAAGCTAACACCGTGTTTCCTGATGATATGGTAACATGTAAAGCGTGAAAAGCAACGGTCCTAGTACTGAGCCTTGAGGTATTCCATACTGCACTTGTGATTGGTATAATACCTCTTCATTTACTGCTACGAACTGATGACGGTCAGATAAGCAAGATTTGAACCATGCCAGTGCAGTTCCAATAATGCCAACATAATTTTCTAGTCAATTTAAAAAAATGTTGTGGTCAATAGTGTCGAACGCAGCGCTAAGATCCAGTGGCACTAATAGAGAGATACAACCACGATTGAATGATAAGAGCAGGTCATTTGTAACTCTAATGAGAGCAGTCTCAGTCTCAGTCTCAGCCTCAGCAGTCATATCACCCCGCAGCCCAAGACTGGTTGCCCACTGAAGCTAAGCAGGGTTGAGCCTGGTCAGTACCTGGATGGGAGACCTCCTGGGAAAACTAGGTAGCTGCTGGAAGAGGTGTAGTGAGGCCAACAGGGGGTGCTCACCCTGTGGTCTGTGTGGGTCCTAACACCCCAGTATAGTGACGGGGACACTATACTGTAGAAAGCACCGTCCTTCAGATTAGATGTTAAACCGAGGTCCTGACTCTCTGTGGTCATTAAAAATCCCAAGATGTCCTTTGAAAAAGAGTAGGAGTGTAACCCCGGCATCCTGGCCAAATTTGCCCTTTGGCCTCTGACTATCATGGCCTCCTAATCATCCTCATACACTGATTGGCTTCATTACTCTGTCTCCTCTCCACCAATAAGCTGGTGTGTGGTGGGCGGTCTGACGCAGTATGGCTGCTGTCGCATCATCCAGGTGGATGCTGCACACTGGTGGTGGATGAGGAGACTCCCCCCTTCCATGTAAAGCTCTTTGAGTACCCAGAAAAGCACTATATAAATGTAACGAATTATTACTATGATATGGTCTAAATCCTGATTAGAAATTCTCACAGATACCATTTTTCTCTAAGAAGGAACATAGCTGATACTGTTTTTTCTAGTATTTTTGACAGATGATAGTGAACACTGGCAAACAGACAGGAAAACCTCAAAACCACAGATCAAGCGGTTTCTAAGGGTTGAGCAATGGTCTGACCTGATGAATGAAAAAATCGCAGCATTACAGTGAGGAACCTCTTCATTTGCTGTCAAGCCTCTCCATCACTGCAACACATTCAATAAAAGAGTCTGCAGGACTGAAATCACTGAACACACTTCATCTGTGCTGCTCAGACACACTTGTGATTTATAAACTGTTTTCTTCTTGGGGACCAAAAAAAAAATGCCCACACAATGTCAAAAACATCAGGTTTTACTATCCTTGAGGGGACATTTAGTCCACAGTGTTGGGGTTACCTGAACTACACACATACACAGAGTGAAAGTATGTTTAGTTGACTCTGGTCTTTATGTGTGTCAAACACTCTCAGCATATTCATGTAGCTGAGGTGGTAAAAATGGTGCCTGACCTACAAACACAACCACAATTTATACAAAGACAGCAGCTTTGGACATGTACAAGCTTTGCATGTTGTCCATTGTGAGGACATTATGAGAGCGACTCGTCACAATACTCATATCTTATATCCAAGACATTCATTTCAGTTCATTTCTTTACACTAATAAGAAGTACAGAATAATAATAAGAACACAGAGGAGGAGAGGAAAGAGGAGGAATATTGTGAGATGGTAACTTCAGGAAGTGGGCATTGAGAATAAAACATCTGTATCTATGAAGAGCAACACAAATAACACAAAACACTCTCTCACATCACAAGACACATGCTCTCATTACTAACGAATCTCCCAGAAAATCATGCAGTTTCATTCTGCCAAAAGTGGAATCGGCTTCGAAGTTGGGAAAGATGTCTCCTAACAGCATCCCCGGCATCTGTCTGTCTCTCTGTCTCTGTGCTGCATGCTGGGAAGTGGTATGGTGTGTGGGAGGGTGTGAGAGAGCAAGTGTTTTCTTCTCTACACGTATGGTGATTTATTGCTGTTTTTTCCCCTCACTCAATGTTAGATTAGTGTTTATTTCCCTGGTTTCATATTTTCTCTCCTTTTTAGGAAAGTGTGGTGTGATGAGTCTGATGAGAGAGCAGATGTTGGTCTTGTCATGAGAGATGCTGAGAGTTTCATCCTCCAGAATGAGTGAAGCTGCTGTGGTTTATTTGTGCCTGTAACACTAAAGTAACAATTCCAAATGTGCCTCCATTCATTACTAAAGAGCATGATAAGAAAGAGCTCTGTGGTGCATTTGCCAGCGGTATTGACGTTTCAGCACTGAAACAGGATATTTTCCAGCCACAGGTGTTCATGTTCCTGAATACAAAGTTGTTGTTTTTTTTTGTTTTTTTTTTTACATGATCTTCACAGCCACAGACAGTATGTGGACGTTCCATCTAATTCATCTAAGCTTTGTTTTCTAAAAATGGATGGTAATTTAGTAGTGAGTCTAAACCAGGACAAAAATTCCATCTTTGCAGGAAAACATGAAGGCAGAGGTGCCGTTTAACCAGCAGTCGACGACTGGCTCTCAGCTTTTGTCAGGTCCGGCACCTCTGCATGGTTCAAAACTGGTCTTCACAGGGATTTTGCTCAAATTGGTCTCTCAGCATTACATCAAAAGAAGCACTGAACTGAACGTTTAAAAAAAGAATAGCATTTATTTGAAATAGAAATCTTCTGTAAATTATAACTGTCTTTACTGTCACTTTGATCAGTTTAGTGCTCCTTTGATGAACAGTGTTCATTTCTTAAAAAAAAACAAAAAAATAAACAACTTAGCCCAAACTTTTGAATGGTAGTATGTTATGTATTTGTTGCTGTTTGTTGCTGCCGTGTGTTTTGAGTTGTAAATTCAAACAACTTTAAACAACTTTGGAGAAGATGGAGCAAACCATGACCTCATACGTGAAAAAATGGCTTGGTGTCCCACGCTGTCTGACTGACATCAGCCTCTATGGCAAAAGGATCCTTGAATTGCCTATCACGAGCCTTACAGAAGAGTAAAAGTGCTCTAAAGTAAGACTCCAGATGACTTTGAAAGACTCCAGAGACCAGACCATCAGCAATGCTGTTCCACTCCTGTTAACTGGATGGAAATAGACACCATCCGACGCGGTGCAGCAAGCTACGTTAGCCTTGAGGCACAGTGACATTGTGGGGCACGTCCAGTTGGGAAGAGGAGGCTTTGGCCTTACGGCAAGTGAGCCAATTTGGCGTAAGGCCTGAACATCAGAGAGGAGGAAAATGGTGGTCGAGAAGGTGCGCCATCAGGAGGAGGTGGAAAGAAGCGCAAAGGCTGTCTCTCTTGTCAAGCAGGGACAATGGATGAGGTGGGAAGGCCTGGAGAGGAGAAAGTTTAGCTGGAGGGAGCTCTGGAAAATGGAGGCAAGTAACATCAGCTTCATTATCAGAGCCACCTATGATGTGCTCCCATCTCCAAAAAACCCTCCACCAGTGGTATGGTGAGGACCCAACCTGTACCCTCTGCCCAACTCCAGCGACTCTCAAACATATCTTGACCGGTTGTAAGACCAGCCTCACACAAGGCCACTACACTTGGAGGCACAACCAGGTCCTCAAGAGTCTGGCAGCAGCTCTTGAGAGCAAGAGGAATACCACCAACTCCTTGCCCCTGAGAGCAACCAATTCCATCACGGCCCCAACCTTCATCCGAGAGGGACAGAAAAAGCCCAACCATCCCCCTATCAAACCAGAAGCCGGACAACTAGCCATGGCCCAGGACTGGAAGATGCTTGTCGATATTGGCCAGCAACTAATCTTTCCACCTGAGATTATAGCCACCACCCTTAGGCCAGACTTGGTACTCTGGTCCCCTTCATTGAAATCTGTTTACATCATAGTGCTCACAGTCCCATGGGAGAGTTCAACAGAAGAGGACTATGAGTGCAAGAAACTGCACTACATAGAACTGGCAGCAGATGCTCAACAACGAGGATGGAAAGCTAAAGTCTATCCGGTTGAAGTGGGATGTAGAGGTTTTGTGGCTTCCTCCACCATCAGACTGCTGAAAGATTTTGGCATCCACGGACAGGTTCTGCGACAGACAATTAGATCAGTCTCTGAAGCAGCCAAAGAAGCAGCCAGTAGATATGGATTAAGCGGAAGGACATTTGCTGGGCTCATAGAGCATCAACATGACCTGCTCACTAATCCCCGCCGCCCCATATCCCACTTGAGAACCCAGGTCACAACCCTCCAGGAGGAGGGTGAACAAGGTATGCGGTCAGCACTAGACTTGACTCAGGGAAGAGGACACCCCCTGCCTTGCATAGTCCTGTGGGCTGCACCATTCAAACAACCAGGCAATTCTCATGATTGGGCATGGGACACAAGCTCAGGTTTGATCACCCTGTAGCTGGGCACCTTTGATGAGGGTGTCTAGTGTTGAAAGGCCGAAACATCCCGTGAATCAAAGGTACACTACTGATGATATGTTCCAAAATTTACAGCTTTCCCACGTCTGAGATACAGCTTTCACGCCACTCTTAACATCAAGGCAAACCTCATGTGCATACCATCTACTGGCACAATGGACAGTTTACCAACATGTCCCGTGTTTTATGATTCTCTATTCACACACATTACCATTGTTTTACTCACTGTTACTTGCTTTAATGGCAGATTTGTATCTATCTTTGAGTGCAGGTGAGGACACGTTCAAGCTGAACTAGGTGCAGCTGAAGTTGGAGGCCACGGAGAAGCAGATCCATGACCTGCTGGAGAAGCAGGCTCAGCTGAGAGAGCAGAGAGCCACGCTGGAAACATTCCGGGCTGACGCTCACAAGTCCGGGGTAAGTATATGGCACGATTCTAACATTCCCACCACCTCTACTGCGTGTGTTCCTCTGCACAGGCCCTGTGCACCCAGGACGCGATCTTCCCAGGTCTCCTTCACTCCGACGCAGAGACACCACGAACCCTGGATGCACCAGCAGCGGAAGACGCGAGCCAGATGGAACGCGACACTGTGATCATCGGAGACTCCACTGTCCGGCACGTCCGTGCTACCCTAGCTAAAGGTAAAGCGCACACTCGCTGATCATAGATCCTCTTTTGGCTATTATTAATTTGTCATTGTCACTAGGATATGTCCCCAAAACCTTCAAATTGGCTGTTATTAAGCCTCTCATTAAAAAACCAAAACTTGACCCCAAAGATCTAGTTAATTACAGACCGATCTCGAATCTCCCTTTTCTGTCAAAGATACTGGAAAAGGTAGTATCCTCACAGTTATATTCCTTCTTAAAGAAAAATGGTATCTGTGAGGATTTCCGGTCAGAATTTAGACCGTATCATAGCACCGAGACTGCTCTTATTAGAGTTACAAATGACCTGCTCTTATCATCTGATCGTGGTTGTAGAGTATCTCACAAAAGTGAGTACACACCTCACATTTCAGCAACTATTTTATTATAACTTCTCAAGGAACAATACTATAAAAATGAAACTTGGATATATTTTAGAGTAGTCAATGTGCAACATGTATAGCAGCGTAGATTTACTGTCCTCCGAAAATAACTCAACGCACAGCCATTATTGTCAAAATAGCTGGCAACAAAAGTGAGTACACCCTAAGTGAATATTTCAAAACTGTGTCCAAAGTGTCAATATTTTGTGTGAGCACCACTGTTATCTAGCATTGCCTTAATCCTCCTGGGCTTGGAATTCACCAGAGCTGCACAGGTTGTTGCTGGGATCCTCTTCCACTCCTCCATAATGACATCACTGAGCTGCTGGATGTTAGACACATGACGCTTCTCCACCTTCCGCTTGAGGATGCCCCGCATGTGGTTAATAGGGTTCAGGTCTGGAGACATACTTGGCCACACCATCACCTTCACCTTCAGCTTCATCAGCAAGGCAGTTGTCATCTTGGCCGTGTGTTTGGGGTCATTATCATGTTGAAAAACCCAGTTTCTGAAGGGAGGGCATCGTGTTCTGCTTCAGAATGTCACAGTACATGTTGGCATCCATGTTTCCCTCAATGAACAGCAGCTCCCCAGTACCAGCAGCACTCATGCAGCCCCAGACCATGATGCTACCACCACCATGCTTGACTGTAGGCAAGACACAATTTTCTTGGTACTCTTCACCAGGCCGTCACCACACATGCTGGACACCATCTGAGACAAACAAGTTTATCTTAGTCTCATCAGACCACAGGACATGGTTCCAGTAATTCATGCTCTTGGACAGGTTGTCTTCAGCAAACTGTTTGCAAGTTTTCTTGTGAGCCAGCTTCAGAAGAGGCTTCCTTCTGGGACGACGGCCATGCAAACCGACTTGTTGCAGTGTGTGGCGTATGGTCTGAGCACTGACAAGCTGACCTTTCACTTCTGCAACCTCTGCTGGCAGCACTCATGCGTATGTTTTTTGAAGCCAGCTTCTGCACCTGACGCACACCACGAGGACTCAATTTCTTTGATCAACCCTTGCGAGGCCTGTTCCAAGTGGAACCCGTCTTGGAAAACCTCTGTGTGACACTGGCCACTGTACTGTAACTCAGTTTCAGGGTGTTACTGAACTTCTTATAGCCTAAGTCATCTTTGTGGAGAGCAACAATTCTAATTCTCAAATCCTCAGAGAGTTCTTTGCCATGAGGTGCCATGTTGAACATCCAGTGGTCAGTATGAGAGAACTGTACTCAAAGCACCAACTTTTAACTGCTCTAATACAAGATACACAAATATGTATAGTCCTGTCAAGCAGACAAAAACATGAACATGATGAATAGGACATGTGGCTTTGCATGGTTAAACGACATATAACTGTTATCACTTAGGGTGTACTCACTTTTGTTGCCAGCTATTTTGACAATAATGGCTGTATCGTTGAGTTATTTTCAGGGGACAGTAAATCTACACTGCTATACATGGTGCACACTGACTACTCTAAAATATATCCAAGTTTCATTTTTATAGTATTGTCCCTTGAGAAGATGTAATTAAATAGTTGCTGAAATGTGAGGGGTGTACTCACTTTTGTGAGATACTGTATCTCTCTATTAGTGCTCCTGTATCTTAGCACTACGTTCGACACTATCGACCACAACATTCTTTTGAATAGACTAGAAAACTTTGTTGGCATTAGTGGAAGTGCATTAGCATGGTTCAAATCATACTTATCTGACCGTCATCAATTCGTAGCAGTGAATGAAGAGGTATCATATCGATCACAAGTGCAGTATGGAGTACCTCAAGGATTAGTACTAGGGCCGTTACTTTTCATGCTTTACATGTTACCCTTGGGAGATATCATCAGGAAACATGGTGTTAGCTTTCAGTGTTATGCTGATGATACTCAGCTCTATATTTCTTCACGGCCCGGTGAAACACACCAAATTGAGAAACTAACAGCATGTAAAGTCGATATAAAAAGCTGGATGACAAGTAATTTCTTACTGCTAAATTCTGAAAAAACAGAGGTGTTAATTATTGGACCTAAAACCCCCACATGTAACAACCTAGAACACTGTCTAACACTTGATGGCTGCTCTGTCAATTCTTCATCATCAGTTAGAAACCTCGGCGTGCTATTTGATAGCAATCTTTCCTTTGAAAGCCACGTTTCTATCATTTGTAAAACTGCATTTTTCCATCTCAAAAATATATATAAATTGCGGCCTATGCTCTCAATGTCAAATGCAGAAATGTTAATTCATGTGTTTATGACCTCAAGGTTAGACTATTGTAATGCTTTACTGGGTGGTTGTTCTGCACGCTTGATCAATAAACTACAGTTGGTCCAAAATGCAGCAGCTAGAGTTCTTACTAGAACCAGGAAGTATGACCATATTAGCCCGATTCTGTCAACACTGCACTGGCTCCCTATCAAACATCGTATAGATTTTAAAATTTTGCTAATTACTTATAAAGCCCTGAATGGTTTAGCTCCTCAGTACTTGAGCGAGCTCTTATCGCATTATAGTCCTCCATGTCCGCTGCGTTCTCAAAACTCTGGCCATTTGATAATACCTAGAATATCAAAATCAATTGCGGGCGGCAGATCCTTTTCCTATTTAGCGCCCAAACTCTGGAACAATCTACCTAACACTGTTCAGGAGGCAGACACACTTTGTCAGTTTAAATCTGAATTAAAGACCCATCTATTTAACCTGGTTTACACATAGTAACACAATAATATGCTTCCAATATTCAAATCCGTTAAAGGATTGTTAGGCTGCATTAATTAGGTCAAACGGAACCGGGAACACTTCCCATAACACCCGATCTACTTGTTACATCATTAAAAGAATGGCATCTACGCTAATATTAGTTACTTTTACTTTTAGTCATTTAACAGACACTTTTATCCAAAGCCACTTACAAATGAGGACAACAGAAACAATCAATTGTAGTATTAAAACAACTAAAACTGATCCAAAACTGAAAGCTAAAACTTTATAAATAGTACACACACACACTAAAAAAAAATTAAATAAAAATGAGAAATGCATGACAAAATTTCTAAACTTAACATTTAAATGAAAACAAAATAAAGCTACAAACAATTCAAAATATTAAGAGAACAAAAGGTATGAGAGTGTAATAATGATTCTAACATAAAACTAAGCCAAACACCAAAAACAACTAAGTATATGTACACACACACACACACAGTGACATATGTACACACACACACACATTCGATATTATTTCATTTCCATGACTAGTTTGTTGATGTACTAAAATAACTCAAATTAAATAAAACTAAAACTTAATAAATAACTTATACAGACATAATAGAAAAAAACTAATAAAATGACAAACATTACTACAACTGTAACTAAAATTAAAATAGATAACATACAGTGGGTACGGAAAGTATTCAGACCCCCTTAAATTTTTCACTCTTTGTTATATTGCAGCCATTTGCTAAAATCATTTAAGTTCATTTTTTTTCCTCAATGTACACACAGCACCCCATATTGACAGAAAAACACAGAATTGTTGACATTTTTTGCAGATTTATTATAAAAGAAAAACTGAAATATCACATGGTCCTAAGTATTCAGACCCTTTGATCAGTATTTAGTAGAAGCACCCTTTTGATCTAATACAGCCATGAGTCTTTTTGGGAAAGATGCAACAAGTTTTTCACACCTGGATTTGGGGATCCTCTGCCATTCCTCCTTGCAGATCCTCTCCAGTTCTGTCAGGTTGGATGGTAAACGTTGGTGGACAGCCATTTTTAGGTCTCTCCAGAGATGCTCAATTGGGTTTAAGTCAGGGCTCTGGCTGGGCCATTCAAGAACAGTCACGGAGTTGTTGTGAAGCCACTCCTTCGTTATTTTAGCTGTGTGCTTAGGGTCATTGTCTTGTTGGAAGGTAAACCTTCGGCCCAGTCTGAGGTCCTGAGCACTCTGGAGAAGGTTTTCATCCAGGATATCCCTGTACTTGGCCGCATTCATCTTTCCCTCGATTGCAACCAGTCGTCCTGTCCCTGCAGCTGAAAAACACCCCCACAGCATGATGCTGCCACCACCATGCTTCACTGTTGGGACTGAATTGGACAGGTGATGAGCAGTGCCTGGTTTTCTCCACACATACCGCTTAGAATTAAGGCCAAAAAGTTCGATCTTGGTCTCATCAGACCAGAGAATCTTATTTCTCACCATCTTGGAGTCCTTCATGCGGGCTTTCATGTGTCTTGCACTGAGGAGAGGCTTCCGTCGGGCCACTCTGCCATAAAGCCCCGACTGGTGGAGGGCTGCAGTGATGGTTGACTTTCTACAACTTTCTCCCATCTCCCGACTGCATCTCTGGAGCTCAGCCACAGTGATCTTTGGGTTCTTCTTTACCTCTCTCACCAAGGCTCTTCTCCCCCGATAGCTCAGTTTGGCCGGACGGCCAGCTCTAGGAAGGGTTCTGGTCGTCCCAAATAATCTTCCATTTAAGGATTATGGAGGCCACTGTGCTCTTAGGAACCTTAAGTGCAGCAGAAATTTTTTTGTAACCTTGGCCAGATCTGTGCCTTGCCACAATTCTGTCTCTGAGCTCTTCAGGCAGTTCCTTTGACCTCATGATTCTCATTTGCTCTGACATGCACTGTGAGCTGTAAGGTCTTATATAGACAGGTGTGTGGCTTTCCTAATCAAGTCCAATCAGTATAATCAAACACAGCTGGACTCAAATGAAGGTGTAGAACCATCTCAAGGATGATCAGAAGAAATGGACAGCACCTGAGTTAAATATATGAGTGTCACAGCAAAGGGTCTGAATACTTAGGACCATGTGATATTTCAGTTTTTCTTTTTTAATAAATCTGCAAAAATGTCAACAATTCTGTGTTTTTCTGTCAATATGGGGTGTTGTGTGTACATTAATGAGGAAAATATGAACTTAAATGATTTTAGCAAATGGCTGCAATATAACAAAAAGTGAAAAATTTAAGGGGGTCTGAATACTTTCCGTAACCACTGTATATGTCCCTATATCAGTAGTGGTGTTGCCATATATGTTACATATAAGGCAATATATTATTATCACATATATCCATCTTCTGAATATGTGTATGTTTATAACATATATGAAATTCCCATAGTAAAATTTATATATAAACATATATTTAAAGTATGTATATGTTATGACCATATATGTTCACAATATATATTAAAATGGTATATTGTATTATATGATATGACCATATATGCAGTGTTGGGCAAGCTACCTGGAAAATGTAGTGAGCTAAGCTAACAGTTACTCCTCATTAAATGAAGCTTCACTACACTAAAGCTACAGCCCTGGGTAATGTAGCAAGCTAAGCTACAGCAACATGGCAAAAGTAGTTTACTACATCTAAGCTATTTTTTCAAAATTCCTTTTTACACTGAACCAACATCATACCAAATCAATGCTCTCTCAGTGATCAATAAAACTGTCAGTCAAGATAGATAGACAGGCATTCAGTTTAATTGTTTATTCAACAACTGTTCCAAACCAGTTTGGAAACAAAAATCACTATCATGTACAGGACTGGATTTACCTCATATTGTGACATAGGCAAAATAAATTTTTCCTGTCGGCCGGAAACCTCCTATTGGTCGTTGGTATTGTGGCTTTATTATACACAGATACATTTATATAAATGGTAACACTTCACAATAAGGTTCATTAGTTAACATTAGTTAACTAGTTAACATGAACTAAGAATGAACAATTCTTCTGCAGCATTTATTAATGTTAATTTCAACATGTACTAATGCACTATTACAGTTTTTCTCAGTTGCTTTGTTGCATTTCTCAGCTCAGAAATGAAATTCTCAAAACTACTTGTTCAAGCTGCACATCATCTAGTCACTTGTGCACATCATAAAAGCAGTTTCTCATTCTTTTGAACAAGTTGCAATTGCTTTGGTACATTCATGCAACTGATTATGTACATTTGTCTGTGTTTTCCTACATTATCAGTTGCTAATGTTATATTGCTCAAAATGTATTATATAGTTCTCTGTGCAATTGTCTTACCCTCAAAACATCTAGTCGTTAGTTCATCGTATAATTCATCAAATGCAAAATGGTTGATCTAGTAGTCATAAACTGTCAAGCATATTTTCTAAACATTTCCATTAGTCTTTTTGTAAATATGCCATGGATTGTTCAGGTGAATCTTAACTTTCACTAATGAAGAGAATGTAGATCAATGATAAACCAGTTCTCTGAAATTCCTCCATACAGTGCTACATGCAAAAGCAAAGCTCTGCCTGTGTTTGTCTTTCTAATTTTGTATTTTTGCCCATATTTATTTTTCTGTTCTATATCACAATGACGTTGTAATGTTTTTTTATTTTATTTTGTATTTATATATATATATATATATATATATATATATATATATATATATATATATATATTTGTTTTTTTTTTTGTTTTTTTGTTTTTGGTTTTTTTGGTCAGATCACTAGTAAAAGTGTAACTGTGAATCCTATCCAGTCTCTTTCAATCAATATCCCCACATACAGTAATATGTAAATTATACTTTTGAAATGGATATGGCAAACACAAGAAGTGCAGCCTTCTGCATTTCAATACAGTAACTGTCATCCAAACTGTTTAACTTAATTTAACTGTTTTTCCATATGCGCTCTCATCATTGCGATTATCGTCATTGTACTAAAATGCAATTCATTATACTTCATGCGCGAATCAGCGCGATTGTGCTTGAACCTCACAATACCGCTTCTGCGCATGCGCCAGAATTCAAACACAACCGCTAATGGTCAACAGTCTGAGCAACGGCTGCAGCTAAACAAACACTCATCTGCGTTCAGATGGTTTTCTGAGCAAGAGGAAGGATAACAAATGTGCCAGCACCTTCACATAAAGTTTAAACGACAATGATTTTATAGACGGGCACGAAGACAGACCAACATCACTGAGTACTGGATGAAACGAGCTGCAGCGGTGCAGGTAATTTACACTAATTTACTCAACGCTTTATTAAAATTCATATGCTGATGTTACATAGAAACTAAGTGTTTTATGATTGTTTTGGACTGCAAGAGCCTCTGTCTCTATACACATCAGTTTCAAATATTCCCTGTCAGTGTTTTATATATGATGTTATGATTAATGTTACAGCTGCATTGATGTTTTTTTGCAATTTGCTCGCGTTAAAGTTCATTTTAACTATTGGAACTATATACTATTGGATAGAATTAATATAGAGATACTGTGAGCACATTGTTTTCACTGGATAAGCAATGCAACGTTTGAAAATTAATTAAAGCTCTCTGACAAAAGTAATGGAGCAAAATTAACTTATAATCTCTGAGATGTAGTCTAGACTATAACTATAAAGCTGCACAAAATGGAATTACTCAAATACAAGCACCTTGAATTCATACAGTACTGTACTTGGTTATATTGCACCAAGTACATTGACATGTTAGCGACATGCCTATGGTGGGTGCATAAGCACATACATGTGCATATTACATAAAGCTACAGTACACTAAAAGATGTGACTTTGGGGTTTTGAAAATATGGTTAACCAATGGTAGTCAATTTTGTTCATATCTTTGCTGATAATTGTGCTTTTCCTGTTTGTGTCCCTTGAAAAGGTAATGAGTCCAGAAAGACAAGTCCAGAAATTCTCAGAAAATAGAAATAGAGGCTGACCCTGCAGATTGTGGATGGCAGTGATGTGAATGATGGAGCATCTACCCAGAAAAGGTGACGTATTTTATTGAAACCAAAACTAGCATCTGCAATATACATGTAAAAAATCAACTACCCTTTTTAATTTATTTTGTCCAGGCCAAAACGATGCCCTCATTAAGCCCTCAGGGGAAGTCGTGGCCTAATGGTTAGTTGGGCTTGTAACCTGAAGGTTGCCGGTTCGATTCTCACACCGGCAGGAATTGAAGGTGGGGATTGTGAATGAACAGCACTCTCTCTGCCTTCAATACCATGACTGAGGTGCCCTTGAGCAAGGCACCGAACCCCCAATTGCTCCCCGGGCGCTGGAGCAATGGCTGCCCACTGCTCCGGGTGTGTGTTCACGGTGTGTGTGTGTGTGCGTTTGTTCACTATTCACTGCTGTGTGTGCGCACTTGGATGGGTTAAATGCAGAGCACCAATTTCGAGTATGGGTCACCGTACTTGACAATACGTCACGACTTTCACTTTCATTAGTTATCATGAATGTCTACTATTTATTTCATTGATGCTAAATAGCAAATGAAATTGTAACCTTAGTTGTGAACTCTGTCATTGAACACTTGGGTTACTGTAGTATAATTCTTCATGTCTGTAGAGGCATATTATTTGCGTGGGCATGTAGGCTGTGCTTTGTTGTTCTGCCTTGTTCTTAAGAAGGTGGAGCTCAGATCAAGTGGTATCTGGGAATATTTTACAACTACAACTTATAATTATTTAGTACTTAATTAGTATTCTACAGTCTTTTAAATAATCTTTACCAACTGTTTTAATACTCAATAAACACTACTCACAAAAAGTTATTTATGGAAAATGTAAAAAGTTCATGCTACAGTCAAATTATATCATGAAAGTAGGGCATTTAAGTAGAAGCATGCAGTTGTCATTTCTTCATCTCAAACAAACGGTGGTGGCTATACCACAACAAAAATGTCAATGTCTCAATAACTTGTCATGTGTCCTTGAGCATCAATTACAGCTCGACAATGATGTCTCATGCTGTTCACAAGTCGACTTATTGTCTGCTGAGGCATGGCATCTCTCTCTTCTTGAAGAGCTGCCCTCAGGTCACTGAGGTTCTGGGGTGCAGGGTTACGACCCTCTGCACGACACTCAGCTGATCCCACAGGTTTTCTATGGGATTCAGGTGTGGAGAAAGTGCAGTCCAAAACATTTGAGGTACCCCAGCCTCCAGCAGCCGTTCCCTGATGATGCGACCTCAATGAGCTGGGGCATTGTCGTCCATGAAGATGAAATCAGGTCTGTGTTGCTCATGCAGAGGCACAATGACTGGATTAATGATGTTATCCAGGTAGTATTGGCTTGTCACAGTACCATTCACAAGGTGTAGGCCAGTTCTGTATTGACTAGACACACCTGCCCAGACTGTAACAGCACCACCTCCAAAGGCTCATCTGGTGACAACAGTGGCTGATGCATAGCATTCTCATGATGTCTTCAGCAGCATTGGTGGCCATCATTTCTGCTCAATGTGAATCGACTTTCATCAGAGAACAGCACTGGTTCCTCGTCCAGCACAAATACTCCCTGACCCATGCAAGTCTCCCTGTGACAAGCCAATACTACCTGAATAACATCATTAATCCAGTCATTGTGCCTCTGCATGAGCAACACAGGCCTGATTTCATCTTCATGGACGACAATGCCCCAACTCCTTGAGGTCTCTTCATCAGGGAACGGCTGCTGGAGGCTGGGGTACCTCAAATGGAGTGGCCTGCACTTTCTCCAGATCTGAATCCCATAGAAAACCTATGGGATCAGCTGAGTCGTCGTACAGAGGGTCGTAACCCTGCACCCCAGAACCTCAGTGACCTGAGGGCAGCCCTTCAAGAAGAGTGGGATGCCATGCCTCATGCCACATTTTTTGTTGTGGTATACCCACCACTGTTGTTAGCTTTTGTTTCAATAAATTGTTTGAGATGAAGAAATTACCACTGCATGCTTCTTCTTAAATGCCCTACTTTTATATAATATCACTGTAGCATGAACTTTTTACATTTTTCATAAATTTCAGCTGAAAGTCAAATATCCCTGACTTTTTGTGAGTAGTGTATTTGTCATCTTATATGTAGTTAAACACTTTAAGACATAGGCACAGTTCTAACTTAAAAGCAAAATTAAACTGGTACAGTGTTGGATTGCAAGACTTAAGCAGATTAAATGTATATATTTTAACACCATATTGACTAAAATCAAGTTTAGTTTACTGTACCACCCAACACTACCAAAGTTAAAAATTGCTTTTAAATGTTGAGCACTTCCTGAAATACATATAGGGTTCAGACAATTTAATTTTTAATATGATACATTTAAGTGTAAACGTAATTCTGGGCCTAGTAAATCAATTTATTGTAATTATATTATAAAAACCTAACTTTTACTAATTTCTTACAGATGCAGTGATCCAGAAATTTCTTCACCGGGGGCTCTTGGGGATGGTGCAATAAGCTACAAAAAGTTACATCTATTTAAACAGTCTTTATTTAAATAGAAAAAACAATCTTATTGAGCTGCACACTCAAAAAGAAAAAAATAAGAAACAATTACATATATAACTGATCAAAACACTGAACAGGCATAAGAAACAGAACATTAACCAATTGTAGTGGTTCAGCTAAAGGTCTACAGTTTTGTATTCACACAGCTTGGGTAGTTTTTGTATTATTTTGTATCATTTAATATTTTAGGCTTAAGGCATGAAATGTGCAATGCACTGCAACTTTGTAGATACATACAACCTGTATTAAAAGATCATTTTAAAGATCAAAGATCACATATTAAAAGATCAAATATATGAAACCATATATTTCATAATTAAAAGATTGTCATATATGTGACACGTCACATATATGTAAATAATTTGCTATGCATATATGCCTAATTTGTATACAACACAATTAAAAAAGACATATCTCACATATATTAATAATTATATAAATTCCATATATGGCAATAAATGTATTATACATACATAAACATATATTTTTGTATGGGGTAGATATATGTCAATATATGAAATTGTTCCATTTTCTAATAGGATTCATATATGAATAGGGCATATATAAAATGTATTGCATATATGGGTATTTCGTATATGCACATATATTACATTTCCGTATGGGTTAGCTCAGTTTAGTTTAAATAATATCTGTGAAATCAAATTGAAAATAATTGCTAGAAATTAAGTGTCCCCAACTGAGCAAGCCAGAGGCGACAGCGGCAAGGAACCAAAACTCCCTCTGTGACAGAATGGAGAAAAAAACCTTGGGAGAAACCAGGCTCAGTCGGGGGCCAGTTCTCCTCTGGCCAGACGAAACCTGCAGTTCAATTCCAACCCCAGCCATGTCAGATTGTGCAAACGGCTTATCTGATTCCCGTGGTTTTGTCCCGATGTGGCATTTTAATTTGTAATTTAATGTATTTGTTATATTTGTGTTTTATTCATTATTTGAAGTTATTCATTTATATGATTTATTCATTTGCTATAATTGTAATGTATAGTTTAATACATTTACTGTTTCTCGGTCTATTTTTATAATATATATTTGTTTATTATAATTTTAATTTATAGTTTAGTTCATTTAATATATTTCTGTTGTATACATATGTATATGTATATACACACACACACACACACACACACATATATATATATATTATACTATTTATTATTTTAAGATGTATTTATTCATTTTTCATATTTGTATATTATTGTTTTAATTAAAATTTTAAATGTATAAATGTATTATATTCCTATTTTTATATTGTTACAATTTCTAACAATAATAGTATTATGCAGTTAGGTATTTTATTATATTTTTAGTTATTTTGTTATATTTTAGTTTTATTGTATTTAAGTCGAGGTCTTCACTGGGGATATGTCCCCGGGGCTCATCCAGGTGTCCGGCCTCCGCCGACGGTCAGGGTCGCAGACATCATCTCCCAGCGCCGATCCACCATCTGATCCGGACACGGACTGAGAAACAGAATAAGAAAGAAACAGACAAATATTAGCGTAGATGCCATTCTTCTTACGATGTAACGAGTACATTGTGTGTTATGAGGAGTGTTCCCGGTTCCGGTTGATCTAATTAATACAGCCTAACAATCCTTTAATGGATTTGAATAATAGAAGCGTATAGGTTGTTTGCACATGACGTCATTGCTGTGGCGCGAGGGCAGGAAGAGATTTTTCCCCATAGGAATCAGTAGCAGAAACTCAAGATGACTATGTTTTGCATTGTTTATGAATGCTCAAATCGGTCAAACCGAGAAAACACAAGGAGTTTTTATCATGTACGAAAATGTGTTGCTCATAAGGGAGGAAAAGTCAAGAAATTGACTGAAAAAATGTAGAAAAAAGTGGCTTGTAAACCTGCGTCTGCGGTCAGGAGGAGCTGAGTCAGATAATACTCGTGTGTGCAAATGGTTAAGATATAGGCTAATAATAATATATTAAGATATTAATGCAGATATAAATAGATAATCCAGGTCTGCCATCTCTCAAGCATTCAAGGTGAGACAGTCAGAATTCACTCAATGCTAGACGCCACACGTAGACACGATGTAAATAAGATATTATTTGCAGTTCAGAGAGCTTCGTTGATTATAACGGAACATTGTGAGATTGCAATAAATTGAAGTGAGTGACATCTTTTTAGTAATTATGTAGAAGCGCTATTTGCTCGCTTTCTAGGCTGAATAAAAGTTTTGCTTTACGTGCTGCTAGGACCCACGTACACAAACCCTGTATACAGCAAAGTGTCAGGAGTCACAGAAAAAAGAGAACGGATGAGATAGAGGAATACTGTACTGTACTGGTTTAGACGCTATAACAAGAGAAAGTAAACAGAAAAACACAACATATGTTACGTGATCCTTATGTTATAAAGAGGAGCGATTTTTAAACTAAATTGAAATTCTTGCATGCCATTGAGGCGGTGGATATAGGCTAAGCAACTTATCCTGATTGCAAACAAGCTATTTCGAAAGTGAATCCCACCTAGAAAATGAGCAAATAGCTCATTCATGTAATCACTAAAAAGCTGTCACTCACTTCAATTTATTGCAATCTCATGGTTCCTTTATAATCAGTGAAGCTCTCTGAACTGCAAATAATATCTTATTTACATCGTGTCTACGTGTGGAGTTTAGCATTGAGTGAATTCGTACTGTGTCACCTTGTATCTATTTATATGTCTTTATTAATATCATAATATATTATTATATCTTATATTAACCATTTGCACACACGAGCATTATCCGACTCGGCTCCTCCCAACCGCAGACGCAGGTTTACAAGCCACTTTTTCCTGTGTTTTTCAGTCAATTTCTTGACTTTTCCTCCATTATGAACAACACATTTTCGTACACGATAAAAACTCCTTGTGTTTTCTCGGTTTGACCGATTTAAGCATTCATAAACAATGAAAAACACAGGCATTTTGAGTTTCTGCTACTGATTCCTATGGGGAAAAATCTCTTCCTGCCCTCCAGCTGCATTTCGTGCGTCAACAGAATCACGTGATTGCAAACAACCTATTATTGTGTTATGTGTAAGCCAGGTTAAAGAAATGTGTATTTAAACTGACAGAGTGTGTCTGCCTCATGAACAGTGTTAGGTAGATTGTTCCAGAGTTTGGGCGCTAAATAGGAAAAGGATCTGCTGACCGCAGTCGATTTTGATATTCTAGGTATTATCAAATGGCCAGAGTTTTGAGAACGCAGCAGACGTGGAGGACTATAATGTGATAAGAGCTCGCTCAAGTACTGAGGAGCTAAGCCATTCAGGGCTTTATAAGTAATTAACAAGATTTTAAAATCTATCCAATGTTTGATAGGGAGCCAGTGCACTGTTGACAGAACCGGGCTAATATGGTCATACTTCCTGGTTCTAGTAAGGACTCTAGCTGCTGCATTTTGGACCAACTGTAGTTTATTGATCAAGTGTGCAGAACAACCACCCAATAAAGCATTACAATAGTCTAACCTTGAGGTCATAAACGCATGAATTAGCATTTCTGCATTTGACATTGAGAGCATAGGTCGCAATTTAGATATGTTTTTGAGATGGAAAAACGCAGTTTTACAGATACTGGAAACATGGCTTTCAAATGAAAGATTGCTATCAAACAGTACACCTAGGTTCCTAACTGATGAAGAAGAATTGACAGAGCAGCCGTCAAGTGTTAGATAGTGTTCTAGGTTATTACATGTGGGGTTTTTAGGTCCGATAATTAACACCTCTGTTTTTTTTTTTTTTTTTTTTTTTTTTTTTTTCAGAATTTAGCAGTAAGAAGTTACTCTTCCAGTTTTTTATGTCGACTATGCATTCCGTTAGTTTCTTAATTTGGTGTGTTTCACCGGGCCGCGAAGAAATATAGAGCTGAGTATCATCAGCATAACAGTGAAAGCTAACACCATGTCTCCTGATAATATTTCCCAAGGGTAACATGTAAAGCGTGAAAAGTAACGGCCCTAGTACTGAGCCTTGAGGTACTCCATACTGCACTTGTGATCGATATGATACCTCTTCATTCACTGCTACGAACTGATGGCGGTCAGATAAGTACGATTTGAACGGTGCTAAGGTACTTCCACTAATGCCAACAAAGTTTTCTAGTCTATTCAAAAGAATGTTGTGGTTGATAGTGTCGAACGCAGCGCTAAGATCCAGTAGAAATAATAAAGAGATACAACCACGATCAGATGACAAATCAAAGTTCATCATGTGAACAGATGAATCCAGTAGAAGTGGAACTGATAACTAATGGCTGTAGATTAAAACTCTAGAAGGGATGATTGGTCATTTACCGCCATCGTATATGAATTAACATGAAGATTAAGGCCTGTTTCATACCGCAAGTGTGAGTATCATAAAAGTTAACCTGACACCAACAAAGAGCTTCACACTGACAGAGTTTCTGCTGTGTTATTAAGCTACGGCTCTACACAGTGAATAAAGGACTGAAGCGAAGCTATAATCAACTAAAATCATCTGGATTCAGTCAGATTTACTGAACAGAAAGTCGTCTGTCACTGCATTTAACTTGTATTTGAACTGACAGAAGTATATATTTTGTCAAAGAATGGGTGAATAATTCAAGTTTTATTTAATGTTTCTTAAGGCCTATTTAATGAAAGATTGTGTAGATAAAGGTTTACGGTGCATTTTCAGCAAACAGTGAAACTCTTCTTGCAGCTGCTGTTCATTTCTGCTGTCGTATGCAGTGTGAATGCTGTAAGCTGTTACAGTTTTTCTAAATTCCTTAAACACATTTCTTGAAATTATGCCTCTTTTTTTGTTTTGCAAAACTCTAAACACAAATCCATCATTTCTAACTCAATTCCTCAAACTTACTATATTCAGGTCAATGAAGCTCTCCACTCAAAACAACTCAATCTTGCTGAAAAACCAAACTTTGCACTCAGACATGACACACAAACCCTCAAAACACACACACACTACAACACAGTTTTACACACTGTTGAAATAAATTCAAAGCAATACTACAAAAACTGGTAATAAGTGTCGCTTGTACAAAAAAATAAATAAATAAATAAATAAAAATGATGAGCGCAACAAATGTATGCATTTGCAAGTGTTTTATTCCTTAATTTAATGTACTGCAGAGTACAGTACAAAACAGCAAACAGCAACAAAAATAATTATTCTGCCCCAGCATCCCGTATTTGGTCTGGGACAGTCCAACGAACCTCTTCAACATCACAGGCTATATTGGCCGTGGCCAGGCAGCGGGGGTAAAATCCTCTTGCATGCCTGATCCAATCCTGGCACGCATCAACTAAAATATCTGAGAATGCTTGTCTTCTTGCCCTTGCCCTTCCTCTTTCTCTTCCATGTTGTCATCATCCTCCTCCTTCTCCTCCTCTTCCTCTTTCTCCTCCTCCTATTCCTCTTTCTCCTTCTCCTCTTCCTCTCCGTACTCCTCCTCCACCTCCTACTCTTCCTCTTCAAATTTACACATTACTGTATGTAGGATATTGATTGAAAAAGACTGGATAGGATTCACAGTTACACTTTTACTAGTGGTCTGACCAAATAAATAAATAAATTACACATTACTACATCGTTAAATAGAAAAGAAAAAGAAATATGGGCACAAAGGTGAAAATAAAAATTAGAAATTCCACTGTCAGAATTTGTAACTCTTGTGTTGTCCTCTGTCTATATATGCTTTCCAATTGAAGGTTCATGAGATGTACCTTTCAGCTATTTCAGAGAACTGCGTTATCATTGGTTGATCTGTATTCTCTTCATTAGTGAAAGTCAAGAGTCACTTGAACAATCCATGGCAAATTTACAAAAAGTCTAATAGAAATGTGTAGAAAATATATTTGACAGTTTATGACAACTAGATCAAAAATTTTTCATTTAATGACTTATACAATGAGCTAATGACTTGATGTTTTGAGGGGTAAGATAATACATTTTGAGCAACATGACAATATCAAATGATAATGTAGGAAACCGCAGACAAATGTACATAATCAGTTGCATTAATGTACCAAAGCAATCACAATTTGATCAAAAGAATGAGAAACTTTTTATGATGTGCACAAGTGACTAGATGATGTGGAGGTTGAACAAGTAGTTTTGAGTATTTCATGTCTTATCTGAGAAATGCACCAAAGCGACTGAGAAAAACTGTAAGCTGACTTTGGCCTTTGGCTATCTCCATCGAAGGTTCTGATTGGTGTGTGATAAAAGACTCCTAGTGTTTCCACTTGAGTAACTGTGTGCTAATTGAGCTCAAACTTTGCAGACTTGAGTGAACAATATTGAATGCTAGTGCTTTCTAAATGACCACTTGAAAGTGAAAGTCGTGACGTATTGTCAAGTATGGTGACCCATACTCGAAATTGGTGCACTGCATTTAACCCATCCAAGTGCACACACACAGCAGTGAATAGTGAACACACACCCGGAGCAGTGGGCAGCCATTGCTCCAGCGCCCGGGGAGCAATTGGGGGTTCGGTGCCTTGCTCAAGGGCACCTCAGTCATGGTATCGAAGGCAGAGAGAGTGCTGTTCATTCACAATCCCCACCTTCAATTCCTGCCGGTGCGAGAATCGAACGGGCAACCTTCAGGTTACTAGCCCAACTCTCTAACCATTAGGCCACGACTTCCCCTACATGGTGTAAGCACTGAGAAATGTAGGGATTTGTGTGTAGAGTTTTGCAGTAACAGTTCACCAAATCTGACTCATGTGTCAAAGCATCAATCACATTGTGTCTCTCATGATTGTTAAAGGTGATTCTGACAGTAAGAGTTTAGACACACCAGACAGGACTTGACAGCTTTGTATTTTCTTCCAGTACAGACGTCACACTGCACATCTCCAGCTCCAGCATAACAGTCATCAGGAAGTTTAGTCTTCTTCAGTTTCTCCACCATTTCAGCCAACATGGTGGTTCTAGCTAAAGCAGGTCTTGGACTGAAGGTCTGTCTGCACTGAGAATGTCTGCACTGAAAATGTTTTCAATCTAGTTGGTTGAATAAAAATATTTGGACTTCATATTTAAAAATTACCTCAAGTTAGCATCAGGTAGCTAGTTAGCTAGCCAGTTAGCATCAGCTAACAATATTTTTCAAATAGGCTATTATAATTTTATAATTCATAATTATTGATTATATTAATTTTAATTTTAAGCTAAAATTGTTTGTACTCTGCTTTTGCTGTAAATGTATAAAGCAGATTGCTATACCTGTGGGGCAAAACGCCCCTTTGGTAAAAAAATAATTTTTGTTAAAAATCTAATAACATATATATGTTGTTTTTTTCTTTTCATAATTGGTTTATGAAAACCATTTAACAGGTTTTTACTGTGGCATTTTCACAGTTCCATTAAAATCACGGACATTTTTTTTAGTGTATATATGTTATTACTTAAAAGCTGCTTGTGATGGGCTTTGGCTCATCATGTGACTTTCTCATCACCACCTGCATTTGGTGGTTATTAGTGTATTTCAAAGGTACTAAACAGATTTCAGTACTTCAATAGGTTGGTATATTAACATTATATCAGTTAATGAAATTATGGTATTTAACTGTAAATTTAAGTTAAAACCGTAAAAGGTAAAATGTTCTTACCGTATTTTTTTACGGTAGAATTCCGGTAACCACAGCTGCCGTTTTTTTACCATAAATTTTACGGATTTTTTTTTTTTTTTTGCAGTGTGTAAAGCGGGCACCTCATTCCAGCTCCTGCTGAGTTTAGTTTCAACACATCTGACTGTTATTAAAGTAAATGCAAAGACCTTAATGAGTTGATTCAGGTGTGTTTAATTAGAAATCAAACTAAACTAAAAAGTGATTTTCCTGGACTAGGAATGGGGAACCCGGATAATGAAATGTCTACTGTAGATTTTTCATTTTTTTAATGACTTTGAATAAATGAATATGTTTACTTGAATTCATGTCTGAGTGTTTAGTCACTGCTGCTACTGGCAGCTTCGTCCAGCCAGTGAGTTTAGGCCTATAATGTTTTCTTAAAGGGGTCATGACATGAGAAATCAAATTTGCCTTGATCTTTTGGGGTATAAGAGGTCTTTGTACCATAAAAATATTCAGCAGGTTTCATAGCTTAAAACTTCCTCCTCATTATAAACAAAGCATTAATTTAATCAAACTCCAAAAATGGCTTGTTTTGGATCCAAGGGGCAAGGTGACGTCACCTGGCATCAGTTGTTTGCATAAACGCTGCCTCCAGAGCAAGACATCAACATAGGCCTCGACCACCGACGTTCAGTCACTTAACGGCTGACACTTGATCACAATGAGTGCGAGTGTTGGGTCGCATCAAAAGCAAACAGAAATAACAATCACTGCCCCTATCTTGTCTACACTGGATACAGTATACAGATCCGTGTTCGCTTTCTGCAGTTCACGCGTCTGTCAATAGGACAAACGAAGCGAAAGAATGTTCGCTTTGACGCATTTGGTTTAAACAGCTCATTCGTGTCTTTGTACAGATATCAGAAGCATCCCAGCACAGTGTCAAGGAGAATTCACAAATAAACATTTGTTGAAAGATGTTGCGGTACTAGACCTGACTGCAGCTGCATCACAAACGGTAAGTAAATGATTTCATAATGCTTTGTCTGGAAATGACCGTTTTATTTTGATTATGTTGTCAAAACACTCACATGCAATAGCGGGGGGTGTTGATACGGTTAACTATGCAATGACGTTAGCCAATCATAACAGTGGCCGATCACTGACAAGCCTTAAAGGACCCGCCCCTTAAAACAGGTCGTTTTAGAGAGAGGGTCAGAATGAGGGTTAAAAATAATCATTTTTTTATCATATTTATGTATTTATTTTTTGAGCAAAAACCTGTATTACCATCATAAGCAAACCTCAAGGAACATATTAAAATAATAAAAAAATCTATGTCATAACCCCTTTAACACTCTCACTGCGTAAAGCGTAAAGTAAAGATCTGGAGGAGTGTTGTGAAAAAAGCTTTATTACCACAGAATTGAGACACGATGTTGAAACAATACTGAACATCTGCTCAACTCAAGCACATGTGTGCTCATTAAATGAGTAGCTCTATACAACATTCTGCACTCATTTATAGACATTTCATAATGTAAAATATAAGCATATTACAGTGGTCATGGTTAAAGCCAATAAATAATATTAATATACCCTATTCAGGCTGAACATGTAGCCAAACTGATTAATGCAAAGTACTGTACACAGTTTGTGTATTGCAGAGGTCCATAATTCATATTTTCATCAGAGCTGTAATTGTTAGGTTTCCAGCTCTCTTCTGATCTCCTCATGTTCTTCTCACTGCACATCTTTTCAATTCACTCTCACAAACTGTGGTTGATATAATGAATTTGTTGGAGAAATAACAAGACTTATGTTGTCACTGTCTGACAAGCGCTACTGCTCAGAGTTAACACATTTAATGTCAGATTGCTGCTACTCTTCAGCATCTAGGTGTTCAGTCCAATGACTTTGCAAGATGATGTTTCAGTTTATCACCTGACTCCTGCTGACTATGATAACTTCTGGCGACAGTTTCTCCTGTGCGACAGCAGAGCGCTGGAGGTGATGAAGCTCCTTCCACACGGCGGGCAGCGGTGCGGTTTCTCTCCGGTGTGAACTCTTTCGTGTATCTTCAGGTTCCCAGACTGACTGAAACTCTTGTCACAGTGCGAGCACTTGTAGGGTTTCTCTCCCGTATGGACTTTCAGATGTTCCTTCAGATATTTGGCTCTGGAGAAGCTGTTCCCGCACACCGAGCACACGTGAGCTTTCTCTCCGGTGTGGATCTTCTGGTGCTCCTTCAGATAACCCAGCTGTGAAAACATCTTTCCACAGAAGGAGCACAGGAAGAGCTTCTGGTGGATCTTCTGGTGTATCTTCAGGTGCTTTGCTGAGATGAAGCTCTTTCTGCACCGATCGCAGCCGAAGGGTCGTTCTCCAGAGTGCGAGTGCTGGTGGTTTCTGAGGATCGTAGCCTGTGTGAAGCTCTTCCCGCACTCGTGACACGTGAAAGGTCTCTCTCCGGAGTGAATCCTCATGTGGTTCTTGAAGTGTCCCTTGCGGATGAAGCTCTTGTCACACAGGAGGCAGGTGAAGGGCTTCTCTCCCGTGTGGATCCTGATGTGGTTCTCCAGGCTCTCCTTGCGTGTGAAGCTCTTGGCGCAGTGTGGGCAGCTGAAGGGCTTCTCTCCGCTGTGAGTCTGTAGGTGTCTCTTCAGGTCTGCGTTCTTGAAGAAACTGCTGCCGCACTGCAGACAGCTGAAGTTTCGCTCTCCGCTGTGGATTCTGATGTGGCTGTTGAGGTTGACTTTGAGCGTGAAACTCTTCTCGCACTGAGGGCAGCTGAACGGAGATTTCTTGGCTCCTGTTCTCTTCTGGGAGAAATCATCTTCAGTCTGTGATTGTTCTGCTGTTATGATCTTCTGATGATCCTCCTCCACTGCGTTCACTTCTTCACTTTCCACCTTCACTTCCAGCAGATCTAAAATCAGTTCAGACAGTGAGGTCAACAAAATTATCTGCAATTTCACGTCAGAAATCCAGAGGTCCAGATGAACACATGAACTAATACTGAACAAACCAGTGACAACAGTCATATTACTATTAATGTATTTAAATATTATGAAGTACAATCACTAATGATATTTAGAGGTGTACAGTATATTGGCAGTAGGGGTGTAAATTTAAGGTATGGATGCATGTGTGTAGCGTTTGTTTATCCACTGCACAAGCAGAACTTCCCACACCTGAGACTTGCTTCATATCTTATCTTAATATCAGTGATGTACTGTTACAGATTTTGTTATTATTTTAAATCAGATTTTATCTATTTAAATCAGATTTTATCAGATTTTATCTATTTAAATCAGATTTTATCAGATTTTATCTATTTTTATCTATTTTTTACTTACACTTTAATTTTAGATAAAGCTTTAATAACTTTAGATAAACACTTTAATTTTAGATAAAGCTTTAATAACTTGTATGTTTTTGTAATTTTTAGGTTTTCATTTGTATTCATTAATCTTAGTTTATTAAGCTTTAGTTATTAAAGTACTTAAAGCTAAACTAAACGAAAAGGAGAAATGTTGCGCTTCAAATTAAATCATAAACATGCAGTTTAAAGTGACCTGTCAGATGCGTGTGCTGTTTAATTCATTTGAGACGTGTTTTCCTCAGTGCATAGCTTACATCTTACAGTTATATTTCTACATTTTTTAAAGTTGCACAGTATTTTTGCTCATCAAGTGAGTCTCTGTTAGACTTCAGTGAAGGAGCGGCAGTGTGCACATGTACATCAGACAGACAGAGCACATTATAATAGGAACACAATAATTCTGACAAAAAAATATATATATATATTTCAAAAATATTTTGCATTCAGAAGCAGAAGCACTTCAAATCTCTGCCCTATTTACACCAGCACCATAAACTGCAGTATGAAGAGCGTGTTGTTCCATGTTTAATAAAAAAGAAAACAAAAAGCTGCTGTACTGAAAACATGCTGAACCATGATCATTGTTTTGTACGGTTACATCCCTACCCAAGAACTTGAGAAAATAATAAAACTAATGTGATTATTTCTAGTTGGAATAAAACAGTATTTTTTAACAGCTCATATGATCTTATCCCCACACACATCAGTCATAAATGAAGAGTCAAGAATGATCACCAGCCTCTCTGTTCTTCAGTACCTTCATCTTTCTCTGTGTGTGTTTCTTCATCACTCACGTCTTCACTCTCCTCTTTAACAAACTCCATCTTCACAGCAGCGTAACTCCAATCGGTCATTTTTTACACCTGGAAACTGTTGGAGAAGATACAGAGCAGAAAGTCATCATTATTTAGTGCACAGAGAATGCTGAATTCATCATATCATCACTCATGAATATTAAATTTGTGATCTAAGAGGATTTCCAATGAACCTGTTTGTGTGAATATTAAAATAAAAAAACACACCAGCTACAAAACACTCAACTGAAATCTTTCTGACACAGACAGCGATGACAAGCGATTCTCTGTTGAAGTGTTTCAGTGTTTCATTTCTTGCTATTATAATAAGAACTTATATTTTCAGTATATTGTAAAATTGTTTCTTTTTTTCAATTCTTGTCAAATTTTGATTCATTAAAATTAATATGTAAAACTCTGCTCAATTTGTATTTTATAGCTGATATTGATTCATATTGTATATGTTACATATATTTTCTATAAAAATACAAAATGTCAACATTTACTATCACTGTATAAACTGATACTATGTTTCTCTCTGGGTTTTTATTACTGTCACTGTTACACATGTCAGTGGAATTAATAATAACTCTATCAGGGTTTCATGTGATCAGAAATCTAGTGAACTCCGACTAAAAACATATCAGCAATACATACCTGTCGTGTTTATGGACTTTATTTATGCTGAAAATGACCATAGCCTATGCATGTTATGTATTCCTCAGTTTCTATTGATGCACTCTATTCAGCAGATACACTGGCGACAGAAGCAGATATTTTAGAGGAGAAAGCATGAGAATCAGTCTAGTGCTCACTGGTGGCACTGCCCTTTATATCAGCTGCTGTCGAATCATTTACAGACTGAGTAAGCGACAGTAAACAGTAATCGGGTTACCGCTGCGACACCGCTCCTCTCAGCAGAGCGATCATATCCACTAACGCGCCGTTCATTTCAATGGCCGCTGCTCCGCCGGCGCCACACCCGGAAGTACACGATCACAGGCGCGAGCACAGGCTGCTTTCAGCCAATCAGCAAAACGCTTTTGTTAAAGGTGCAGGAAGACTTTATTTATTTATTTATTTTTTATTTATTTTTTTTTATTTTACTAATTAAAAGGTCTTGTGTTTTCACATTAACCCTCTGATGTATTGTGGTCACTACAGTGGACAACTATTTGGAAGCCATTTTGAACAATTTAAGATGTAGCATCATGTCCCAACCACCAACTGGCCAAAACCACCAAATATACCTGTCCACTACAGTAGACGTCATGCACCAAAGGGTATAATTCTGGGCCTATATATAGGTTGTGCCTTATTTTGTATGTTTTATTAAAATTTTGATATAATTTAAACTTGAATGGGTTTTATTGAACAGAAATATTAAATAGACTTCGGATTTTATCATTTATTTCAATGCTTACAGTCTACATTTATTTATTAGGTCATATAAAACTGTAGGCACATATACATGTATACTGTATGAGTGCAGATATATGTGTGCATGATTGTGTTCGAGTGTGTGGTGGGAGGGTGTGTGTGCTTGTGTGTGTTTGTATTTGTGCTCACGTGTATGAATATTGCCATTGCCATTCATTTTCACCAGAGAGAAGCTGACTTTTAATGATAATATATAAACCTGTAAAGACAGACTGGTTGTGAGCTCTGAGGTTGTTGATTGAGTAGAGCAGGGGAAACACCCCCTTTAAAAACTGTGTAATTTTTATTTATTTATTTATTTTTATTTTTTTTCTGTGAAACAATAGTTAAATGCCTCCAGAATAGTTATCATAGTTTTAGTGACAATGACATCAATTATAAACCAATTATGAAAAAAACAAACAAAAAAAAAAACATATGTATATATATATATATATATATATATATATATATATATATATATATATATATGTTATTAGATTTTTAACAAAAATTAATTTTTTACCAAAGGGGCGTTTCGCCCCACAGGTATAGCAATCTGCTTTATACATTTACAGCAAAAGCAGAGTACAAACAATTTTAGCTTAAAATTAAAATTAATATAATCAATAGTTATGAATTACAAAATTATAATAGCCTATTTGAAAAATATTGTTAGCTGATGCTAACTGGCTAGCTAACTAGCTACCTGATGCTAACTTGAGGTAATTTTTAAATATGAAGTCCAAATATTTTTATTCAACCAACTAGATTGAAAACATTTGATGGAAAAACAAAGGATTTGATGTTCAGAACCGAGTCACTACAGTAATTAAACCATTTTACCCCACAGACTAGGTTTGAAAAAAAAAATAATAATAAATGTAATTCTGAAAATATAATTATATTTTTTCTTACATAACATGTACTCCCTCTCTATAGGCCTTACTGTTCTCATATCATATATAACTGTGATTTTCTACAAAACAACAAGCTTTAAAACACTTGTTTTCTTACTGCTGAAAATTAGATCATTTACTGTGAAACAGAAAACATATTTGTGTTTCCATCAATATTGTAGGAGTTGACTTAAACATCATAGCACACGCTTTTATGCTCTTAATATTATTAGGAAGGACGTATCCTCAGTTCTCAATACTTCTCCTTTCAAACACTTTTGATTTATGAGATTGAATTAAGGATATACATGTAGAAATAAGAGACAGACCTTGTTTTTCAATGGTACCTTACACAAGTAATTTTATTCATTTAAAAGTGTTGTTACTCCTGAACGTTAAAGATAAGCATCCATTTACAGCAACAGGCATGTTTTAATTATTTAATTCATTGATCTATGACTGAAATGGTAAGAACTTCACAGCATGAAATGTGTTTTAGTGATTGACACATTCAGTCCTGAGGGCAATCCATGAGCTGAGGAGCCACTCTGGGGCATAAATCTCTCTAGCGGCCTGTATTTATTATGTATGAAGGACTTTAAATGTCTTTTAAGAACAGATATATGGCCAAAACTCCTCCCGCATGGAGCGCAGTGAAACGGCTTCACTTCTCTGTGAACCATCTCATGTGATCTCAGGTGTAAAGCCAAACTAAAACCCTTCCCACACTGAAGACAGATGAAGGGCTTCACACCAGAGTGAGTTTTTAAGTGATTATTGTAGTAGGTTTTAAATCTAAACCCCTTCCCGCACTGCTGGCATGTGAAAGGTTTCTCTCCGGTGTGGATTTTCACGTGCTTTGAAAGGCTTGTTCTGTGTGTGAATCTCCTTCCACAGTGAGTGCACTCGAAGGGTTTCTCTCCGGTGTGGATTCTGACGTGATCCGTAAGGCTTCCTTTGTATTTAAACAGCTTTCCACAGTGACTGCAGGAGAAAGGCGTCTCTCCAGTGTGAATTCTCATGTGTTCCATCAGGCTTCTTTTACACGTGAAACTCCTTCCACACTGACGACAGGTGCACGACTTTCTTTTTTGAGACACTTTCTTTCTAGAAGATATTTCATTCAGTTCTTCTTCACTTTGCTCTTCAGCTTCACTCAGTTCTTCACTTTCTGTTTCAGCTTCACTCGTTTCTTCACCTTCCTTTTCCATCCGGTCTGTAAAGAAAATAAAATTAAATGGTTAAAAATGTCATATTTTACATGCTTTAAATGTTAACAATCTCATTTATAATGTTATTTTAGGCTACAAAAATAATTTTAATCATATATTTGTACCATAGTAATACTGTGATGCTAAAACACTACATACAAGAAAAAAAAAAAAAAATGTTATAACTGAAGACTACATGTTAGAAAAAGAAAATAATTCATTTATCCACTCACTCAAACTGATGGAAACGGACAGAAAGAGATTAGATTTAAAGTGATAGTTCAGCCAAAAATGAAAACTATCATCATTAGCTGGCATGTCAATACAATCCTGAATGACTTTCCTGTCTTCTGTTGAGTGTAAATGAAGATATTTTGAAGAATGTTAGTCACCAAACAGTTTCAGCTCCCATTGACTTTCACTGGATTTTTTTTTTTTTTTTTTTTTTTTTGTCCATAAAATGGAAGTCAGTGGGAATAAAATGTTTGATTATCAATATTCTTCAGAATATCTTGTGTTCATGTTCCACAGAAGGAGGAAAGCCTTTCAGGTTTGGAAGGACATGAGTAAACCATTACAGAATGATCGTTGTCGCTTTAAAAGAGTCTTTATCCTGGGTTTCCCTCTCCTGGACAACATCAGTATTACGGCCTTCGTCCATCAGTAGAAATGACTGATAATACTTGCTGTTAGTGGAAATTCATGAAAATAAGCATGTTTGGTTAGAATGACATGTTCTCTGTATGAACAAATATATTAGATTGTATCTACTAAATTATTTAATGGATCAAAATTCTTTTGATAACTTTTTGCCATTTGTCTAGAGCTGACATGTGGCGAAGATCTGACAAAGGAGTTCAAAGTGGCCTAGGAAGAGTTTGAAAACGTGTTTTTTTTTTTTTTACAACTGGAATGGTGGATAAATGTCGTGTTATCACTGAGATTTGGAGGATGTAGATTTGTGGTTACAGAACATAATATGAATGCTGTAGATCTTCATCAAGGATGCTTGTGTGGAAAGCCAGCTCACATTGGTCTGGACTGGAGTTCTGCAGACGGGACGCCTTTATTACGTTTGTTCAGTCTGTTTGGTCATGTATCAGTCAGAACTGATAGAGGGACTGGGGCAGAAATGACAACACAACTAACCAAAATGTCCCCAGAATTTTTTATAACATGTGATGTAGGAATTTTCAGACAAGCAAGAGTGTGATTTTTCTGAAAATCAACACAATCTGTCACGGATTACATGGAGACGGAGACCAGGAACAGGGAGACGTGGAATAAATCAAACAGTCTTTACTGAAATCAAAACAAGATACATACAGGCTAGACACTCACGTGACAGACAGAGATGACGTTCAATACTCAACAGGAAACACTATAAATACACAACTAGATAATTAAACACAGCTGGACAATAATTAACTAATAAACACAGGAACCTAACCAAATATGGGCATTCAAGAGGAAGGGGAACACGGCAATCCTGACATGACACCCCCCCCCTCTCTGAAGGCACATCCTCGCGCCATATACCATCCAATGGAGGGGGGGGGGGGCTTTCTGGAGGCCTTCAGGAACAAGAACACACAGACAAGACAGCCTCCAGGGCGGCGCCCATGGCGGGTCAGGGAGTTCAGGAGGCCATGGCGGTGCAGCCTTCATGGCCGTGGCCCCAGCCACTACGGAGCCCTCTCTGGGCTGGACTGGGGATCAGGAGCCCTCTCTGGGCTGGACTGGGGATCTGGAGCCTCACCTGGGCTCGACTCGGGAACCGGAGCCATTCTTGGGCTAGACTGGGGGACAGGAGCCTTCAGTGGGTTATCCTCCGGAACATGAGCCCCAATGGGGCTAGGCTCGGAATCCGAGGACCATTGTGGGCATGACTGGGGTTTACCAGCACTCCATGTGCTGGGTGAGGCGTCAGGGGCCCTCTCAGGGGTAGACTCGGGAACCGCTTCTGTCGGGGCATCCCGTGAAGCAAGCAGCTTGGGAATGGCCTCCTTGGCCACTACAAGGGAAGCTTTCAGCTTCAATGGAACCCCCACAGACAAGACATGACCGACTAGACTGGGTTCCGGAAGATTGGAGAAGACAACAGGGGACATGACCTGACTTGGGACAGGTACTGGAGGGCGCTCTTGAAGCGCGGACGCTTGGCTGCCGGTGGGCTCGGGAGAGCAGTGGACGACGACGGGCTGGTTCCGACTCGGGCCCGGACACCGGTAGATCCCCTCCTTCCAGCACAGTCCTGTGGTGTCTGGGAGGTCCACGGGGCGGTGGTAACAGGCCCCGAGCCGGAACAGATGGAGCTACACGACGCGGCCATCCTCCGTCACTGCTGCTGGGAGCCCGCAGAATTCCCCGGCGTACTCGAAGAAGGGGAGATCACGCCGGATGAGGACGAGGAGACGGGCGGCGAACTCCATCGCCGCGGGAACAAAACCAACAAAAAAAAAAACCTTTCAAAACAGAAAACAAAAACACGGGGAAAAGGAGCGCCGCTTACTTCTTCTGTTTTGGTCGAGTATTCAGTCACGGATTACATGGAGACGGAGACCAGGAACGGGGAGACGTGGAATAAATCAAACAAAGTCTTTACTGAAATCAAAACAAGTTGCATACAGGCTAGACACTCACGCGACAGACAGAGATGACATTCAATACTCAACAGGAAACACAGGGCAGAACACACTATAAATACACAACATAACTAGATAATTAAACACACACAGCTGGACAATAATTAACTAATAAACACAGGAACAGGAAACTAACCAAATATGGGCATACAAGAGGAAGGGGAACACAAGACACACAAGACAATCCTGACATAATCGCAAATGTGATATTGATTTTATATATATATAGTCTACAGGTGAGACTAACTAACAGCCCAGGGAGGATTGCATCTCTTTATGATATGAATATAAACAATAATGTCCTCTTGACAACAACAATACACGTCCTTGATGAATTTGGACAGCATCTGTATGATCTTCTTTAACCACAAATATACATCCTCCAAATCACAACACTGTCTGTTATAAATCTAAAATCTCATATATATATATATATATATATGAATGAATATATATGGAGAGAGACCTATATATTAATAATATATAATAATACATATTCATTGTTTTTAATATACAAAAAAAAAAGTTATAAAGGAAAATTATATTCTTTAAATTTAGTTGAATTATTTGTTTGCAGCTGTTGATCAGATGTTGTTTGAGAGGTTTCACATAGAAGTCTTATAATTTATGGTTTGCAAAGAGCCCATTGTTCTCAAGCATGTGATATTCTCCCAGTAAAATTACTAGCTAACTGTACTAGTGCACTTTTATACTTTAATATCCTAACATAATGTATATTGCTTTATATATTATAATACGAAGATGCGGTGAGTTTGAAAGTAACCAAAGCTGAAAACACGCTCAAACTGTGCCTCGCTACAGCAGACAGATGCTCAGTACTCTCTCACTCACACAAAACAGATTCAGTATTCCTCACAGTTAATGCACTTGCTACTGACCTTCGATCATATTCTGCCATATAATAACCGCAAAAGAAAGCTCTGAGCATGCTTTTGGGTATCTTTGAGATTACGGATTTATGCGTGTTTTCCGGCAAACACACCGAAATGAATGAATGAATGAATGAATGAATGAATGACAGTTCCTGTGATTTTCTGACTACAGTCACAGATGATCTGGTGAACTGCTGAGACTCTGAGAAATGAAGAATCAATGACACTAACCTTTCTGTTCGTCGGTTATTTCATCTTTCATTCCGTGTGTTTCTGGATCACTCACGTCTTCACGTTCCTCTTTAACAAACTCCATCTTCACAGCAGTGTAACAGAGTTTCAGCTGTTCTGCCTGTTTTCCTCTCGTCTGAATGATCGCACCGCGGGGTTTCTGTATTTGTTGCTGGAGGGCTGTAGGAGTGGCTTCCTGAAGATCTCAGTCTCCATCGACAAACTCGAATCAATTTATTACTAAGAAATAACGTCTTCTTACATTAATAAATAATAATGAAAAGGATCTAAAACAATCTACAGGAGATATGACATCACTCACATTCAGAGTGGCACAACACAGGATACTTTTAATAAACTGTATGTAAGATGTAACACAAAAACATTACATTTCTACATATTAACTCCTTAATTATTCTAAAGAAAAGAGATCCTCGGTCAGTGGAGATCTTACTGTCCATCACAGTATGATCAGTCAGAAACCAGAGATCTGAAACTAATCCAGAAACACTTACTGTGCTGGACTGGCCTCACCTCACTTCATCTCTGAGTTTGTAAAGCTTTAAATATCCTGCTGTTCTTCTCATCTGTGAAGGAGACGCTCTGTCTGAAGAGTTTCAGAGCTGTAATTACATGTGTTTCATTTCAGTAGAGTTAAAAGGATGGAGCAAATGGAGGGAAACTGTGGCACAAATATGCAGAATAAGGGAGGAAAAAACGTGAATACCAAAAACAAAATGTGTTTAAAATAAAGCAGCCTGTATTATTTCTCTGCATGTACTGTTTTTGTCATCATTTGTAGTAAATCCAGTTTGTTTCAAACACATACATTTAATCTAACTGAATATTGCTTATTCCACAGCTAGCCATATTTTAACAATATCCATACTTTTTAAATCAATAAATGTAATTGATTTTGAATAGATTTATGCTTATTTTATGTAATTTGAATAAATACATTCTGAAAATATGAGTATTTAAATAAAAATCTAATAATAAACCATGCCACAAATTTGCATCGCATTAAATGTAGTAGTTTAAAACTCCAAATCAATGGAATATTATGCAATTCAAATACATAAATCTTAAGTTTAAGCCTAAATATTTTAGTGTGTAATAGGCTTGTGTTAATAACACTGCACATACATGTAAAAAGACGTAGTTTGTTGAAGTGCTGGAGGTCTGGTGTTGTAAAGCGGTGAATGAAGGGGTCGTTGTGACTGATGGTGTGTCGTTAGGGTTTAACGGGGGACGGGTGTGACAGCGGATCATAAATAGCTCTCAGATATCAGGACATCATTCACACAGACATCAGCAGCAGCTCTGATCAGTGCAAACTATCGTTCATCTGCATCTGCGCTGTGTCTGTGTGCGTTGCCCTTCATAAAACATGTCCAGAAAAATCCCTCCTGCCCAATTTACAGCACTTGAAATGTAAAACGACATACTGGGGGAAACATACAAGACCGTGTTTTTAAACTTTAAAAGTTGAACAGCGATTTCATAACTGTAGAAACAAAACATGTATTTTATCAATGTTTCAGGCACATCAAAGGAGCATCAAACATCAAATGATTGTGCTTAAATCATGTCAAACAAACTGTTTGTTTGTATGTGTTTGTTTGGCTTATACTAGTTACTATAATAGGTTTAGCAACATATTTGATTAAGATACATATAACAGTGATTAATGCAGTGTATTTGTTATGCTAGTTACTATAATAGTGTAACAGGGTAATGTATGACTACACTTCCCATAAGTCCACGGGGTAGCGTAAGTTTTAGGTATGTACGTGCTATAAATAGACGCACAGTAGCATAGTGTGCTCTCTGCTCATTCATTCATGATGCTATAAACAAGCTTACCCTAATATCAGGTAATTTGTTCTCAACTGTTTTTTAATAGTGACTATTTTGATGAATTCATTTTAATCACGAGAACTGGTCGTTTAAGCAAAGATAGTGATGTCAGGTTGTTTCATGCTGCATATGTTTAGAATAATTTGTGTCATTAGGTCATCTTCATTTAATTAAATGTGGGCATGAAATATCTTCATGTATGGATTTTTATTATGAGGTAATGAGAATATAAAGAAGGTAGTAGACTACGTGGGGTGAAAACAAAGAGGTTTTATTTTGTGTTTCAGAACCCCTCTTGTATTTTGTGGCGACACAGTCCACAGAACTGATGAATGATGTGTGAGTGAATTATGTTCAGAGGTAATAAGAGTCATCAAGTGTTTTCTCATCAACTTTTATGAAGATGGTTGTTTCATACAAGTTTGTTTTATAGGTCTCTTAAAGGAGAGCCACCCGGTTGGTTTTTAATTCCTCTTTCTTAGATCCAGTTATTTTAAAGGTATTTGATTGGATTAAAGAATTTATTAATGAACATACTTAATTCAAGGTATTTACAAGAAGTTTCTGTGTTGCAGGACTAGCACGGCTATTGTTACTATCTTTTTATTGTGGTGAATTGCCCAGTGCTTTTCGTGTATACAGTGTATTAATATTATTGTGATTGTCTTTTGTTGTTTTTCAGTCGTCCTCCTCCCTGATTCGATGGTGGCTGCAGGGTCTCCTCCAGGGCTGTGACTGGCACTGGTGAGGTGGTGGCACTGGTGAGGTGGTGGCACTGGTGAGGTGCTGGCACTGGTGAGGTGGTGGCGAGGTGGTGGCACTGGTGAGGTGGTGGCACTGGCGAGGTGGTGGTGAGGTGGTGGCACTGGTGAGGTGCTGGCACTAGTGAGGTGGTGGCGAGGTGGTGGCACTGGTGAGGTGCTGACACTGGTGAGGTGGTGGCGAGGTGGTGGCACTGGTGAGGTGGTGGCACTGGCGAGGTGGTGGTGAGGTGGTGGCACTGGTGAGGTGCTGGCACTAGTGAGGTGGTGGCGAGGTGGTGGCACTGGTGAGGTGCTGGCACTGGTGAGGTGGTGGCGAGGTGGTGGCACTGGTGAGGTGCTGGCACTGGCGAGGTGGTGGTGAGGTGCTGGCACTGGTGAGGTGGTGGTGAGGTGGTGGCACTGGTGAGGTGGTGGCACTGGCGAGGTGGTGGTGAGGTGCTGGCACTGGCGAGGTGGTGGTGAGGTGGTGGCACTGGTGAGGTGGTGGCACTGGTGAGGTGGTGGTGAGGTGCTGGCACTGGTGAGGTGGTGGTGAGGTGCTGGCACTGGTGAGGTGGTGGCACTGGTGAGGTGGTGGTGAGGTGCTGGCACTGGTGAGGTGGTGGCACTGGTGAGGTGGTGGTGAGGTGCTGGCACTGGTGAGGTGGTGGCACTGGTGAGGTGCTGGCACTGGTGAGGTGGTGGTGAGGTGGTGGCACTGGTGAGGTGGTGGGGATTCTTCTGTGCTTGTATTTCTTCTTGAGTGCTGTGACTGCTGTGCTGCATTGGGGTTTGAATTTCAACTAATGGTTGTACCTTTTCACACTTGTAGTCGTGCCGTTGAAGCCCTGTGGTTTGTTGTGAAGGTTTTCTTTTTTTATTTGTTTATTTCGGATTGAGGTCGGTTTTAGGTTTTTTATTTATTCTTTTATGTGAAGATAGGTACCTGTGAACTATAATAAAACTGCTTGTACAAACGATAAAGCTTTCACTACAGTTTGTGGCCAGTTATTATCCCTACCTGATTTGGTGGGTTACAATAACTTTAGCAACATATTTGATTAAGATACATATAACAGTGATTAATGCAGTGTATTTGTATTTCAGTTCACTTCTTTGAGTTTGCAGACACTAAAGCAGGAGATCTGGAATTTATCCAGAGTTTGCAAACAAACGAATGATCATCTGATCTAGTAGAGCGAGATGGTAGACGACTTTGTGTCAAAAATTTGATTTATTGCCCCTCATAAAATTCCACCCCCCACCCCCCTTACTGGACACCTGTTTGTACACCCCCACCCATCTAAATGGGGCCATCTGTTTTTATCCAGTCCAGCGAGCCGAAGGAATTTATGACTGTTATGGGAAATGTGTTTTTGTGTGTGGGGGTGTACAAACTGTTAAAAACTATGTGCTTTAAGCTTTAAATTGTGAAACAGCATTAAATGGGATAAAGGGAAGTTTTTCACACACACACATCAAGAAAAAACATCAAACATACGCATAAAACGAGCAATGCAATGACTGTTTTTCCCTGCAAGTCAAGACGAGCTAGTGTTGTTAAACAATTTAAAAACTAGTTAGAGTTTGACAAAGTTAAAAAAAAAAAAAAAAAAGTAGAGGTGAGCGCGTTCACTCATCTAAAACAAATATGCATCAGGTGCGTTCTTTAAACAACATGGGAGTTTTTCTGTTTAAATTTAAAACTAGTTAGAGTTTGTTATGAGTTAAGTAAAGTAGCTACTGACCGACTTACCGTGATCTAAAACAAAAAAGCATGAAGCGAATGTTAAGCAATAAGATACTTGTCAAAATCTTGTAACATTACACTTTAAGACTAGTTAAAAAAAAAAAAGAAAGAACCACGTAGGCCTATCTTGCTGTGATCTAAAAGAAAATGTATCAGACGCGGTCGTTAAAACAGCAGCATAAGATACTTGTCAAAATCCATGTTGTACGCCACCATTAGTTACAATTTTAAAAAGCGAGATCTTGTTACTGACAGAAAGTTAAACAAAAGAAAAAGAACTGCGTAGGCCTATCTTGCGCTCATACATCCTCACACGCTGCCTTCAGACCACACCCCACTACCCGCCCATAACACCGGCGGGGAGGAAAGATTTAAAAGAATTAAACAAAGTAATGTTTTAACATTAGAACAAAAGTTATTTTTAATAAATCTTTAGCGTTTCTTAATTAATGAAACCATTCAGCATTCATCCTAAAGCTTTTCACTTAGGTTAGCCTATACAAGTTTTCTTCTAAACAATCACCTCTAAGCCACAGGTTTTTATTTTATTTAGTAACTCACCCTTAATTTATTAATTCCTTTATTTACTCTTTGATTTTTGTCAACCTTAAGACTTCTGCTGTGCTATATAACCCAGACTTTTTTTTTCACTTTAAAACTAGGTTAGCCTAGTTTTTTTCTAAACATTCACCTCTAAGCCACAGGAAAATGTTGTTTTATTTCATTTTATTTAGTTAGGCTATTCACACTTAATTCCTTTATTTACTCTTTGATTTCTGTCAATCTTAAAACTTGCGGTACGCTATAACAGTTTGAAAGCATACACGTGTATGTGGATGCAAACTGGCATGAAAGCAAATGTTTTGGCGGGGTCTTTAGATTTTCAGTCGTAATTAGACGCCTAAACTTTTTTACAACATCTTACGATATGTAAATATTTTGTCTCACGCAGCGCGGCGAAATGAGGATGGCACTGTGTGTCTGGACGAATGAATACTGACGCGACCATATCAGATCAAGAGGGCTGTCGTAAAACATCTAAGATGTTTCTGGGGCGCGACTCATTTGCAATCTAACGAGTTTTTGAGGGATCTGGCATCGTAAACTTTGTTAGGATGTTAGGTAAAAAGTTCATTGATCAAAGGACATCCGTGTTAACCATTTTATGACGTGCACCTGCGTGTGTGAACTCTTTCAAAAGTTTAGACTAAAAGTTCACTGACCGGTCAAAGGATGTGTGCCCTTTTGAAGCTTTTGTATGACACATCTGGTGAAGTTAAAGATTAGGTAAAGTTGAGAATCGAGTATTTATAACGAATTTATAATCTAATCGAATGCGACTTTCTCACATGAGTAGATAACTCTTTGGATGTGTTTGTGACAAACACATAATTTTTTACTTCAGAAAAGTTTTTGAAATGTATTACAGAACATTTCTCATTTGACAGACCCGCGTTTCAAATTATTTACCCGAGGTGTTTAACAGCCAGAGGGAATACATGTTGTTTTCTAATGTTCATGAAACCTTTATTGGTGTAAATTTCTCACCTAGAACACAAAACTCGTACATTTTGACTATTTGACTCTTTTGTAGGTATCATGGCATTTGAAATGGTTTACTAAAAGATTAAAGCACCAGCATCTGTGTTTTCTGCATGAAAGCGATGTACAAGGATGTTCCAACTATTATCATCATTTCTTTTTGACCCTAATAAACTGGTAATGAATTTTATACGGTAAGTGATACAATGTACAGTTCTCATACTATCTGTGTAAACAGCCATGCTAAAACATTTATGAGTATTTTTGCATGCCAACAGATTTTGTTAGGGATGTGTCACATCTAAGAATAACAATCTTTTGTAAATGACATTTTTCTTACACCACTAGTTTTAGTCATATTATCAAGATTTCAGATGGCCGTTCACAATTTGTTTGTTGGACTGTGTATGCTTTTAGGTGAAGACACCTCTTTGTGAGCTGTCATCATAATAGGAATAAATCAAAATCAAGAAATTAAGTAACAGTCTTTTCTCTTTGAGATATTTATTTTAGTGCAACTTTGTGTCTGTCCATGATGGAAAAAAACAGATGGCCCCATTTAGATGGGTGGACCCCCACAGGTGTCCAAAACAGGTGTCCAGTAAGGGGGGTGGGGGGTGGAATTTTATGAGGGGCAATAAATCAAATTTTTGACACAAAGTCGCCTACCATCTGTCTTCTAGTTCTGGTTAGTTTCAGGTTCAGTGAAGCTGTTTGAATCTATGATATGTAAAACTAATGACAAACCCATAAGAGATTAAACCCAATGTCTCTGATTTTAGTTTATACTTACTGTACCTTCAACATAAATCTTTGTAAAAATACTGTTAAAATATATTTATACTAACAATTATATTTGAGAATAATGCAATATATGCTAAACGTACTAGACTCGATTGTTCATACTAATGCATGTGTGAGAGAAAATAGCAGCATATGTGGAAATGTGATCGATGATCCCTCATAAAATAAGTCCATATGAATTCCAGCCCCTCCGGTCCAGACAGATGTTTGTCCTGTTGCTGCTTCACACACACACTGGAGTTACAGACCATAGTTTGGAAATGTGTTGAAACTATTGTGTGAGAGATTTTAGAGTGTACTGTGTGTCCAAATGTGATTGATGACCCCTCAAATAAATTCCCTTCCCCACCCAGCTGGACATCTGTTTGGACGCCTGTTCATCTACATCCCCCAACTGAACACCTGTTTATCCACCGCTCCTGATGATGGAATTCATGACCACTCTTGTTGTTTGGGAATGTGTTTTTGTGTGGAACATTGAAACTGTTCAAAAACTATGTGCTTTAAAACATTAAAACACAAAACTATGTATTGGTTTGTAAACGGGATGATCAAGGGAAGATTTTATTATAGTTTTTCACATACATTTGAAAAAAAAACGCCTCCAGGCATGCAATAGAAACAATGTAGCGACTGTGTTTTTCAGAAATGGTAAAACAAGTTAAGACAGGCATTCATATATTGTTTTACACAAAAAGATTGAAAAAAAAAAACAAAAAAAAACAGTGAAATGTCTAAAACAATGTAGCCAATAATACACATTCGTTAAACAATAGCATACGTCAATTTAAAAAAAAGTAGAGTTTGTTACTGGTTAAAGAAAAGAAAAAGAGTAGTGCATCATATGCTGATCCACAAAATACCTCCTCACTGTTCAGTGACAAAACTCTGAATGAAGTCAGGGTCATCAAGGGATGATCACAACTGCAGATAAAAAATAAATAAATAAATAAAAAGAGTTGTTTTTAATAAATCAAGGGCATTTCTTAATTGATAAAAACTTTCTTCCATTTTTTTAACATTAGAGTAGAGTTTCGCACTTTAAGAATGAAAACAGGATGACAGAAATATTTAAACAAGTTTTCTTCTAAACAATCAACTCTGTGTCTCAGGAAAATGTTTTATTTTAATTTATTTTGTTTAGTTATTCACACTTAATTCAGTTATTCCTTTATTCACGCTTTGAGTTTTGGCAATCTTAAAACTTGCAGACTACTATATCAATTAAAATGCGTGCATGTACATAGTCAAACTTTTACACTTCTACAATATCATACGGAATCACAGGGCTCAATGAAACAAGAGAGGGGTTGGTGACTGGGATGCGACAATATCAGATCACCAAAGGTTGTAAAAGGGGGGTTTTTATGATTGTGATCTGGTGAATTTACAAGCATCTGGCATTTTGAACTTTGGTTAAAGCAAAAAGTTCAGTGATCAAAGGATGTTCATTGCCCCCCTTTTTACGACACTCACCTGCAGAATTTAAAAGGGACACGTGCTGCTTTGACCTCTGGAGCCGTCAGACGCAAGTTCAGCAAAGTTCAGTGTGTCCAAAAAAAAATAAAAACATGCACGCAAATACAAACATACCTGCAAACACTCACACAAACATGCGCACATACACAAACACTCAAACACATACAGAAAAACATTAACATAAACACAAAAATTAATTCAAACACACACACAAAACCCCCTGCAGTTAAACATTTAAACTTTACGATGTCTCATACAAACCTTTTACAAATAAAACCTCTTAACATCCCACTGGGTATCTTTTTGGTTAAACAATGAAATAACTTTTGTTTTAACAAATAAGATTTTTTTTTTTTTTTTTGTCTTTTAAACCTACAGTCATGATGCTCTAAAACAGGCATTAGAAGCAATCAATTATTCTCTGATGAATACAAGGCGCTTACAAATATTTTTCTTTATGAATTAGACTGAAAACTGGTTGTCTTATGGTTGTTTGTAACAAAAGTAATTCTTAAACAAGGTGCTACAAATGTCTCACACAATCTTTATAACAGGTTAGACTTTCTTTCTCACTTTAAAAATGGTATTATCAACCATGTAAACAATAAAAACAACTGGGTTTATGTAGTTTTTAATTTACTAATTTGATCAAATAATTAATAGAAGAAATGATCAAATAATTGATACATCCAACTTATCACCCACCTGATGTGTCTGATGTTTTGTGATACAGATGTGTTAAGATGTAAAGTATAATGTCTGTAAAACAGTTTAAAATGTTATCTTTTTTTAGCTTTCATAGGAGAGTGTGTCCTGTCACGGTGCTGCTACTGTGGAGGAACGCGTAACGAGGAGACGAGGAGATTCAGCAATCCTAACAGTCTTTATTAAATTTAAAAAAAAGCAACAAAAAGGAACGGGCAGGGACACACACGTAGCAGTGGGGTAGGATGTACAATACCGGATGCTGGAGACATGGAAACACAGGGCTTAAGAACACAGGAGTAAATTAGATAATTAATTAAACACAGCTGAAGACTAATGGAACTAAATGAGAACAGGAACAGGAAAACCCAAATATGGGCATGGAGAGCACATGGGGAGCAAAAACAACAACAAAACACAAGACATGGGGACACAGGTCTGACATGACGCCCCCCTCCAGAATGCGCGTCCTCGCGCCATACAACATCAAAGGGGTGAGGCGGTGGGCCCCAGATCCGGGCACCATGGCAGAGCAGGCAACTCGGGGAGCCATGGTGGATCAGGGAGCTCAGGGAACCATGGCGGAGCAGGGGACTCAGGAGGCCATGGCGGGCCACCCTCCGTGAGGAGGAGCGGGCACTGGAGCCCTCTCTGGGCTGGATCCGGGGAATGGAGCCCTCTCTGGGCTGGATTCGGGGACTGGAGACCTCCATGGGCTAAACTCAGGAACAGGAGCCCTCCGTGGGCTAAACTAAGGAACAGGAGCTCTCCTTGAGCTAAACTCAGTAACAGGAGCCCTCCGTGGGCTAAACTCAGTAACAGGAGCCCTCCGTGGGCTAAACTCAGTAACAGGAGCCCTCCGTGGGCTAAACTAAGGAACAGGAGCCCTCCGTGGGCTAAACGCAGGAACAGGAGCCCTCCTTGAGCTAAACTCAGTAACAGGAGCCCTCCGTGGGCTAAACTAAGGAACAGGATCCCTCCGTGGACTAAACTAAGGAACAGGAGCCCTCCGTGGGCTAAACTCAGGAACAAGAGCTCTCCTTGAGCTAAACTCAGTAACAGGAGCCCTCCGTGGGCTAAACTCAGGAACAAGAGCTCTCCTTGAGCTAAACTCAGTAACAGGAGCCCTCCGTGGGCTAAACTAAGGAACAGGAGCCCTCCGTGGGCTAAACGCAGGAACAGGAGCCCTCCTTGAGCTAAACTCAGTAACAGGAGCCCTCCGTGGGCTAAACGCAGGAACAGGAGCTCTCCTTGAGCTAAACTCAGTAACAGGAGCCTCCGTGGGCTAAACTCAGGAACAGGAGCCCTCCTTGAGCTAAACTCAGTAACAGGAGCCTCCGTGGGCTAAACTCAGGAACAGGAGCCCTCCTTGAGCTAAACTCAGTAACAGGAGCCCTCCGTGGGCTAAACTCAGGAACAGGAGCCCTCCTTGAGCTAAACTCAGTAACAGGAGCCCTCCGTGGGCTAAACTCAGGAACAGGAGCTCTCCTTGAGCTAAACTCAGTAACAGGAGCCTCCGTGGGCTAAACTAAGGAACAGGAGCTCTCCTTGAGCTAAACTCAGTAACAGGAGCCTCCGTGGGCTAAACTAAGGAACAGGAGCTCTCCTTGAGCTAAACTCAGTAACAGGAGCCTCCGTGGGCTAAACTAAGGAACAGGAGCTCTCCTTGAGCTAAACTCAGTAACAGGAGCCTCTGTGGGCTAAACTCAGTAACAGGAGCCCTCCGTGGGCTAAACTAAGAACAGGAGCCCTCCTTGAGCTAAACTCAGAAACAGGAGCCCTCCTTGGGCTTAACAGGGAAATAGCAGTCCTTTTACAACTCTGGTCAGGGGCTAGAGCCATCTCTCGACTCTGGTCAGGGGCTAGAGCCGACACTGGAGTGAACTCTGAAGCTGGAGCTGACACTGGAGCTAACTCAGGACGAGTGCGCACTGGAGGGTGCTTTCGAGGAGCGGGCACTGGAGGGCGTTCTGGAGGAGTTGGCTTAGGCGCTTTCGAGGAGCAGGCACTGGCTTAGGAGCGGAGGCCGCGGGCTTGACTGAAAAATGGCCTGCGGGCTTGACTTCGTAGCGGCCGGCAAACTTGACTGATGAGCGGCCGGCGAACTTGAGTGAGCAGCGGCCGGCGGGCTGGCTGGAGAGAGCCGCGGCCGGCAGACTTGACTGAGGATCGGCCTGCGGGCTTGACTTAGGAGCGGCCAGCAGACTTGACTTCGGAGCAGCCAGCAGACTTGAGTGAGCTGTGGCCGGCGGGCTGGAGAGAGCCACGGCCGGCGGGCTTGACTTCGTAGCAGCCAGCAAACTTGACTGATGAGTGGCCGGCGGGCTTGACGGCGGGCTGGTTCTGGATCGGGACCAGACACTGTCCAGACACCGGAGGATCCCCTCCCTCCAGTTTAGTCCCGTGGTGTCTGGGAGGTCCACGGGGCGATGGTAATTGGCCCGATCCAGAACAGAGAGTTGATGGTGGCATTGTCTAATGCCATCGCCACGGCAAGCCTGCAGAACTCCCAGGCATACTCGACGAAGGGGAGATCTCGACGGGCAAGGGCGGAGAACCGAGCGGCTATTTCCATCGCCATGGGGAGAAACAAGGAAAACAAAAAGACTTCTCAAAAAACAAAAAACAAAACGAAGAGAAGGAGCGCCGCTTACAGTTTTGTTTTGGTCCGGTATTCTGTCACGGTGCTGCTACTGTGGAGGAACGCGGAACGAGGAGACGAGGAATTTCGGCAATCATAACAGTCTTTATTAAATCCAAAACAAGGAACAAGGAACAGGCAGGAACACACACATAGCAGTGGGGTAGGACGTACAATACCGGAAGCTGGAGACATGGAAACATAGGGCTTAAGAACACAGGAGTAAACTAGATAATTAGTTAAACACAGCTGAAGACTAATGGAACTAAATGAGAACAGGAACAGGAAAAACTAAATATGGGCATGGAGAGCACATGGGGAGCAAAAACAACAACAAAACACAAGACATGGGGACACAGGTCTGACAGTCCACACAATAGAATACATGAAAGACTTTTCTCTTTAAGAAGTTGGTAATGACAGTCTAAAAACTTAAGAGTTTAAACAAGCGGTTTGCTGGGGGGGAACACAGTGTTATGTTTTTGAAGACTTTCTCACAACAACAATCACACAACACCTCAGAGTCAGACTGAACAAGAACATCCTGAACATTTACAGTCATTAACAAGCCTGTCCATGATGTAAATGAAGGAGCTCCCGATGTGAATAACAGCAGCTCTATGTTAATGAAGCTCAATGTGTGAGATGATTCTCGCTGATCCATTGACATTCATGATGAACATTTCACCCCAAATACAGCAGAAAATAGATGCTTTGGACAGTTTATATTTCAGCTGTTTATGGAGTCAAGCAGTCTGCTAAAGCAAACTTCATACTCATTAGTTTTTGCAGTAGTTTTTTTTTTTTTTTTTTAAGTGACCATTTGCAAAACTCTATGCATCATGCATCATTTACACTGAGGCTCTATTTTAGGATCTAACATGCAGTTGTTTATTGAAAACAATCATCACATTGTAACATTATTCTAAAGCCAGTTCTTCTCTGGATCTACATGTAAGAGAGACACAGTCAGTCACGTTTCTGACATAGTTTCAGCAATGCAAACACTTCAAGCAGTCATATGTGTCAATCTGATGATTTATGACTATATTTATGTCAATCATGAATCACATGTCATCAGGGTCCCGTCACTCCTGATTGACATGACAGCAGCTGACAGCCCTGTTCTGGACAGATGTGAATTTACAACTGTATTTATGACTTCTCATCCCAGCCGGGACAGGTTTATAGTGTTTCTCCTTCCTCTCTAGTCGTCTCCCTCTGCTTCTAAATAAGAATAAATGTAAATGTGTTTGAGGATGAAAGACGTGTCCATGTCACACCTGTAAATGGCTCAGTTCTACATGATCTATTGGTTAAATGTTAATGAACCAAAGCATTTATTCACCACAGTTTACAGTGTTCTGAATAAGAGTAAAGGTGTTGTGTTTGGACATGTGTGAATGACAGTAACATCAACACTGTATGGCAAGCCGTTTTGACTTTTATTCCTTCAAATTCTTGATATCAACAATTAAATTTTCACTAGTTAAAATGCTAATTCTTGATATCAGGAATTGGATATCAACTAGTAAAAAATATAATTCTTGATATCTGTAATTGTATTTTCACTAGTTAAATGTCACCATAGGCTGCCATTCAAATTCAATAGTTGATATCAAGAATTGATTTCTTACTAGTTAAAATTCTAATTGCACATATCAGAAATACAATTATTACTAGTAAAAGCCTTTATTTTTGATATCAATAATTACATTGTTACTAGTAAAAATGTGAGTTCCCGATATCAAGAATTCATTTGTCACTAGTTGAAATGTTAATTCTTGATATCTGTAAATGCATTTCAACATGTTGCATTTGTCAGTTCTGATATCTAAAAATGTATTTCTGATATCAATAATTAGGAGAAATCTAAAATGACTTAAAATAGTAACAATCACATTCATGATATCAGAAATTAACATTGTCACTAGTGACAATCGAATTATTGATATCAAAAATTAACATTTTAACTAGTAGCAATTCAATTGTTGATATCAAGAATAGAAATTTGCACTAGTAACCATGTAATTACTGATTGTCTTGTGCAGGGCTCCGTAATTTATTGTGTTCATTTGTTATATTGCTGCTGTTGCATTAATATATATATATATATATATATATATATATATATATATATATATATATGTATGTATGTATATTATGAGGTGCCAAACAGGAAATAATTATATAAAAATCTGAATATATAAATGTAAATCTGAATATATAGTTATAAGTCTGAATATATAGTTATAAATCTGAATATACAGAAGTAAATCTGAATATATAGAAGTAAATCTGAATATATAGTTATAAGTCTGAATATATAAATATAAATCTGAATATATAGTTATAAGTCTGAATATATAAATGTAAATGTGAATATATAGTTATAAGTCTGAATATATAGTTATAAGTCTGAATATATAGAAGTAAATCTGAATATATAGTTATAAGTCTGAATATATAGAAGTAAATCTGAATATATAGAAGTAAATCTGAATATATAGTTATAAGTCTGAATATATAGTTATAAATCTGAATATATAGAAGTAAATCTGAATATATAGTTATAAGTCTGAATATATAAATGTAAATCTGAATATGTAGTTATAAATCTGAATATATAGAAGTAAATCTTAATATATAGAAGTAAATCTGAATATATAGTTATAAGTCTGAATATATAAATGTAAATCTGAATATATAGTTATAAATCTGAATATATAGAAGTAAATCTGAATATATAGAAGTAAATCTGAATATATAGTTATAAGTCTGAATATATAAATGTAAATCTGAATATATAGTTATAAATCTGAATATATAGAAGTAAATCTGAATATATAGAAGTAAATCTGAATATATAGTTATAAGTCTGAATATATAAATGTAAATCTGAATATATAGTTATAAATCTGAATATATAGAAGTAAATCTGAATATATAGAAGTAAATCTGAATATATAGTTATAAGTCTGAATATATAGAAGTGAATCTGAATATATAGAAGTAAATCTGAATATATAGTTATAAATCTGAATGTATAAATGTAAATCTGAATATGTGATGCGATATAGGAAAACCCAACACATGGTGAAATTTGACCTTTTTAGGTTTTGATACCATGGATGCTGGGTTCAAGCCCTTTCCAAAACTGTTTTTATTTTGTCCATAGCTTGAACGTAACAAAAGTTATGGCTATCTGAAGTTGGCTGATAGCTATTATTTTCAGGAATGGAATTTTGAGAAAAACGGGTTTAAAGGGAGACGGGTTTCACTTTCACTTCATGGGTTTAACGAGAGCTGTCTGTCAGGAGCGCTATTCTGCATCATTACACAAACAGACTAACGTTACCCTGAAGAGGACAGTTTTCCGTTGTTTATCATGATGGGCATAGACTCTGAACTTTTGATCACCCCTTGTATGTTTAGATAGCACCAATAGTGTAGCTACCTTGTAGTTTACATTTAGAACTGTTCGCACTTCTGTGCATATAGGCTAACAGACTGTCATCGGACTCTTCCTCTTTAGTAACTTCATCTTCCGATTATTCATCTCTGGATGTGAAATAGTCCATTATAACATTGTGTAGGGCACTACCATCACCAAGATTGAGCAGACTGAGATGTGCAAGATCGTTTAAGTGAGCAGCTAACGTTACTTCAGACTGTTCTCTCGTGTTCCGCCATATCATAATATACTTAATAAATTATTATTTACTTAATAAACAAACAAACAAACAAACAAACAAACTTTGCATGCCATAGTCTACACAGGACTGGCGGGAAATGTGCATTGATCCAACTTTATTATATATGTTACGTGGTTTATTTTGATAGGTTAACAGTTTTTGTGGTGTTAAGAGAAAGCACCTCCTCAGCGCGTCCTTAACATAAGAGAAAGACACAGTCTTTTCTGCTTGCTGCAATATATCGCTATTTTTGTGTACTAAACAAGTGAATTTTGCCAAGATATTTTCAGAGACGATAGACAAGATGTTATAGAATAATATTTTAATAAAAACCTAATTTTGACAAAAAAAAAAAAAAAAAAAAATTGACATTTGACTTATTTTTCGTGACATCCGACAGGTTTTCCCAGATCGCGTCACATATATTTACATTATATTAACATTTAGTCATTTAGCAGACGCTTTTATCCAAAGCGACTTACAAATGAAGACAACAGAAGCAATCAAAACCAACAAAAGAGCAACAACATGCAAGCACTATGACAAGTCTCGGTTAGCCTAACGCAGTACACGTAGCAAGTAGATAGAATATAGAATAAAGAAACCTAGTGTTTTTTTTTTTTTTTTTTTTTTAAAGAAACAAGTAGATAGAATAGAAAAAAAAAACTAGTGTTAGTGTTAGATTTGTAACTATACATTCAGATTTACCTCCATATATTCACAATTTACATTTATATATTCAGACTTATAACTATATATTCAGATGTACTTCTATATATTCAGATTCACTTCTATATATTCAGATTTACATCTATATATTCAGACTTTTAACTATATATTCAGATTTATAAGAATAAATTCAGATTTACATTTATATATTCAGACTTATAACTATATATTCAGATTTACATTTATATATTCAGACTTATAACTATATATTCAGATTTACTTCTATATATTCAGATTTATAACTATATATTCAGATTTACTTCTATATATTCAGATTTACTTCTATATATTCAGACTTATAACTATATATTCAGATTTACTTCTATATATTCAGATTTGTAACTATATATTCAGATTTACATTTATATATTCAGACTTATAACTATATATTCAGATTTACTTCTGTATATTCAGACTTATAACTATATATTCAGATTTACATTTATATATTCAGACTTATAACTATATATTCAGATTTACATTTATATATTCAGATTTACTTCTATATATTCAGATTTATAACTATATATTCAGATTTACATTTATATATTCAGATTTACTTCTATATATTCAGACTTATAACTATATATTCAGATTTACTTCTATATATTCAGATTTATAACTATATATTCAGATTTACATTTATATATTCAGACTTATAACTATATATTCAGATTTACTTCTATATATTCAGATTTATAACTATATATTCAGATTTACTTCTGTATATTCACTTATAACTATATATTCAGATTTACATTTATATATTCAGACTTATAACTATATATTCAGATTTACTTCTATATATTCAGATTTACTTCTATATATTCAGATTTATAACTATATATTCAGATTTACTTCTATATATTCAGACTTATAACTATATATTCAGATTTACATTTATATATTCAGACTTATAACTATATATTCAGATTTACATTTATATATTCATACTTATAACTATATATTCAGATTTACATTTATATATTCAGATTTTTATATAATTATTTCCTGTTTGGCACCTCATAGTATATATATATATATATATATATATATATATATATATTTTTTTTTTTTTTTTTTTTTTTTTTTTTTACTACATGCACATGCTGCATAGCCATGGCCAAATAACAACAATAATAATAATAATAATAATAAAAACTTTGTGAAGTTGGTAGCTAGCTAGTATCACAAATCTGTCACATCTAGCTTCAGCGACATCTGCACCATTTAGCGATGTGTCGTTCGTGAATGAGACGGCTCTAAGAGCCGATTCTTTGAAGTGAACGAGAAGAGCCGACTCCTGTCGGGAAGAGCCGAATCATCAGCCGGAGCCTTCTATTTTAGCCCAATTTAGCAATTGTGAATGGTTTGTGTGTTGGTAAGCAATTTTTTATTTAGTGTTTTCATAAAAGCCTTATTTGTATGCATTTTATCGTTACAAAAAAAGAAAAAAAATACACGTGGCTAATCACAAGGGAAGACAGACTAGGATCATACCATTATGTGAAAGAAGGAAGGGGGACACATGCCCCAAAGATAGCGAGTGCAGTGGTAAAGGCCAGGTACACAGAGCGACAGAGAGAGGTGATTTAAATGCAAGCACGTTGATTAAGGTAATGGTAGGAAGACACTGCATTGTTGCAACATCAGTCCCCTCAGAGAGAGTCTTCTCAAAAACAGTACAAATAATCACAGAGAGGAGAAATCGCATCAGCCCATCCAAGCTGAGGCATCTGATATTTCTGAATGCCAACCTGCACTAAAGACTAAAATGTCTTAATGTTAAGACTTTTGCCTTTATTTTTTTGATTTGTTTTCTGTGGTTCTGTGTTCAATTGTTCAATTAGAGTTTTATTAGAATGTTAAATAATAGTAACTTTATTTTTATTTTTTTATTTTTTTGTAATGAAAAAATTGCATAAAAATAAGGCTTTTATGAAAACACTGAATAAAAAATTGCTTACCAACACACAAACCATTCACAATTGCTAAATTGGGCTAAAATAGAAGGCTTTGAGTGATACTAAATAAAGAGCCATTTGGGAGCCGTAAGAGCCGGCACTTCTAAGGGAGCCGAGCCAAAAGAGCTGAATCTTTCAAAAGAGACGAACTTCCCATCACTAGCACCATTTAAATTCTCTCTCGTTTTATTTCTTTTCTGTTGCTGTAACTTCAGGGAAACGCTCATTTTCAAAACTGAAGCTAATAAAAAAAAATTTGCAGAACACCACAGCACAGAAGAGAATATTTAAACTATCCATTCTTTCCACTGAGAATACACATTAAACACCAAGGACACTGTCAGCTGCTTTACCAAGATTGTGTTTACTTGCAGTAGTTTAGTAAATATGGTGCCGTTTTAGTGGCACCTTAATAACTAAATAAATAAATACATGAGCAATATCACACTCATAGATGTGCGATATGGCTGTATATCGGCACGGCTGTGGTTCGGCTGTAGGTAATCACAGTGTGCCAATATACTGCCATATCGCACGTCTACGAGTGTGATATTGCGTTTATACAACAGTTCGACGGCACGAGTGTGTAAATAAATTAGAAACAACAACCGAGTGTCTTTAAAATCCCTCTTTTGTCCAGAACTACTTCCTTCCGCCACGGATTCAAATCAAAGTTTGACAGTTTAACAGCTGAGCCCAAGCCTCCGTTACTAATTCCAAAACGTCCTGAACATTTCCAGAAATAGTAACGAAGGAACGTTGAGTTGTTTCATTGAAAGCTTATTGTATTACTGTAGTAAAAGCTTGCTGTATTATGTAGAGTAGTAATACTTTGAGAAATGAGAGAGAGATGGACTGAGCGACTGAGATTAACGTTACCTGCATCTGATACAGCGTCTCCTACTCACAAATAACTTCCATTTACAAAAATCTTTACTGCTGTGCTGACTCATAAAACAGTCTCTTGTCGCCATCTAATGGCGGAACAATGTAACTAAAATCACCCTTGCGAACACACGCACCATGTCTCAGTACTAACACACTATTATTAAATACTATTATTATTTATATAAAATATTATTTATTGAATAATCATATTTAATAACAACAACAGCCATCATAAAAGTTGCTAGGCAATTCAGTTAACTGTACAAAGACAGCACGATATACAGCACTGAATTTAAATAAATTGAATTAAATAATTTAAATAAGATTTTGCCAAAACTATTTGCTCTGGAACAAATAATAGTTTAATGAGACCAAAGACTGGCCGTTAGATTTACCCAACACAAATCATATCTGGTGTTTGACCACTATAGAGACATCAGAGCCAGCGGTAAATTCCAGAAGATCTGGCCGCGGTGAGGCTTCTCTCGGCGGGGTGATGAGCGCTGAACGGCCGCTGAACCGCTGGAACTCATGTCTCCGAAAACATCAAAGCAAATTTCCAAATAGACATTATCTTTATGAGCAAACCGCATATTTGAAGTCCAAGCAAGCACATTCTCTCCTAAAAAACTCTCAAAACTGCATTTCGTGACACAAAACAGTATTATTTTTTAAAATTATAGTGGATTTGGGCGTCCGCCATGACACTCGCTGTGAGAAATACGGCAACTTCGGCAAGCGGAGTGATACAAACGGTGAAGAGGACGAGGAGCTCTGTTGGACTCTAATATCGCACTCCTATCACCCAATCAGATTCGAGAACCAGAAAGAACTGTTGTATAAATACATACATACATAAATGGATAGATAAATAAATTGTAGAAGTTGTGTTATATTGAGTGAATGAAGTTAATTAATGTGAAAATTCCACCTACTCGAGAAAAAATTGCATCCAATATTTCATTCTGCACGTGTATTTAACATGGAAAACTAATAAAAATAAAAATAAAAACATTCTAAAGGTTAAAGTAGCTCCAACTTGGTTAACTGACTGATTTATGAAAATAATAAAAAAATGTTTTTGCTTTTCTGAGGTAAATATTATGTTGAGATTATGGCGATTCACAAGCTTTATTCACAAGTTTACTGACATTGTTTTTTTTTTTTTTTTTGTTTTTGTTTTTTTGAAACAGTGATTGATCAATTACGTGAAAAATTCATTTTATTGAATTATTCAGATTTTCATCAACATGCCTTCTGATGTTCATTAATGATTATTTTGTGCTGTAAATCAATGTATCAAGAAGGAACCTGGAGTTTGCTCCACCAGAGTTTGATTGTACATGTACAGTGATAATAAAGTTCTCTTATCTCTCTTATCTCTAATCTTAAAAAGAGGAAAAGAGGCGCTGAATACAGTGACCTCACAGCACATCAAACAGCGTAAAAACACATTTTTTGTTTGTATTTCATGATAAAATTTGCTAAATTTAAAAGCAGTGAAAACTAACACCATGTTTCCTGATGATATCTCCCAGGGGTAACATGTACTGGGTGAAAAGAAACCGTCCTAGTACTGAGCCTTGTGGTACTCCATACTGCACTTGGGATTGATATGATACCATTAAGGTGTAGAAATAAGAGACAGACCTTGTATTTGAATGGTAACATACACAAGTAATTTTATTCATTTAAAAATGTTGTTACTCCTGATTTTTAAACCATTCCAATTACAGCAATAGACATGTTTTAATTATTTGTTTAACACATTGATTTCTCCTCTACAGACTTCATCAAAACATCAGGAACTTCACTGCAGGAAATGTGTCTTAGTGAATGACATATTCACTCCTGAGGGCAAACCATGAGCTGAGGAGCCACTCTGAAGCATGAATTTCTCTAGCGGCCTGTATTTATTATGTATGAAGGACTTTAAATGTCTTCTAAGTTTGGTCATTTGGCTAAAACTCCTCCCACATGGAGCGCAGTGCTACGGCTTCACTTCACTGTGAACGATCTCATGTTTTTTCAGGTTTGATGCCACATTAAAACCTTTCCCACACTGAGGACAGATGAACGCCTTCTCATTAGAGTGGGTTTTTAAGTGAGTCTGAAAGTTTCCATTCTGTGCAAAAGTTTTCTCGCACTGCTGGCATCTAAAAGGCTTCTCTTGAGTATGAATTTTCATGTGCCCTGTAAGGCCTCCTTTTTGTTGAAAACTCCTCTCACACTGAGTGCACCTGAACGGCTTCTCTCCAGTGTGGATTCTTATGTGTTCTGTAAGGCTCGCTCTTTGTTTAAACCCATTTCCACAGTAACTGCATGTGAAAGGTCTCTCTCCAGTGTGAATTCTCATGTGATCCTTCAGGCTTCCCTTACATGTGAAACTCTTTCCACACTGACTGCAGGTGCACGACTTTCTACCTCCATTTCTTTGAGTTCTTTTTTGTGACACATTCTTTTTAGAAGATTTTTTGTTTGGTTCTTCACTTTCTTCTTCAACTTCACTCAGTTCTTCCCTTTCCTCTTCCCATTCACTCTGTTCTTCGCTTTCTTCTTCAACTTCACTTTCTCCTTCGCTTTCCTCTTCCACTTCCTTCAGGTCTGAAAGAAACAAATTTAAAAAAAAAAAAATCAATTCAATTGACAAGAAAGGTGAAATAATAAATAAAAGTAACCCCCATGTAACAACACAACACAACCAAACTCAAGCATCTATTTTATGTCCTCATGTATATGCTAAAGGTTCATTTTATCACAACTCTAATTTTATTAGATCCTAAAAACATTAACAAATATTTGCTGGGTTTTGTCTCCACAACATGAAAATAGTGCAAAATGCTGGATAAATGAGCCATTATAATAATAATGGTTAACAGTGGTTTTGGTCAGATAGAAATGTTTCAGAAATGTTAATGTTTTGCTATACAATGTGTGTCCAAGACAAATGTTGTGTGATTACACAATATGTGTGCACCATTATAAGGACTAGGAGTTATTCGGTTACCACTAACTTGTACTTGTTTGGGTGGAAATGTTAATGTTCCAGGTAGTTTTGTCAAAAGACCCAGTATTTCGGTACCAAGTCGGTACTAAAAAATGAAAATGTTACGGTACCAGGTTTTCTTAAGTACCGGTGGTACCGAATACCCGGACAACCCGGTTCTTGATGAGCTATCCGAAAGGTGTGCAGCGCAGTTGTCTCCTCTTCATAAAAGCACTGAGACGTGGGGAAAAGGAGGAAACACATCAAACTAACAAAACACCTTAAAGACCGACACCCCTATCAAATGAAATAGTTCAAGCAGGTAAGTTTCAATTTAATTTGTAATATTTAAAGTTTCTGTTATAATTCCATATTTTAATTTGAATGTCGTATTGAAATAAACATCGTCGTTAGCATACAGTATACACAATTTATCGTTAAGCGCGGCTAACGCTAATATGATGAGCATTACAATGAAGTTTCTTTGTTAACTATTTAATGCTCCTATAACTTTTATTAGTGTAAAAAACAGGAGGACATAATGGTATTTACTATTTTTACACACCAAAGACTTTTAAATTAACTGTGAATCCAAAATATGCGTGTTAGAGAATGTACAAATGTATGGTTAACAGTGTTTATGTCATATCAGTCCATCAGAAAAACAGTTCTGGGCTTTTTTTTTTTTTTTTAGTTGTTATTCTTGGCTGGATAACTCTAGCAGGTTTTAAAAGCCCTTTAAAAATAAATATGAACACAGTTTGGATTAAATAAAAGTACAGTCAAATTTTATCTCCTGTATAGACTTTACAATGACTTCATGTTATTATCTAACATCAACTTACAGTGAGTGAACAATATATTTTTACAACATTAATGTTTGTGAATGTTATTTAATACAAATACTTGATCATTCATGTTTGTTCATTGTGCATTAAATAATTTTAACAGATTGAACTTGTGATTTATGTATTAGTAAATTTTTAAATTAACCCTAAGAAGATTAACCCTAAGAAGAAGAATTGCTATATAACTATTGTTTATTGTTAGGTCATGTTATCTAACAAATGTAATCTTATTGTAAAGTGTTTTTAATATTACAGTTTCCATCTATTTGATATACAGTCAATATATGTAATCTTATCTAAATTTATTATAAAAGCTGAGGTTTGTTATTTACTGAAAAGTTATATTTTAGCTGGAGTCAATGATCTGAAGTTGCATTTGGTCAGACTCAGCCCTTTGCTTTACTGAAGTATATTATATTTTCCTTTTACAGCTGCAGGCTGAGGAAGATCATGAAATACCCCAGCAAACCCTAAAACAGACAACAGTTATTTTTCAGCAGCAGCAGAAATATGACAAAAACTTTTTTTTCATACTTTTATTACTTGTGGTAAAACTTGAAACACAATTTAAATAAGTATAAAGAATAGCATTGGTTTTGTACATTTTATTTTTGTTTAACGTTATTAATAAAAAATAACGTTGTTCAATCAGCATGTTTGTGTGTTTTGATTGGTACTGTACTTGGTACTGTGTGTTTTGACTCAGTACCGAAATTGGTACTGAGAACCTTGGATTTTCACTGGTATTGGTACCGAATACTGAAATCTTGGTACCATGACAACACTAGTTCCAGGTTAAGATGGGTAAAGACAGGTTAGGGGCCATTCACACAGAACGCGTTTTTCCATTCCAATGCGTTAATTTTCCATTGTTTTTCTATGTAAACGCGCTTTACGGACGCGCATGACCATTATGCTCGCGTCTTGCGTCTTTTGCAGCGCCTCGCGAATGAGCGCCACGTTTTTAAGACGCCGTGTCAAGTTAAAATAATTTCAACTTTTACACGCAGCGCCGCTCCTCAATGTCAGTTCCAAAGCAGTGGACCAATCAGAAGAACTCGGAGGCGGGGCAAGCGTTGCGAGCTTCTGTTTACAGTAGCAAGTTGGCATGACAACTGCTTTATTTGATGGCAACATGGCGGAGGAGGCGCTCTAACGCTGCGCTTTTTTAAAAACCATTCCTGAGCGCTGTGTCTCGCGTTTTTAGACGCAAAGATGTGTTTTGTGTGAATGGCCCCTTAAGCCGTCTAGAGCCTGCACGATTTTAGCAATCCTATAAGATCATTGCAAATAACACTGTGCGACATGGTTCTAATAAACTTGGGTACGACATGCATGAAGACTGTACGATGATGACACCTATTGACTTGTACGCTACGATGCACATTTCTATAGAAGAATAAAACGTCATCAACATGCGTTAGTGGTAAGCAAGAAGAGCATAATGAATCACATTTTTGCAGTTGTAGTTTTTATGTGTGCTGAAAAAAAGTGGAAGCTGCGACAAGAGGAAGGGATAAAAGCTTGAGGTAAGCAATTTTATGTTTTAGCGCCATGTTGTACTGATGTCATATCCTGCTTTTATTGGCTGGTCAGTAGACGTAGGTCGTAGCAGCAAACACACTGTGTGATGATCATGCTGAATTTATGACACTGTCAGAAAAGTATCGTAGGCTATCTTTGGTCGCAAGACCGTGATAACGGCCGTCTTTGAACCTCTCACTGTACGACACAGGACCACCGATGAGAAGCCACGATCACAGAAATCGCCACGATTGTTTCATGAGGCCAATCTTTCATCCGAAAATCATGCAGTGTGCAGAAGGCTTTAAAGGGACAGTTCACTCAAAAATGAAATTCTGTCATCATTTAGGGTAAACGTACCTATTAAGTTCACCAAAATCTACATTGAGACATTTTTAGTGCACAAGATATTGGTTTCAGTACAAAAAGTTATGTTAAAATAAAATAATCTCTCATACAAAAATATTTAATTTTATTTTAAATAACAAAAGCATTTCCATTAAGATATACTTTGTTAGATTCAAAAATCTGGCTGTGCTTAATGGGTACATGTTTGTGTTCTTTAAGCACACCCCTGTTCCCATTAATCTCACATCATGTTTTATTAAAAACCTTTTTAAAGAATAATTGAAAAAAAAATTTTTTTTGAAGGTACAAAGTCAGTCACAAAAAAAAAAACAGAACACTAAAATCAAGCAACAAGGCATTCAAGTCGATCAGTTATATATTCATAGTGAAGGGTCATTTAAGCACATTGCAACATCTAGACTAGTCCACGTTCAGATAAATAACACACATTCAAAAATCAAATAAAACAAACTAATAAAACATTTCATTCATGGGGATGAACACAGAAACTAGCCTCATTACGAAACCTCTTTTTAAATAGATGTCAACTTATCTACAGTCTCTTAAGGCTGGAATACACTACATGATTTCTGCCCTGATTTTCCACAGATTTACAGTCTGGAGAATTTGATGCTAGTTACCAAAGATCAGAGCCAGTCTGCAGATTTGAGTTGACAGAATCCATAGAAAATCAATTAACTTAACTTAAAGTTACAACCATCAGTTTATATTTAAAGTCTGTTTATGAAGTAATTACATAGACGTTCAATGTGAAAGAGCTTAAAGAGAACACACTGAGCTTAATGGGAGCAGCAACTATTTTTTTTTTTTTTATAAATGTCATGTAATATTTATTAAAATGACAGGATTTTGCTAAATACATAGTCTAGGTCATGTAATAAGTTCATACATATTTTAATATGAACAACTATTATTAACAATATCTATGAAATTATACTTTTTCTTATTGATGTCACACTGAAGCTGTGTGATTTTCATAGTTTAAGCTCACCTTACAATAATATGAAATCTTTAAAAGTTACAGCACTGTAAAACCACAGACCAGCTATAAACTATCAATTTATAATATTATGGATGTAAAAGTACAAGCCAGTAATGCCTGTGACGTAATATATTAGCGTAGCACACAATCTTATCCAGCTCGTCAGCTGACTGTGTTTTGTAGCATCTGCGCTGTGTTGCTAAAACTATCTTTTGGATCTAATGTAATTATTTCCCAGATCCAAGTTCCAGGTTACAATATGCACATTAATCTCTTAATTTTACAGTAAGTAGTGAAACTTACCCAAAATAAAAGCTTAAACATCTAAAAAATGCACAATTTTAAGGGGCTCCTCTTTTGTTGAAAGTTTTCAGACAGCTTTCTAAATGTCCGGCAGACAGTGTGAACACATGGAGACCCGTTTCTCAGCGTGCAATGATCTGATTGACTTGAAATTACACAAGGTATATAGTAACAAACACATCAATTGGTTAAGACATCAAGTAGGATAAATATATATATATATATATATATATATATATATATATATATATATATTTATAATCTGATCTCAAAAATGGAAGTGTGTTTAATAATACATTAATACATTAATACATTTACATTTAGCAGACGCTTTTATCCAAAGCGACTTACATTGCATAATAATAGGTATGTTTACCATACTTACTCTCATGTCGCTCCAAAGTTTCTCATGTCCTCATATCGTTCCAAACCTGTGTGAGTTTCTTTCAGCTTTTGAACACAGAAAGAAGATATTTTGAAGACTTTTGGTAATCAAACAGTTGCTGATGACTTCCTTTGAAAATACTATGGAGGTCAGTGGTGACCAGAACTAGTCCGAATACCAACATACTTCAAAACATCTTCTTTAATGTTCAACAGACAGAAGAAACTCATGCAGGTTTGGAACGACATGAGGGAGAGTAAATAACAGAGATTACGTTTCTGAGTGAACTATCCCTTTAAGAACAGTGTGCATTTACTTTTACATTGTAACATATTTAGATGTAAGTTTAGTATGTACAGGATTATGATGATGATTAGTCAATGTGTTATTATAGGAAATAAAGAGAAACATTTGCTAAGTTTTATAATTTTTCAAAATTATTACCTCACTACTGGGGTAAGAAGTACCCTGGCTAAACTTTTACAGAATGTATAAATTACTTTTGATATCACTCTTACTAATATTTATATTTAAAGTGTCATTAATGTAAAATACTACATCATCTGTTCTTTTTAAAATTATGTTTTGATGATTTAGATGAATAATTGTATAACTGATGACAGACAAAGCAGAATAGGAGACAAAGAGACTCATCTGAAAAGTAAATTTATATGACTTATAAACAGGCATATAAATATTTACATATTTAATTACCTATATTTTATTTGAAAATATATCATGTGACGTGCCCAAAACACAGACAAAACAAAAACATTTTTTATATTGTGTTTTTATATCGATATTAATAATCGTAATTAGAACAAATAAAGAGCAATAATCTACAATAATGCTTTTTGTCGTAATATTGCAGCCCTATGAGCTCCTTTTTTTTACGTGTATAATTTAGATACAATTCTAAACAGTCTATTTATTATTAACAACAAAATATTGATTAAAGTAGGCTAATTGGGTAAATTTGAGTATTTGACATTAAAGACAACAGTCTGGCGATTATAATAATAATAAGGTGATTATAAAAATTGCCCACACAAATGTACAAAATGCCCCTGGAAATAAATTCCTTAATGGAAAAGTTCATTTCTGGCCCTGGTGTCCACAAATCCCTCATTAATAAACACACACACAAAAAGTTATATATTCAACATAAAATGTTTCAGCTGCTTAAATCTCACAAATTCTGATGTTCTGATGAAATAACAAAACTAAAAATAGCGCAGCCATTCATAAAAAAGTGTTGAGATGATTTTGTGCTATCTTATATGCATGCATGTGTATGGTCAGATTATTAACATTATTATTAACTTATTATTAAAATTATTAAAATCATATTATTAAAATTATATTATTATTATTAACTTATTATTAAAATCATACCATATTATTATTCACGGTAAGTTGCGCATATGTAAATTATCCTCGAATATCCAATTATCCAATAGGGTCTGGCTGCAGACTCGCACTCTCAGACACCTGCACTTCCACAAGTGACGTCACTTGCAGTCTTTTTAATTTTTTATTTTATTGTATTTATTAATAATTTTTTTTTTTATTGAATCTCTCAACATTTTACACAAGTAGCCAGGTGGTGAAGACAAGAAAAAAGAAACTAAATTACAATGTCACTTGCAGTCGCTGCTTGCACTTTTTGCTGTCTGTGACATCACTTGCAATCCACACAAACCGTGCGTGTTGCTAATGGAGACGAGACGCTGTGGTGGTTAAACGATTAAAACTCATTTAATATCATAACACACAGGGTCCTGCAAGTCATCTGTAACAGAAAAAAACAAGACCCACAAATCCGCAGCCACAGAACAGCAGAATATGAACACAATGCTCTCATTAAGCGCTTTTAAACCTCCAGTAGAAAACCATAAACACTTAATATCGTTGATAGTGTTATTAAAAGATCAAATTCAATATATAGTTTATTAATTTAATGTACTACAAGGCAAGCATATGTCCATGAACACAGAGCAAACTTTCACTTTTCCTCCCATACAGCAAAACGCTTAATGTGGCATAATAACGGACTAAGATGATAAAGACCAAATTCAGTAGGCTATTTCTTATTGTTGATGCAAACTATACAGACCATATGAACACGCATTAAGAAATGCATTAAATGATATTAAAGGACCAACACCATGCAGGCAAGCAGACGAGCCCAGAACGCCATGCGTTAAGTTGCACGTTAAATGTTTTCCTCCCGTAGAAAATCATCATAAATAAAACACGTAATGTAGCTTAATGGACAAAATTTTATTCTAAATGGGAAAACTCGAAACTTTGCGTGTTGTGTTTATTCTGGGCTCACCTGCTTATCTGTACATATTAATTATGTTTTAATAATGAAGAGGAGCATATTGAGTTTGGTCTTTATAATCTTAGTCCGTTATGTCACATTATGCCACGTTTTGCGGTATGGGAGGAAAACACTATATACATATACATTATATTAATAAACTGTATATTGAATTTGATCTTTTAATAGCACTATCTTAACACATTAAGCCATATTAAGTGTTTATGGTTTTCTACTGGAGGTTTAAAAGCGCTTAATGAGAGCATTGTGTTCATATTCTGCTGTTCTGTGGCTGCGGATTTGTGGGTCTTGTTTTTTTCTCTTACAGATGACTTGCAGGACCCTGTGTGTTATGATATTAAATGAGTTTTAATCGTTTAACCACCACAGCGTCTCGTCTCCATTAGCAACACGCACGGTTTGTGTGGATTGCAAGTGATGTCACAGACAGCAAAAAGTGCAAGCAGCGACTGCAAGTGACATTGTAATTTAGTTTCTTTTTTCTTGTCTTCACCACCTGGCTACTTGTGTAAAATGTTGAGAGATTCAATAAAAAAAAAAAATTATTAATAAATACAATAAAATTAAAAATTAAAAAGACTGCAAGTGACGTCACTTGTGGAAGTGCAGGTGTCTGAGAGGGCAAGTCTGCAGCCAGACCCATCTCAGAATATCTGTACAGTGGTCTTGAAATAATAGCAATGTATTACAGTTTTTTACAATCATTTTTGCACTAATAACAGAACCTTCATATCATTTTTCAAAACTCTAGACACAAAACTCATAACAGTCATTATTTGTAACACAGGCTGTCCAGTGTTCAAAACTTTGCATATTGCGTTCATATCTTTAAAGAAGCCTTGCATTTGCAGAAGCATTGGTTCAAATTACTAATTTATTATGAAATATCATAGGAACATTACTTTAGATCACCCACACACAAGATACTCATAGCTTCACTGTGTAGCTGTTAGTACAATCATTAGCTGTTCAAAACACATGATGCAGCTTTCATTATGGTTCTACACATTCATACATCATTGTAATAGACTAGAGAGAAAAGTACAGACGCTGGAATCAGTAAACAAAATTTGAAAATTATTGATGAAATAATCAACACAACAGGTTTTTTTTTTTTTTTTTAATTAAAAAATTAGATAAGAAAAAAAAAAAAGAAAAAACTACATTAGGCCTACAGTAAAATGTCAGCTGGAGAGTTCCTCACTGCTCTTCTGTGTTTTTATCAACCCTGTCTTGTGGATTTGGCCACAGGTTCTCATCCACATCATAATGGATGTTTTCATTAGTTAAACATCTTGGAAATAAAATCTTCTGGTATGACAAATACAGGCCTGACCTCCTGTGATGTCATTGAACGCATCATCTATGGCCTGGAGAAGAGAGACTTGTTTGTGAGGGGGTCTATTGTGAACCTCCCTCCTCCATGAGGAGAAAAACTCTTCAGTCGGGTTACAGTAAGGAAAGGAGAGTATGGGGTAAATACAAGGTGATGAACTGTGGATGGGCCTGAAACCATGATTGCTCTCAGTGCTGTCGCTAGGAATTCTGGGCCCATTGCACTGATTTTGCTGTGGGGCCCCTCAAAATCACATTCAGTGGGGGGTGGTCAGGCCCCCAGCGAACATCGTTCTGGGTCCCTCTCAGCCGCTGGGCTCTCAGCCTCTCCTCCATGTCATGGCCAGGGTAAACCCTGCCTCATCCAAAAATATGAATGGTTTTCATCAGCTTCCAGCTCTATCACCCTCTAAAAAGTTATTTACTGCAGGAAAAACAAATACTGATAACAATGATATAGACTTTGGGAGATTTTTTTTTTTCTCCCAACAACAGGCATCTTGAAACTGATCATACCTGAACATACTCAGTCCTCAGGTGCTTCACCTTCATAATCTAAACATTTACAGTTTTTTACAATCATTTTTGCACTAATAACAGAACCTTCACATCATTTTTCAAAACTCTAGACACAAATTTCACAACCAATGATCAAAATGCACATTTTTCAAAACACTTAACACTTTTTCCAAATGCTTGGATACAATACACATGAGCCAAAGATCTTTTGTTCATTGAACTAAAATCACTGGTTCAAAATGACACAACTTAACTTCAAAGTATTACTGTTTCAAAATGCAACTCACACATTACATCTGAATTGAGTGTTTATTCATTTCATTACAATGATCTAACTATCAATTGATACAACTGCTCAAAATGTTACATAACTGTTGCATTACTCTTGAAGCATAGTTTTTTGTTTTTTTGTTTTTTATGGAAAATGATGAACAGCTGGAAGCTGATGAAAACCATTCATTTTTTTGGATGAGGCAGGTTTTAACCTGGCCATGACATGGAGGAGAGGTTGAGAGAGGTTGAGGGCGGCCCAGAACGATGTTCGCTGGGGGCCTGACCACCCCCCACTGAATGTGAATTTGAGGGGCTTCATAACAAAATCAGTGCAATGGGCCCAGAATTCCTAGCAACAGCACTGAGTGCAATCATGGTTTCAGGCCCATCCACAGTTTATCACCTTGTATTTACCCCATACTCTCCTTTCCTTACTGTAACCCGACTGAGGAGTTTTTCTCCTCATGGAGGTGGAAGGTTCACAATACACCCCTCACAAACAAGTCCCTCTTCTCCAGGCCATGAATGATGTGTGCAGTGACATCACAGGAGACCAATGTCAGGCCTGTATTTGCCATGCAGGAAGATTTTTTTTTCCATGTTTAACTAATGAAAACATCCATTATGATGTGGATGAGAACCTGCATGTGGCCAAACCCACAAGACAGTTGATAAAAACATAGAAGAGCAGTGAGGAACTGTGACTTTTCTAATCTAATTTTTTTTTTTAACCTTTTGTGAGTTGATTATTTCATCAATAATTTTCAAATGTTTAATGACTCCAGTGTACTTTTCTCTCTAGTCTATTACAATGATATACAAATGTGTAGAACCATAATGAAAGCTGCATCATGTGTTTTGAACAGCTATATTTAATGATTGTACTAACAACTAAACAGTGAAACTATGAGTATCTTGTGTGTGGGTGATCTAAAATAATGTTCCTATGATATTTCATAATAAATGAGTATTTTGAACCAATGCTTCTGCAAATGCAAGGCTTCTTTAAAGATATGAACGCAATATGTAAAGTTTTGACCATTGGACAGCCTGTGTTACAAATAATGACTGTTTTGAGTTTTGTGTCTAGAGTTTTGAAAAATGACATGAAGGTTCTGTTATTAGTGCAAAAATGATTGTAAAAAACTGTAATATTGTTCATCATTTTCCATAAAAAAAAACTATGCTTCAAGAGTAATGCAACAGTTATGTAGCATTTTGAGCAGTCGTATCAATTGATAGTTAGATCATTATAATGAAATGAATAGACACTCAATTCAGATGCAATGTGTGAGTTGAATTTTGAAATAGTTATATTTTGAAGTTAAGTTGTGTCATTTTGAACCAGTGATTTTAGTTCAATGAACAAAAGAGCTTTAGCTCATGTGTATTGCATCCAAGCATTTGGAAAAAGTGTTAAGTGTTTTGAAAAATGTGCATTTTGATCATTGATTGTGAATTATGTGTCTAGAATTTTGAAAAATGACATGAAGGTTCTGTTATTAGTGCAAAAATGATTGTAAAAAAC